>JARQST010000041.1:20540-167102 GCA_030142225.1 Pachycephus smyrnensis | reverse complement strand
ATCGGTGGATCCATCCTTGCTTCCCTGTCCACCTTCCAACAGATGTGGATCTCCAAGCAGGAGTACGATGAGTCCGGTCCTGGAATCGTTCACCGCAAGTGCTTCTAAACGGCTTGACCTTTATATACGAATTACCTTTCCAATCATCAACCAGACCAAACTTCACTTCACCAAACGAAGATACGCAACAACCAAAAAAGAAAAAGATAAGGAAAAGAGAGAAACTACTCAAGTGCCTTTATTATACACATTTATCAGACTGTATTGTACTACGTAGTTTATACAACATGACTATTTGTTATTAACATTAATAATTTATTACTATTCCTCATTATTGTAACGCAATCTCTTCGCTCTTCGAGACACTAGATCGCTTGTACGTATTATCGTTTAATGAAAAACAACAACAAAAGAACACTAGACTTATCAAAGCTGGCTCATATTGCAGCCTAGCGAATCGTTCTTCTTATACCTTATAAATAATAAAAAATTATATATAAATTTAATCACGAATTGCCATTTTCACTGTCTTCTAATTTCTGATACGTACACGAAATTCTAGGAAGTCGTAAGGAACCAAACGGCACTGATAAGATTCCCAGAAGATTTGGACAAAGGATGAATTTTCTCAGTGAAAGACAAGCGGATTCCAAAAGTCCTTTTACACTGGCAGAAAGCCAGTCGCCTACAAAGTAATATTCCGACAGTAGATACGCCTATAATCGTTCCAAGTATCTTAGACAAATATAGAAAAGCTTGGGTGACTTGAAAAAAAATCCAAAAAAGGCAAAAAAAGATATATAAAATTTCAAAGAAATCGCTATTCGAGTGAAAAGGCTATATAGTGTACCATGGGTCCTTTGTGTTGATCGACCAAGAAAAGTAAAATATTTTTTTTCTAAGAATATCCAAAATACCAGGAAAAGTTTACATATCCATTTTTGGACGTTTCTGCGCGAATTCTATATATATAAATTTTCTTAAAATCCACCATGACCCCATGCACAGTGTTGCAGATTCTTAAAGATAACGAGGATGCAAATGAGAAATAAGAATAAGATGAGGTCGACAATATCCATGTGGTATCCACGTGCTAGAAATTCGAATGCTCCTTTCTCATAGTCGTCGGGAGTAACGTAACCCAACACGAGCGGCAAAACTCTGAGACAAATTAAGAAATAGTAAAAATAGAGTCTCTGCCCCCGGGTTGGGATGCTGTAACCGACGCAGCGTGTGGACCCCAGCTGCGCCTAGCCTTACAAGGCCCCTCGCGACGCGGTAACTTATGTTTATTCTCACGCGACGCTAAAATTAGCAGGAAGAGACGGCCGGCGTCGTTTCGACGTACTCGAGAGAGCTACACCAGGATCATCCGATGCGCCACGGACGAAGAGGATCCTCATTGTCTTTATCTTTGTCCGGTTAGCTTATACGTAATGAACCATCACCTGGGATTGATTCCAACTGACTAAGCGACTTCGTTTATACGATTAAATGTAAGAGAATCAAATATCCTTCCTAAAAGTGCAACGTCCGACCAGGTCGGTTGAGCTTAAAATTTAACCTCCAAAACTTCCGAACTAATTACATACAGGGAAGAATGATTATCTTAACCGTCGCCATAAAAGCGTCGCGACGACTCTCGATGATGCTTACGACTCTTTTTATCGTCTTTAGGAAACCTGGGCGTCTAGCCAGATTCTCATCACTTTTCACTTCTCTGGTCCTCTGACAGCTGTTCGCAGCTCTTTAGATTTTTTGTTGCATCCCTCTTCCTGTATTGTCCATCATTTTTTTTTATCATGGACGTTAACGTTGCTTGGAATAAAACCTTTGGCAGGCTGATAATCTCTGGGAGTGGTAAACGATTAGAGTTTGAATATTATAATAAAATATTGATTTATTATTTATATGTATTTACAGCTCAAGGTTCTTTTTTCATAATGTTCTGTTTCCTGTATGGAAAATTAATATGGCGTTCGCTGCACGTGATATTTAATTGTAAATGAAAGATCGTTATTGGTGTATTGTTACTTGGGATGATACTTGGAACACGTGAATATTGTATTATCTCTTTTGGAGAATTTGACTCTTGGGTGCTGTCCAACGTAAATTTGGAATTTGGTGCACTGACCGGTTGGAAAGTTTATGCGCGTAGAGGGGAGAATTGTTAGTATTTGGCTACGCTTGTGCACTTTCTTCCTGGTATTTATGAATGGTTTCGATGAACCGGCTTCCCCTTTTAACGATGTAAACTGATATTACGTAACAGTCTGTCATATTATATTGTAGCTAATATTGTTTTATTCGAGTTTCTTGAAACTGAATTATATGGATTTAGGCAATGATGGCTGATTACAAAACGACTAATGTCTGCCGTGCGTGCAGGCGGTGAACGTTCGATACGTCAATTTTTAATTGGGATTCAACATAACACGTATATTCAACAAGTTAGGATTGTATAAAAATTTTATTCTAGTCTAATAAGTGACAATGTATACAATGATTATATTTGTGAAGAGAGTAAACGTATTTTCGGAGCTTTTAAACGTCTTGACAATCCACGAATAACGGATAACGTATTGAGGTTACTGTATTAAATGTTTGTCAACGGATCTAAGAAGTTGACAGTGGCCTGGATTGCATTTCTCTTGTGTAGCTCTATGTAGCAAAATGTAAATTAAATAATACTATAGTTTGTAATCTATACAAAACAAGTGTTCAAAATGGAGAGAGTTATTCCGATGAGTTGGTTGAACCAAATGTTATTATTGCTAAGTATCGTTTCTGCAGTTCTATGTATAATTATCTCAGAATGGTTTGGGAACAGATCTCTACCAGTATATGTCCCAATTTTGTGGGCAGTTTTTGTTACTATATTGTCTACGTGGCTGAGTTGTTTCTTACTAAGGCTTGCGTTGAAAGCCACTACTCCAATTAATATAGAACTAATTACTGGCTGGATACGTGATCGTTTGGAGAATTATTTGACATGTAATATTGAAACTAGTGCTAAGTCTGAAGGTGCTATACGTGACAACAAAGAAGTAAATGATATACAATCAATAAATCTTCAAAGAATCAGTAACAACGTTGCAAAGGATATCAAAAGCACTCAGCAGTTATATTATAAACAAAGCCAAAATGAATTAAAGACAGGAAAAGCGGACAACGCTTCTGTCATAAGAAAACTAGATCTCGATAGATTAGTAACAGAGATTGATGTGAAATTTATTAGTAGTTGGTATAAGAATATAAGCAGCGATAAGACATTCCCTGATGAAGCAAAAGGATTATTAAGAAAATTAATAAATAGATTGCATCATCAAGTTGCTTCGTTGGATAAAATAAAGTTGACAAGTAAACTCGCCGATGTTCTATTGCTTCACTTGAAGGAGTATCGAAGGTAAAGCATCAACAATTTGCTTTCTATATATTCTTCTCATCTCCCTGTTTATTTCACAGAGCTCTACGAAGAGTAGAAAAAGGAACAGCATCGAACCTAGAAGAAGCATATCGCTGTGTGCATCCAGGATCACGCAGCGCAACTGCTTTAGAACACACACTTCATCGACTGGTCACTATATTAGCACGAGAGTTCTTACAGTGGGAACTGACCAGCTCGCTGCCTTGCAAATTACTCTTATCTATTTTAGCCAGTCGACTGTTGCAGGGAATTCACACTGCCAGTTGTCCCAATTTGATCTATGAAAAATTACTGGTGTTATTGAGCGCTGCGCCAACGGAAAATGGAACCACAGCAGTAACAAATGACGTACGATAATACATCCATCAGATATCTACATTTATTTAAACTTGATTTTCATCAACTTAAAGATACTATTTATTTATTATTTTAGGGAATTGTATCACAAGCTTTGGGTGGTGGAATTGCATCCGCAACAGCTGCCGTGATTCCACGACCATTACCAAAATCAAATTCATCTTCAAGCACGTCTACCGAATCCAAAAGTGAAAATCAAACTATATCATCTCAAAATGCAGAGAGGTCTTCCCTGTGCCTAGAGGGCCTTGCTATTAGTCATCGAGGTCTTTGGGGTGATGTCAGTATTTCAGAGCCAGATTCTGAACCGGATGAAGATCGTTTATCACCAGTATACGAGGAGCCAACAGACTTCGCTACGACCATTGCCAGACTTAGAAATCTCTTACAACAAAAGTCGACAGCTACAACACCACTGTAAACAATTTGACTCCCTATCGTTTCTTATGTTATCAAAAATGAAACAGCTTATATATCTTACAATATTTTCAGTCAAGTCGAAGAGAAATCCTGCACTGTATACGAAGGTAGTCAATTCACAAATCTGGCTATTCCCTGGACGGAATTCTATACTGCTCCGGATGGCTCTCAACAACTCTTGTATTGTATACAATTTGATGATGTGGAACAACACGGCGTTGACATGTTTGAGACAACAACAGCAACAGTTAGAAGGCAGTACTCTGATTTCGCGCAGCTTCACGCCAGTTTGGAAGAGGTAGTGAAAAGTTAATTAAGAATCTGTAGGATTATTTTTTAACTTGAATTCAATTGCACAATTGTTATCAGGTACCGTCTTTGTGTGGCATCATGTCTGAGATATCTTTGCCAGAAGGAGGACGCGTGGAAATGGAAAATTATTTGAAGACTCTTTGCACGCGCTTGTCAATGGAGTCGCCACCGCAGCTTCGACATTTTCTTCGTCCCAGCAGTGGCGTCGGAAAGAAGGCAGACGTCGTGGCGCCACGATTAGATAGGTTCCTGGCGAAAACTGTCAGTGGAATGTTTAATACTTTGAAGACCGTTGTTCCTGGTTTTGAAATGGATCAAGAAGAAGACGTTGCTCCACTGCCAACTTTGATGCCACTGGCTGACATCCCATGGAGATTTGTGGAGGATATTAAATCGGTATTTATATATTGTTATAACAGTTATTTAAACGCTGTATAAAATCTTAATTTATATTTTTAAAAATTAATAATACAGAGAAGTTTGGCAGTGGAACTCCAGCAATTGGTTGCTGAAAGAATAGACTACTGTTCCGTAGACACTGCTTATGAAGCAGTCGATTCTGTAGAAGGTAGTGGGGATTCAGAGCTACTCTCTCATTGGTTGGATACTGTCAACACACTCTACGATGGTTAGTTTTTGGTTTTCTTAATTTTCTGAGACAAACAATTTTTTGTAAACTCATTGCGTTTTCTCTATGATAGAAGAACTAGAGGAATTGGACTGTAATTTGACCTTGACTCGTATAAGTATAGATTTGATATGCGAGGTGCTAGCAGGTATTGGCAGTAACAATACCTTGCAGCAGGAAGCTGTTGTACGATGGACAAAATTGCTGTTTGGAAATGTCATCGAGCCAGTTTTACAAGTAATACATAAGCACGTGATTTAATATTCAATGAGACATTTCTGGATCAACCAGTTATTTTTTCTCCTTTTTTTCTAGAATATTATTCTTCGATTGTCAAATAAATTCAGTTACCTTACGCTATCCTCGACTAGCCAAATGGATGAATCGAAAGAGTCAATGGATTCATTGAAGGAGAAACTACTGCGATTACTTATGAATAAAATTCCGTCTGACGTGAAATTAATAGTCGGAGAAGATGACGTGAGGGAAGGTCTACGATTTTTGTTGGGATCATTGGAGGTGAAGAAGATCAATCAAGATTTCATTCTACAGATCTTGGATGTATTGGCATCGCAGCTGTTGGCATCGTGCAGATTAGATCATCATAACTTAACTCCATGATTGAGGGAAACTCTTTGGTAAGTTATTATTTACAAGTATTAACTTTCCTTTGCATTTATATAGGGTTATAATTTATAGCGAGATTATTGACTCTGCGTGTAAGTAATGTGCCATAACTTCATATAAAATATTCGACATTCCTTTAGCTATACGAATCGCAAGTGGCAAAAGAATAATGCGATTTTCATATTATTTAATAATTATTATTCATTTTGATTTTTCGGGGAAAAAAATCAAATTTCAATAGTTTAATGTGCTAAAGGGTCATGTACCTGACTGTAGTATTGTTGCAAAGAGAACAGAAATATTTTTTATGATAGAGAAATGCGACATTCCCAAATGACAAAATAAAATCATTGTTTTACAACTATCTCGGTTATCGGCAGATCTGTGTATAAAGTATGTATCTGGTATTTGTTACGTTACATCAGGACTATGTTTTGTACAAAAGTTTTATTGGTATCTTAGGCAACTTGTAAGATACTTGTTACTCTCTGGAAGTACCAGCATAATCCAAAGATTATGAAATATATTAACACGATGGAAACAGCGGTACTCTTAGTTATTTCATTCACACTTATTCCATTATTTTTTCTTCGCACCTTCCTGGAATATTTATCATACCAAACTAGTTATCCTTGGCAGGTGGATCGCCCTGAGCCTTTTGCTTCTCAAGTTGTGCTCTGAAATTAATTCAGTTCAAAGTTACATCATGTGATAGACATTCCATCCCCAAGCTATCACGTAAGACGTACTTACTCCTATACGATTGACTAATGTTCACTTACCTTAGTTGTTGATTAAAGTCATCCTCGACGTCATCATCATCCCAGTTATCCTCCCAGACACTGATGTCCTCATTGTCTTCATCCTTAGCCGTCCAATCTAATTCGTGAATCAGCAAATTTGAGGTTACGTTAACCCGGTACACAAAAGAACCATTTATAATCCAGCAATATTCTTACCTTCTGCAGGGAATTCTTCGAATTCATCATCCTCCTCGAGCAAACCCAAATCCACTTTCGACTTATCGGTCTTACTGTCCGTCATTGTTAGATATTTGAAAATATTTCAACTCAAAATCACAAATTGACACTTTCCACAATTTAATGCGAGATTCGTAAATTCACGCTAAATGATGTCACGATGGACCTACGTCAGTTCTCAAACTTGCCGGCAGATAGCGCTGGTGTCTCGACTATGGCAATTTGAAATTTTGCAGAAAGACAAATCCCTTGTCAATTTGTTTCTAATTTTTGGCAATACTCGTCGTCACATATCATATTATCGGGAATTATTGAAGTGATTTTTAAAAAAGTAACGCGATTCGTAAAGTAGTTTAATTTCTACAATATCCCAGGAAAATCAGTGCTTTACGGGATGCAACGAATATTTAAAACTTTTTTTTGAGAGAGTGTATTATTAGATCATCTTTGTGCATGAAACTTCGGAAAAATGGAGAAAATCGTTAAGATGGATGGGTAAGTGTAAAAATATTTATTTTGCTGTATTACAATATGGCACTTTTATATGGGTGCATGAGTATTCTCGGCACGACGTATCATATTTTTTTACTGTCTTTGTGATAAGTTACATTGAACCGAAAATGTCAATATTACACAGAATCGTTGGCAATTAAAACGAAGATCATTTGATTTTTTCTAGCTTAGATCATAAAGATATTCAAATGATTTCAAATAAGTTTCTATAAGTATTTAAGCTCAATTGCTGTTTTTCATATTTTAATTTTGACTTCCAAATACTCAGTACTGCTCATTAAAATAAAAAGAAATATATTTACATCCTGCTTTGTTTCTTGAGCAAAAACTAAAATTACGTTTAACATAATTTTGATTTCTTTAAGTATATTAACATTTTCGAACTTTTACATTTAGAATTGATAATACACTATTTACTCAGAGCGTTGTTATTAGATTTTTCATTGTACGACCCTATAGATTGAGGAAAGTCTTTTGATTACCAGAATATAATGCCTCTGAATAGTTTTCTTGTCTCCGTTCTCATCATTTTGATAATTTCAAACATTCGTAAACCTTGTTGCACTTCAGTTGCATGCACAGGTCTGACATGAAGCTTGTCACGTGTGATTCTTTGTCCCTTTGCTTACTACTTTCAAATGCTGTCACTAATGTCATCCTGGGATCAATATTGTACATGGCGTACGAACATAAATCCTGTAATAAATAATGGTCATAGCGAAAGGACATTATTAAGTGATACTATACTTAGGAAACAGAAGTTGCGTACCTTTAGACTCTTATTATAAATAATCTTATCTACAGCAAGAAGATCCGCGTGGCGTTCTTTTATACCCTTCCTAATATTATCCCAGTGAACCGATGGCTTTTGCATAAACATCTATAATGGTGTAAAATTAGATTCAATCATTTTTCAGTACGAATCATGTATATTCGATATCTGTTTTTATAGCTTACACTGGGACAGCTAACTACTATAGGAAAGCTTTCAGACATGTCAGGTTCTCTTTCGGGATGTCTATAACCAGGACCTGAATTCTCTGCTCCTCTAGAGTCAAAAACTATTAAGACGGCTATCACGTCGTATTTTCTTTGGAAACTTTGCAACCTAAAAATATATATTAGAGAAAATACAAATCACTAATTATAAAAAACTCTACGTACTTATGATAATAGTCGACGTTTTGTTTGCTCATGATACTTCTCATCTCGCCAGGACTGGCTTGTTGACTTAGTGTAGTATGAAAGTATAATGAACATTTTGCCAAAATAGCACTGCGTAACTTTACAAGCCATTGATAAAGTGCTGGTTGTTGATTAGCTTTTAAGAATGTAGCGCCAAATCCCCTCTTCCATGACTGAAAGCAGAATACATTATTTACCTCTATAAAAATGTTATAATTATTTATGATTTGATTTTACGCACTTCTCTGCTTTGTAAAGTTCTTTCCCAAGCTGACATTCTAGTCTGTGCTCCGTAAAGAGCCATGAGTGATGGCAGAAACCTCCAGTTTTGTACTTCAACGTGCGCTTTTATAAGCTGCACCAGAATTTCACATTCTAGCCTGAAAAATGCACAATGAAATATTAATATACATTTTGATACATTATCATGCGCACCATACTCTGTGAACTTACGTTAAAGCAGCTTTGATCGCAGTAAGTGCCAAATGAGAACATGATAAGGAATGTGTCTCCACAATCGCTTCGATTGATTGTAATAACTCCTGGTGCCTCATTACTTTACTGCTAACGCTCATATTGTACATTTTTTCATAGCTGTAAATAACGGATAATCAAAATCAGACTAAGAACATAGATAATCATCTAGCAATTGGTAAATTAGTACTGACAAATCTATAAGTTGTATTCTTGCTGCTATGAATTGACAAAGTTGGCTCGAGACTTCAGCCACTGTCGCACCCACAGCATTTGTACCACTGGTCATTTCTTCTAGTCTACGTAGATCAGCTCTCAAGGCTTCGTACATAGTTTTCAAGGAATTCTGCCAAGTTACGAGTTGATAAATTTATAAACAGTCCAAGTGGTTGTAGATAAATTCAGAAAATATTATTTACATCTTTTCTAAGGAAGCCTTTGTTTTTTGTGTGAAGAAAACCTAAATCAGTATAAGAGCGCTCTGCAACTGCTACTTGGGGAAGATGCAGTAAAAGCATTCCCCAAGGTCCCATTTGTAATAAACGGCATGATTCCCTCTCTTTTTCCTGAAAATATAGAAAAAGAATACAAATTTACTACAGATTGTGATTCGTGTTCTTATCTTCAATGATGAAACTTATCCAGAAGTTTACGTACCACTGACTCCTTTGCCTTGTCGAAGCAAAGTTGAGTCACCTGAGTGAAGAATGTATTTAGAAACTCTTCCTCGTGATCCATTCTCTATTCTGGCATTTTGTTAAAATATCCCATGAAAATACAGTGGCTCATCGCTCAAACTCACGTTTCGCGGTAAATAGATTTTTGCAAGGTTATGGTTTCACAAGATAATCAATAAAAACATACGCATCCAAAACGTGTACTCTTTTATTAGAAATTGACAAACGTTACGAAGTCTTTACACAGTGTATAAGATAAATAATTAATCTAGCTGAAGAAAATCGACTGAAAATATCTATAGGCATGTTTTTTAATTTTCACAATAACGAGTCGTCTGCTCAAAACTATCGAGTTTTCAATTACTGTCGATTAGTATCGAACACGAGATACTACTATCTCGATATGGAATATGATTTTCAAAATTTTTGACACTTATATTTGCTTACGTATTGCAAAATAGGAAGAACGTAAATAAAGAATCATTGGGTAAAATAAACTCGCATTTGCCTTTTATTTAGAGATACTTATATTTACAGGTTATGCATTATAAAACAGATAAGATATTATTATAAGGACATTATTGCTCTCTTGAGAGCCTTTTCTTTGTTACGCCTGTTCTTGTTCTTCTGCCTTCTGTTTCTGGTTGCGTCTTTGAACAATTGAATTCCATCACGTTCTTCTATTATGCGTTGTACATATGCCATACCGTGCAGATTGTAGCCTACGGTGTCCTGTAATAAATGTTATATTATATTACTCTCTTCAGTTATTAATTAGAGTGGTAATATTAATTATGATAAAGAAATTACTCTCAATGTTGCTATTCGCTTCATAGCAAGAGCCTTGACTGTTTCTAAAGTAGGAAGTAGTTCCTGACTAGCAACTATAGGCCCATGATGTGCCTGTATCAGGCACAAAGATAATCTGGCCATTAATTCACTCTGATATTCACTTTCCAGTAGCTTTGGAAGCATACGTAAAATTTCACAGGCTGCAGAATACGGTAGCAGAAGTAAGGCCTCTTCTAGATCACTGTAAAGTATAGAAGTTATTGAAATCTATTGATATTAAATTAATCCCTTCGCCACAGTCAGTAGTTAGTACCTTGCTTTGACACGTTTCATAGTTTCCAAAAAGTATTCCTGGGTATTAGCACAATTCAGAGCTTGCATCAATGGCGGCGGTGGTGGTGGACGATTTGGAGGTACAACACCTGCCAACTGTTCTTCATATGCTTTCGACACTTCTAAACACTCTAATATCAGCTCGGCCTAAGAATAGAATTTGCATTATGTTGATGCAGTTTACAGTATATTATATAACTTCATACCGCTTTTTCACTGTTCACTGTTTTCCTTGATGGAAGAAGCTGCTGCTTCTGTCCTTGAACTGCTGTTGTTTCTCCAGTTACTAATTCCTTCTCTTGTCTCTCGCGTTCCTCTTCTGCTTCATCCTCCAAAACTAAGGGTTCCGATGATCTTTCATATAATCTGACTACTTTGTCAGATCCGCAAGAGGCGACGTACATTCCATTAGGCGATACTGCACAGTTCCAGGCTTCGCCTGAGTGGCCCTTTGGTTAAAAAAATTTGTATATAATAATTAACCTGGGATGCTAATAGTATCTTTAAAAATTTGATATTTCACGTTAACTGATTGCTTACTTGCAACGTTACAATTTTTTGAAAAATGTCAGCGTCCCACTGTTTCACTTTTCCATCCTTGCCACATGTAAAAAAATGATGAGTCTTCGGAACGAAGGCTAGGCCAGTCACCGAGTCATCATGAGCGAAAATTGACTTGTGACAGTCACCGTAGTCCATGCCCCAAATTTTAATATTGCGATCTGCTGAGCCGGTTGCTATTAGAACGGAATCGCTGGATATATCCATACAGAGAACCGGAAGTTTGTGACCGTAGAGTGAGATGAAGAACTGACAATAAAGTATAATTAGTTATCAATTAGATTGATATATTCTTAATGGCGATTATTACCTTGAACGTATCCAAAAAGAATACTTTGACAGTGGAATCGAGTAAGGAAACAGCAACGAATCGACTGTTGGGACTAATTCTGACACAGAGTACACTATCTTCTAATTTTAAAGTTCTTGAATGTAGTACAGACAGAACTTTGGCTTTCGATTGACTGTCAGGATCATCCACGAGTTCAAAGTTCCAAAATTTTACAGTCTGGTCTCCTCCGCCACTCGCTACTCCTCTCTGGGAAGAAAATTGTCCTTGTGATATATCCAGAGATTTTAAGTCATGATGATTTTTTGAAAATACTTTTACTTACCATATCCGGAAAGAGCGTGACGCTCCACAATTCTTTGGAATGGGCAGGCACTTCTTCTAGTATGTCACCGGAAGCTATGTCAATGATTAACATTTTTCCATCTTTTAATCCAACTATCAAGTGTCGGTCACCCGGGACAAAGGTTGCTGTCAAGGCGTAGCCACATGGCACAGTGCGCAAACAGGTTAATGATGGTCTGCATGATGGATATCGCGTTTAGAAATTATATTAGGAATAATTGATTAGTTTAGTCAATTTCTTTGTTACTCACCGATTCCATAATTTAATGGAATCTCCACTGGCAGTTGCAAAAGCTAGATTGTCAGAGCTGAAGCAAATTGCTCTGACATCTTTGCGATGACCATGCGACGTAATTGTACGTAAACACGTCACTTCCGGTTCTTTATCTGACATCATTAATGAGTGTAGTTCGATACTGTTATTGTTAACTGCCACGCAGACCTATAAGAATGACAATACAGAACAGATTTTATTTTAATAGGAAAGGAAAGAATTATTGATCTTAAACTTACTCGAAGTTCTTCCCCTTTTCCTATTATCAGATCCAATCCTTTTGCTTTGTTTTCTACTTTGATAAGCGGAAGTCTCTTCACTTCGTCCTTCAAGGATGATGATGGGTCAGGCATGATTTCCTCGGCGGAATTACCTTCTCTGTGCAAATGATAATTGCATTTAGTATTCCTGGAATTGTATGCTTATCTAGAAACTATTTGTTACAGGAACGTACTTCGTAGCCTTTTTCCTTTCTTTTTTCAAACGTTTTGCTAATCTCACTTCAACCTCCTCTTCTGGTAAGATGCGAAATAATTCCACTGTATTATCCACGCCATGAGAAGCGACGATTTGACCAGTAGCATCAGCTCCTAGGGAAACAACTCGTCCGCGACCAGATCTTAGGACGCTACCAAGTTTCTCACAGCGTAGAGGATAATTCTGATAAAATTATTGATCGGAGTTAAACTAGATTCAAGTGATGGTTTGTATCAAGAAAAATATAGGGAGGAGATACTTTACGTTGTCGTGAACCTCATCTTCGTCGTTAATTGTCAAATCTTTAACAGCAGTGCTCAAGTCGCCTTTTTTAGTATCGATAAAGTATATTTTCCATATACGCAGTTCATTGTCGTTACATCCAGTCACCAAATACTGATCGTCTTTTACTAATGCTAAGCCCCAAACCTAGATATATTTTAGAAAATTATATTTCAAGAATTGTGCAAGCGGTATATATTTTAGTGAACATTATTTTATTTCTACCTCTGATCTGTGGCCGACAAGTGTTCTGAAATTATGCTGGGTATCGAGATCCCAAAACTTTACATATGTGTCTTTACTGGAACTGATAAGAATATTATGTTCCTTCATAAAAACAGCTTTAGTTACAATGCCTTTGTGACCGGACAGTCGACACATACCAGTTTCCGCCACAACATCCCAGACAATAATATCAGTATCCTAATAGAAATCAAATATTTGGTAAAGATTTAATAGTTATATTACTAATTTTCAACTTACCTTCGAGCCAGAAGCAAGACGATGACCGAATTTATCATAAGCCAAAGATGTAATTTCAGACCTATGACCCATGAAGGTACTGATATTCTCTCCTGATCTCAGATCAAATGTTCTTACTGAACCATCGGCATAGCCAACAGCAAGATAACGTTTATTAGGTGATGCAGCTATGTACGTTGCATCTGTATTCTCTCCTATCAATACCTGAGCCTAAGATACAGTATAATTAATGAGAATTTGATCAACAAATTAATAATACCCTTAATATAACGAAGTAATTAGCAATACAATAAATGTCAGGTGAAATATAAACCTACCTTCTCTCCCAATCGTAAGTCCCATATAAACACATGTTCGCAGGCTCCGGCAGCCACAAATCTACCTTCTTGTCCTTCTAAGGTTACAAAAACCACATTGCATTTAGGACTAGCTATTATATTCAAATTTCCAGCAGGAACATAACGCAGATATTGCTTTGTCAATCCCATTTTGTACGCCACTCAAGAATTGTATGTGTATATTACAAAAAACTTGGTGTTGCAGCTAGTCTTCAAATTTGTTCTGTAATCTGTTTTATTTCTTCTTTATTTATTCTTTAGCACTACTAAAAATAGCTTCCTTTACAAGAGTCCACCTTGTTTCTTCTGTCACGTTAAATATTAAATAATGTATTTCTGGCTTCATTGAAACAACATAAACAACTTCCTGAATGAGGTTACTAAGCCCACGTGGGTAGCATTGTACCACGTTCCGCGCTCTAACGGAAAGGGACATTTTCATTGGTGCTTTTCCGTTTGCTGACGTCAGATGGTCAATTTGCAATATATAGGGTGTCCCAAAACGTGATCCATTACTACGTGCAGTAATACGAAAGAGGGTAGATCACTGATAACATTGGTAATACAAGTCATTGAAATATCTTTATTCAAAAACAAATTCGTTCTTGGATTTGATATAATAGTTACTTTGTTCCTAACGTTACCTCAGGATTGTGATTTTCGCACGATCGGGTCCTTAATAAAATCACGCAATCAGCATTGTTCTCTTCTGAAAAGGAGCAAGGACAAGATCGTGCGAACGAGAATATCTCATCAAACTACTCTGAATTAGTCTCTATAACCTCGCGTATAAATGCAGCCAACAATTAGTTAATATCAGAGTAACAGAAAGTGGAGTAAAATTATTAACATAAAAACTCAATGATACACTGTACAAGTTTTCCTTTCTTTTTGCGTATCTCGCACGGATTTTCCTTTTGCGAGAGTCAAATAAGTTTCACCATAAACTTATTGTAATAAACGTTAATGAAGCAATTGTATTAAGGGATTGCATATTTCCATTGCTCTTTCCCTGGTTGTTCAATAAAAAAAAAGGAACCGTTAAATAAACTACACAGTAGTTTTATATATTGCTGGAGAGGCGATCGAATTCCCAGGACATTTTAATTCGGTTGGTACTGCACGTTTAGGCGGGAAAAGCAGATTCGTCTGTTCTTGCCTTTGTTTCTTCTTTTTTTCAAAATTCCTATTTCTCTTCCACCAGTTAGGAATAACGAAACTAAAGGCACTGATAATTAAGTATTATTTTTTTCTTAGATACTCTTGTCTTCTATCTTGTCTCCATTTTATCCAGCAAGAATCTTCAGCGACTGACTCACTCGTATCCTTTAACGTTCATCTGTGTCAGAAACGCGCACGAATACTTATCAGTGAATTGCGATCGAGAAAAAGGTCCAAGAAACAATCACACAACTGTTCGGTACGACAAAGAGATAGAATCTTGCTAGGACGTGGTACGATTATTGATAAATTTTTCTATAAATTATCATACAACAAATACACAGTGCAGTTGATCGCGTGCGACTCTTGATTAATTCGATTATCGTATAATCGTCGAAGATATCATTTTGTCATTTGCGCTTCCAATTTTTCGACCGACGACCATAGATCGTTGTTACGTGCTATAGATCTTCACGATGCCGATTTTGAGTCTCTCGTGTGTCCACTTCGTGAAGTGTCTCTAACGATTCACGTACTCGTCCACGAATCCTGTGAATGCACCTTGTCACCGTAATTGCGATAGACTCGACTTCAATATATAAAGGAGCGTTCATCCGTTATTTTGAGGCTGTGGCTCGATAGTCTGCTCTCCGATGTGTACAGGCTGAGTCAAGGTATTTTGAAACCACATCATCCAGTTGCTCAGGTAGTGGCTGCCCAATTGATTATCAGGATCGTCCCTCATCTGCACATTGTTTAACTCTTCAAAACTGCGAACGGTTTGAAGCTCAGTGAAATTGCTTGCCGAATTGGCGCCATGCATCCTTAATTCCTTCTTTCTACGGGCGTCTTTTACTAACCTTTGCCTGCGCTCCTCCTCCGTTTCAATGGCAGACCTGGTGAACCTCATCTCCTGAGCTCTCTGGGCGTCCCGACGCAGTCTCTCGCGTCTCTGCTCCTCGGTCTCCTTGGCGTATTGATTAAGCCTTGCTTCCCGTCTCTTAGCAGACTCTCTATCCAATCTTTCTCTACGTTGCTCCGGCGTCTCACTGGCGTACAAGGTCATCCTCTTGAACCTCCTCCTCTCGGCTTCCCTATCCAATCTCTTTCTTCTCTCCTCAGGCGTCTCATTGTACATCCTGTACTCGCGCTTACGCGCAGCTTCCGTATCCAGCCTCTTACGTCTCTGCTCTGGCGTCTCGTAATACATTCTCATCTCCCTCCTCTTCGCAGCCTCCTTCGCCAACCTCTGTAGCCGTTGCTCCTCGCTTTCTTCTTCCGACAGCTTCTTCCTCTTCTCTCTCATGCACTCGGCCTTCCTTCTCAATCTTTCCCTGTAATCCTGACGAGGCTTCGCCTTTATTCGCGCTCTACGCTTTGGCTTCTCCGTACCGTTTACCTTGCTCTCGTTTCCCTTGTAACTCTCCACGCAGCTCACCCGCAATCTACCCTTGCGCTTGGCCAAGGGCGTTATCGTTGAGTCTAGGTCGCCTCCCGGCACCTCTAGTCGGTGTTTACCACCACCTTTTGAGATCTTCAATCGCAATCCTGGATCCTCGTTCGCGTCGCACAACCATTCCGCGGTGTAGGTCGTCTCGTTACCGATTCCTTCTCTCTTTATGTTCAGATTTAATCCCTCCAGAAACTCGTTGGGGATGGTCACTGTCGGGATGCTGTAATTCGAGGTGTGAATGTGATCCTCGCTGTCGATGAACACCTCTGTCGCTTGATTCATTCGCCTCTGCAGTTCCTCGTTTATCAAATCTGCATCTAGTGTTCCTAAATTTATTGGATCCGACAGAACGCTGGTCAAGGCGGTCACGTCTGTCTGCTGCTGTTCGTTGCTTATGCTTGTATCTAATGAACCTAAACCACTGAAGTCGCAGGTGGTTGTCTCTTCGTTTATCGTCGATCCTCTGGAGTTATTATTACCCTCCTTTATTTCTATTGCACAAAAGTGATTGGCCTCCGCGATTACTTCCGCATCGCTCGACTCCGACTCTCGCGCCTGATCCTCTCGCTTCGCGTACACCGGGATCAAGTCTGAAGACGATTCACCTATCCTTAGATCAGCACGATTTATTTCCATGTCCCTGTAACACCACGATGTCAAACAGTCCCCGCTGAAACGAGAAACAGTAATCGGTATATCAACATTTTTCTCAAGCTAGTCAGAAACTAAGCAATCGCTGTTGGGACGTTACAGAGTGGTATTAAAAAAAAAAAATAAATACAAAAATTAAGTGTCGAATTTTACACGAGTAAATCTTAATTACACTCGGATTAATCAAAGGACGTTGATGCGGTAGATTTTTAAGTGAAAAATCAGTGTTGATTTTCAAAAAGAAAATTTTTCCTGTTACGTCATTGGGTACCTGATCTTAATCAAAAGAAGAAAAAGCGGTAATCAATAAACGGTAGCCAACAAAGGCAAAGGATAATGTCAATCAAAAAATATCCCCCACCTGCGTATCGTCTGCTGGTGACAGCTGATTTCAAGATGGCACTGGTATTATTTCAGGCCAGTGTATTTCGTAGTCCCTCGCACTGTCCTCGTCCATCTCTAGGAATGCATCTGCCATCCTCGTCACATTCTGGAAATTCAGTCTTTTACGAGTGTCGCTCTCGTGAGAGATTCACCCCGCGAAGATACGGATTTATTTCAATCTCGTTGAGATTCCCGAACGTCGTCGCGTATCCACGTCGCGCGTCATTGCTAAAAATGGTCGAGCGACTTCCGATTTACTCGCGCAGGCGCAGACGGGCTGGACGCGTCTCATGCGGGGTCGCCTTTAACATCGACGTCATGCGACCTTGGTCGTTATACGGTAACTAGAAGATTCACTTTGGTACCGGAACTTGGTACCACAGGTACATTTATTCTTCATTTGTTCATTAATACAGTAATTGGGGTACTAGAACCCTAGCACGGACACGAACCCACTTTTTAATATTAACAAATTATATATATCTTCTTTACAAGCTGATTGATATCTTTGATAATATCTTAAGGATTAGTTCACCATATTTTGTATTTGTTAACAAACTACAGCATCGGTGTTCCTTCTATTTTTATTAAACGATACTTTTACCACCCTGAAGTAATGCAACAATCAACTGTTACCGACCGTCGATAACGAGTCCTTAATGCCGGTTCTAAACTATACTAATTTATTGTACATACCGTATCAGGACTATATATACGCATGTGTTACGGTCCATGAAATACTGTAAAAATTGTAAAATAATAAATACTACCTAATACAGTCCTGTTACTAAGCTGTTTTACCAAGGGTAGCTATGTATCATCTGTAAGGAAGGAAGAATGGAGGGCTCAGCACGTGATATCCAACTGCTTGCAGGTGTCCGACCAGGAGTCACGCTGAGTTCTGAAAAGGTTGTGATGATTTGCGATAGTCGGAACTGTTTAAGTATTTAAAAAGTATCGCGCGCCTCGTGTTTTATTCAGTCCCCTCAATAAACGTCTTCGATTTTGGTGGTGAGGTCCATATATAAATACATACGTATACCCTGTACCATACTTATGCATGTATCTCTCCTTTCGTAGTCGTCGTGGAGTGCGACGGTTCCGACCAGTAGTCTGTATAAGCAGTTCCTTACAGTCCGTATAGTGACAGGAGTTGGGATGCGAGGGATGCTTTTTTGCAGGACACTCGTGCTGAGAGATACGTGCCCTGATAATTAAGACATTTCCATTTAGAGTTGACGATCGTTGACGTGTAGACGAGGGTCGCTCTCCGGGACAACAAGTTTTCGGCGTGCTTCTGGTAAAAAATTAATCAGCATGTATCGTATCCGTAATTAATACCGTACACGTAGTAGAAACGAATTAGAAGCTGATAAAAAAACAGATAAGTTTTTCTTCCTCTTTCTATTCACGAATAAATTTTGTTTACCAGGCTATAAACCTTACGGTAAATACAATAAAATAATTAGTTCGTTAATTATAATCAAGTAGTTACCGACGCGTATACCGTAACTGTCCTTTGGTAATTGTGCAAAACTGATAATTAGCACAATCCGTATACGTAATTCGTAATTGATTGTTAACCCAAAAGAATGATTCATGGCGTCGAGGCATTTATAATTGATGAGATTGGTAAACTCGTCGTCGAAGTCGCGCTCCCTCGCAGCGCCAAATTCGAATGCAGAGCGTCGGTCCCCGGAATGTTGGCAGGTCCTCTTCTTCGCTTGACAAAATCATTAGGGGACTAAATCCAATAAAGGGCCCGTCGGCGGCGGCCCACCAGAAGAAAACATTCTCGGAGAGGCGGCCGGCTGCATCGTAATCGCCATCAATGATATCAGACGGCGATGGTTCCCATTCAGCTCACGCCGCCATTTGCCTCCGTGTTGGACACGTGACCGTGTGGAGACGGGATCAGAACGCGATTCCTAACCTTTTTATTTTACGTCATTCCACTCTACCCCTTTGTCTCGCTATTAAAAATTAGTTAAATAAACCGTTAAACAATTCCTCCATTCGATTTCTCCCAACCATACCAAATACCAGGAACGTAAAAACCGGTTCGAAAGTGATGCTCGTACTGCGCGCGCAATCTTACGAAATTCACTACGCGCATGCGCACAACTTCTCAAATTTCTTCGTACTTCCGTAACGGAAATCTTTTCAACTGTCTTTGTACCTTACCCTTTTCCAACGCTTTACGCATTCCGTTACAGGAGCAAAGTTTCTTTCACGGATTACTTTCCGGGCGGCTGTTCGTTTCCCTTAGATGTCGCATTTATGACTCACTGGGTGTCCTCGAGTCTTCGAAGAGTGACACTCGCCATCCCTGAAGCCAGCGTCGGCCCCTTCCTCTCCAGCTTAGCCTGTAGCTCGGATATTGATATCAAAGGTAGGAATATCCTCCCCTCCAGGAAAACGACGCTCAATATAGAGATCGGTATGGATGAGCAAAACAAAATATTTCCACGGAGCTCAACTGAGTAATGGATATCTTTATTATCGAGGAGAGCTCGTTCGGCCAGTGGAAGTTGAAATCGGCTGGTTACGTCTAAGCACAGACTCCTCGTCTCTTTTCCTCCTCTCTCTCTCTCTCCATCCCTTGCTCTCTATCTCTTTTCTCTACGTACATCCTGGCTCCACGCAACTTCTCTCACGGAGTCCGTTTTACCTCCGCTCCGACCAGAGAACTTCGGTCCAATTGGTCGGCGGGCATAAATATTTATGAAAACGATATATTTATACGCGAACGACAAGTCCCGCGGTTAAAAACCTGAAAGATTTATCGGGACGCGCTCTCGCCCCGACAGCCATTTCTGCTTCGATCGTACATCAACCGATCGACGATAGCTTTCGATCTCTTGAGATCTCCTTTTGTCGCAGACGATCTTTAGGTTAGACCATGTAAGGCGGGATATTTGAATTTGAAATATTACCGATTTTTTACGATTATTACGAAATATTTAAGACAAATTTTTCTTCACTTCTTCCATCGTGACTATCGGTACACTTAGTTAGGTACCTGTATCCGCAACTTGTTAAACTTTTAGGTATGGAGCCGTGCGCCTGCGCAATGCTCGCCCGCTATACTATACCGATGCGAATCCCCAAGATTATCCACGTAATTAACTTGTCTCACGGACAATTGAATGGTTCTCCTTACAAGGGAATCGTGCCTTGCAGACTATACTCGCAATCCTATGCGGTATTAATACACGGCCACCATACGATCGTTACGGTCTACAAGTACTAAAGCCGAACCGGTACCATACACACTCGGGCACTTGGCGATTTTTCATAATTCGTACAAGACCGTGAATCACGGCTGCACCCCTTGCTCGCGCCGTGGAATACGGTTACACTGATTAATTAGCGAATTAATGCCGAGGCTCTCGTCCCGTTGCGAAATGCGTTACTTCGCATTAAACGATTCGCCATCTTTGCCGCTTCTTTTACTCTCAGCTATATCTATATATACACACGTATATACATGTATACCGTCTCCTCCAGTTATCCTGGACAGGAATGATTTTTAAATAATTTTCGTTTCCCGCCTTTTTCTTCTTCTCCCTCTAACTCCTTACCAAGATGGCGCAACAAGCCTAGGAGAACGCGTAACTATACTGTCAAGTAATACACGGCGATTCTCCCTTGGTAAAATGATTTATGCCACAAAGAAATTTTACTATGTGCTTCTCGCGTCTAACTGTGACTTGTCATTTTGAGGTTAAACCACACAGTGGACTGTCATACGTCACTCGTAGTAGAGGAGGATTAAAAGGTGCTTCGATTACGAGCAAGACGCCATTTTCTATTCGCTAATATCCTTAGGCTCATAACGATCGCAAAGTTTTGATTTCAATAATGAACATTTTCAAATTGCGCGCCGGCAGTGTCTAACGATCCAGACTGTACGATCAGTCTGCGCAGACTAGGTGCGCAGAAACAAATATGCGAATGGAAATAGAAATATAAATAGTATCCGACGCATAAGTATTAACATAATATTACCTCCATTTGCATTTCTGTCTATTCGCATAGGTTAGGTTATGCGCTGAATTGATGACGACTCGGCAAGTAAAGTCCTCTTCAATGACTATAAAGTATTTGTTATGCCGTGATGACTGTACCGTTTGGATTTCGCGTAATCGACGCCACGCGCCTTTACGTCTCGGCGTCGTCATTCGAATTCTGTTGCATGAATATATTCCGTCAATGACAATCAAGGTCATCGTTCCTGCCACTCCTACTGTGTCATCATATAGCATCGTGTACAGTGCACGTTGACGAATTAGCATATGACTCCTGGGGCTTTGACATTAATTTATTATTGGTATAGTCAATATACAATAGTTATGGTAATGGTAAGTAGACACTGAATAATGAAATAGTTGTATTATATGACGTAATGATTTGATTTGAATGACACGGTACTTACTAATGACTGTTATAAAAGAGAGAGAAAAATGAATTTTTATTTCGACACGTTACAGTGATTCGTTCGCATCTGTAACGAACACGTCGTTCTCTAAGCCGCAAGAGAGGGTTGAGAGAAAACAAATAATAGAAATAAAGTAAAACCATGAAAAAAAGGAACTAGACTGATTCTAGTGATTTTTTAGTGATTCTGATAATTCAGTGATTAGGAGTTGGTAGACAGTCCCAGCCATGGCGTGACGTGTAGCGTGCCTAACACTGACTGTATGAATATTGAATGGGAACGGGGTGGCTCCTGTACGGCAGTCATTTGAAAAGATAAAATTTCTTGATCTTTTTCCAGCAGCGACTCCTCTCTCATTTTTGTATCCATTGATCCACCATGTCTTCCTACGGACAATGGGGCATCAGGCGCTAATTCGAGTCTTTCTGAATCCTCCAGACTCAGACACTTGCGGTTCCGACTCGTCCTCCATTTATTTATTTTTATTTACCTCTTAGGTCTTTCTCTTTTTTTAACTGACAGACGTTCTCGATCGTCCATACACGTGGTGGTTCTTCTACGAGAGCAGAGTTAGAAACGTCCTGTCTATTACTATTGTGGAATTTTATTTTCTCTTTCATTCTTTCTTTAATACTCCGTTGCTTTCTTTTCATACTTCCTTCTCGTGACTGTGCTCGTCTCCTTCTCGCGATTCAATCTCAATTTGATCTCAGAAGAAACGCAGAAGAAGGATTGGTACTTCTCGGTACCCTTTACCTATGGCGAAGACAGAAGAAATCGTTAAAGGCTGACAGATCGTTCTCTGGGTCAAATTCCAGGGACTTTTGTACCTTTTAAATATTTCTAGTTCTTTTTTGTCTTTGTTTAGTCTTTCTCTCTCTCTTGGTTAGTGCTTACCTCCATTCTCTTTCTCTGTCTACATCCGCGACTCTCCTCTGCGCGATGGTGATAAATTTCGCGCGGAATAACGTGCAAACGGCACGTTCATCCACGAATGATATACGTGTCGTTTAGAATCATAAAGCATCGTCAAGATGTAAGTACGAACGTTAACACGAGTACCGGAGACTTCTCTTCCGCCTGTGAATCTCCCGGCCGATTCCGCCGTTCCCCGTACTTACGGACAACCGAAGGAATACCACTGTCTTGTATATTATGAGAAATGACTGCCGTACCTGAAAGTTACAGGACAACGGTATAAATATATATCAGCAAGATACGAATTCTTTTAAGGATTCCCTTTAAGGTTACGTCACCAAAAGCTTCCTTCCTTCCTTTCCTTATGGCTGTCTCCTCCAATGAGATGTGCCAGGTCACCAAAAGCTACATACAGAGGTTACGTCCGAAGAATCGACCATGGTTTATGAAGATTCAAGAGACGCCAATCACAATGACAAACTTATAGGTTATGATAGACGGATACCAGCCTGCGTCGGTAAGGTAGAAATCTGCTGATCTTTTGAGTATACAAATCTTTTCGAATCTGTTTCATTTCTTTTTTTTTCTGTGAAATTGAAAAGTCTTACCTACCACGACAAGTCAAGAGTGTCGAGCGACACGAACGAATCCAAAGTTGCGGTTATGCGTCCAATTTATTACGTTACACGTGGTGGCCTGTCATTTGGCAGTTATTTTACGTTTATTCCTTTTCCCGCTCTCTCTCCGTCTCTCCTCTCTCGTTCACGATAGCCCCCTGACCCGTTTCCCCCAGGTTCTTGCGGTCTCGGTAAATTGCCGTGGCGACTTTTTTTCACTTTTATTTTTTTCTCACGTCACGACACCTAATCGTGAGCGGAAACGCCATGCGTGCAGTCCCAAGGAGTCCTTTGGGATTCTACGAAATTTTTCCTGGGAATCGATTAACCTCCAAATCACCGACGACATCCTCAATTTTTTTTTTCCTATTACCCAGCTTCCCCTTCACACCCTCTATTCGTCTTAACGTACTCTTTCAATAGCTATCCTACGAATCAGCATTCATATACAATGTCCTCGTACTTCACTTATAAAAATATCCATCCCACCGTTCCACGCGTTTTCTTTTTTTTCCTATTACCCATCTTCCCCTTCACACCCTCTATTCATCTTAACGTACTCTTTCAATAGCTATCCTACGAATCAGCATCCGTATACAATGTCCTCTTACGTCACTTATAAAAATATCCATCCGTTCCACGCGTACGTCTCTAATCAAACTGTTATCAGGTATCTCGACCGTGGCTCAGCTTCCCATTGGATCACCATGGATCTACTGGCATACCAGATAGACAACAACTATCTCCGTAACCGGGGCAGGGTTAAGAGCGTTATTAATGCCGTCGATAATTCACATCGTTGGCCGTAAACGCGAGTATTATTGTAAAGGCTCAAAGTGCCTCCCATAAGTCATTCGAACAATGCTACGTGCGCGGAGGTATTATTTGCTCCACCTCCGCAGCATCCACAGCATCCCGAGTCGATGGATGATCTATGCGCTCGGACACTCTGCACCTTCCTGCGCCTTCCCTCGTAGTTACCCACCACTTCTTTGGCGCACTGCTATTTCTTTTTTTTTAAGGCGCGTTCACAGCGTCACCTCAACAGTCGCTCACTCGCGTACCAACGTACGACAGTCACCTGTTGCATCCACGTGGCCTTTCATCTCCCTGGACCCCGACGTACCACGTGCGCCAATATCATACCTGCAAGATGGCGACTTACACGGACAACACACACGTCTTACCTCGGGAAAAGGATTCGCTAATTATTCTGATCCATGCAAATATCTTGAACCCTCCTGACAGGGGTTACTTAATAATATTGTTTTTTTATAAATAATCCACTGGGTATAATTCACGTGTCTACAGGGCGGACACTCGGTCCTAGTAATCATGCATCATAGTCCCATATATATAATACTTACTGTTATCACTTTATTTCCAGTGTCTTTAATCAACGCCCCCCCCCATCATCTCGATCTTAATTCACACTTATTATAACTATATATATATATACCTAGTTTAAAATTAACACAGGTGTCTATTTGAATTTTGAATTTTCATATCTCAGATAACAATCGACATTCGATCCCGTTCGATCGACGCTTTTATCCCGTTTCTCATAGCGATCATTAAGCCTGCCGCGCATGCAGCGAACTGTAGCCCGCTCATGTGCCACGGCTGTGGTGTGGATAATTAGCGGTATCTTTTTGCCCTTTGTTAAGTCTACTCGGGCAGTAGTAGTAGTCGGTGGACGCGTCCGGGTTCAGCCGGCCATATTTCACGGCGTGCTCGTAAGCAACTGCCTGACCATACATATAGCTATATGTATTCAAGTGTATATATATATATATAGGTACCTATGGCAGCAATCTGAGAGAGGTAGCGATAAAGACGCGTAACTGGTACCTGGTCGCTGCGTTATTGCTGGAAACTCGAGGAGTCCAGGAACAGTGAGAATGGGGGAGAGGGGAGGATAGGAGGGGGGTTGCCAAGGGGTGGTAGGAAGGAAGACGCGAAGGAACGAGGTACGATTCGACCTCGACCTTAGGTATTCTGTACTCTTTATTCTCATGGAGTGGACCCGATAGCTCTAATGGGCCTTAGGTACATATATATAGGTATATGCACTGCGAATTGCGAACTAATGCAATTGCTGCATTGGAGAAGGGGTGGGGAGGTGGGAATATTTTCTTGCAGTATGCAAAGAAAAGGTGAAAAAAGTGGATTCTTAACGATTGGATTAGATCGGACCAGATTCTAGGGATTTTTTGAATTTTCTTTTATACCCTAGGGATTATTGGTTTATGCATTTTTCTTTGGAGTCTATCTATGTTTATGGGATGGCTGGTGCTACGTGGGCTTGCTTAAGTGCATATAGGTACTTTTAAAGGTAAATGGTATAAAGACGCGCATATGGGCTGCGTAACGATTATTACCCGGTAATTGATCTACCTCGGAGAATTTGCAACCTCTCTCAGCCAATCGCAACTCGCCGTTCGCACCTATGAAACTCCCCTTATTAGCTTGAATTAAGTGGTTAACAACTTTGTTTGATATCGGGCATGGAACCACGTATTATGTTGTTATCGGGGTTTAGCAAATTGCTGGTATCGGTGAAAAGGTGTCTGCTTGATTTGTTGTCAGGGGGAGGAGGGGGATGGAGTTTGTTTACGGCTTTCTCTCGTGGCAGATTGGTTATATGTTTTTTTTACATTTTTTTTTAGTTTTTTTAATATCGCTTTTTTTTACTCAAATTCAGTCGATCACGTAATAATTGTCTGCAGTGTTTGAATTTGAATTCTATTAATAGCCCGTTGTTGATGTATACCTTTGGTCGATACTAGTAATGGGATTCAGTGCATTCTAAATGACTGTGCAAACTTTTGGGCTAAATCGGGTAAAGGCGATAATGAACTTTAACCAGTGACCTTCCGCGGCCATTTTACATCGGCGCGGTATGACGTTAGGTTGGTTATTTTTTCTTTTTTGACTTTAGGTATGCAAAAGCTTAAGCTCGTATCACTTGACGCGAATCCATGACGTTTACGCGCGTAATCTCATTTATGATCGTGTACGATGAAATTATAACTGGCTTGGGGTAATTACGCGCGCGGTTACCTTTCTTTCTGTCCTTTGGAGGGTAGGTTAGATCTTATCGATGATCCTTCCCATGGATGCTGCGCAGCCAGCCACACGCTCGTATTCAACGATCCTCGTAGCAGGTCGTAGTGGCAGTCGTAAAACGGCGCATTCCGCCAATCATCGTTGTATCGGTATAACGCATGACCTTTGACCCAGCCTAGGCTGTAACCTAACTCGGTACCAAGGTCGCATTCAGCTGGAATTACGTTAGGTTAGGTTAATATTGCATTACGTTAAAAGCTTTACATATACCTTGGGATAAAGTCGATTTATCTTTATAATAGATATTGATCGATCGACATTATTTTTTGAAGCATTTTTTTAAATACTTTTTTTTAAACATTTTTTTTATGCGTAAATATAATTTTCGAACGTTCGAATGATTTCTGATAGCGAAATGGTCCAGTAATGCGTTTGAGCTGGGTAATCCTGTATATAGATATATTTATGACTGTATGGCTGTCTATCGATCGATCGATCGATCGATCCTCCTCATATGTGAAAAACCACGATCTCTCGAGCGTGAATAATCGAGGAATCGTCTGCAATTAACGGTAATTGCAGGTCGGCTGGAGGGCGTTGGCGTAATTTAATTTTCTTATTATAAACGACGATTTAAATAGCGCGCGCTTTTTGATTTATTACACGAGGGGAATCCCCTGGGTGCGATCGACGTGTTTTCGGATATTTTGAGATTTACTTGAACACGATATCCATAAAGTCTTCGTGCTTAATTGAATTTATTTTCATCGGTATCTACTTTATCGGTACAGTCACCATTCGCGTTATCATTCCTCCACTCTCTTTACTTCTGCTTCCCTTATCTATCACGTGTAATCATAAAAAAACTTACCCGCGATACAAAAGGATCACAAGATTCTCATTTTTCGTATTTTAAATATGGAATACGCCACGAATCCAGAAACTGGAAATCTTCCTTCTGCTCTTCATCTTCATCTTCTTACGTACGATTTAACCTCTGCACCCAACGAGAAGAAGAGGCGTGGCTACGGCTAGGACTTTATTTCCTCTCCACGGGAAGGCACTTTTGCACCTGGGTATATGGCAACGCGTTATCTACGAAGATTCCAAGTTTTCCGAGAAACAGAGTAAGGGGTTTAATTGGTGGAGAGGGGTGGGGTTGGGAAAGAGGAGTGGGGTTGGAGAAAAGGGGTGGGGATTGAAAGACGTAAATAACTAAAATATATGGGATTATTTAAAAAAGTCTATATCGACGCAAGCAAGTTTAGGAAATCCAGATGACAAGACTCCATGGAGTGTTTGGTATTCATGGTATACGTACGTTAGGTTAGGTATATCCGTCGTGAAAAAGAAGATGATTTCCTCGCGTTCTTCGTCGATGGAATCCCGCGGTAGAAGAAACTCCTCGCGATGGCACCGAGCTGGACGTGCCAACCTGTAATTGTTCTCCGATGTAATTGCAGTTGTGCGTCGGCATCGCGACGCTGGAAATTCGTGCTCGCCGCGGCCGGGTTTACCTTTTGCCTTATATATCTCGAATGACCGTCGGTAGTAATGGAGGAGGCAAGAAGTGTTTCACCTCACGGAATTCACGATGGCTCAACGCGCATTCGCTGGTCAACCTATTACAAGTGAACGTGGATATTTTCCTGAAATTATTCCTCCATCTTGATTAATCTGTTGGTACGAATGAATTATTTTTTTCAAAGAAAATATTGAACTTAATTGATACTACTACACTGTTGTGTAAGACGGGAGGGGGCAGTGAGTACCTGGTATCTTCTTAAATCGATCCCACGAGAACTCATTTTTTTTTTACTGGAACAAGAGGTCAGCTGAGGTCGACATCCTAAAGCATCCAAGCCAGGTGAACTCGCTGGTGGACTGTCGAAAAACGGCGAAAGGTTAACAGAGGAGAGTAAAGGCTTCTCTCTCGGTTGAAATTGATGGAGGCACGAAGTGTCACGTCCGCGGTTGAACAACGGCAAGTATCCCCCTGGTGCTGGACACAGATAGAAGAAGGTAGGAGAGTAGTCGTGAAGAAGGTAGTAGAGGTTGGAGGGAGGCAGGAGTATGAACGTAAGGGTAGAGAGAAAAAGAAGGAAAGAGAGAGAGTGAGTGAGAAGATAGAAGAACAGTGGGGAGTTTCGATACGTTTATGGAGAGGTTCTCGAAGTCGAACCCAGGGAACAAGGGCCGGGGACATAATTATCCGGGAGTCAAGGAACCCGCAGGAGCCGCTGTAGGAGCGCGAGAATCTTATTCTCGGCTTGGCTGCGCGAGGAATCCGAAATGTTCGGAGGGCGCATTATCTTCTTGCTGCACCCGTGCGCCACGCGGATTCCGCGATACCCTCCGAGCACACATCCTTTCTCTTTCTCAATACAGACTGTCTTCGTCTCTTGGACCCATCCCGTATCTCCCTGTTTGTCTCTGCCACGGGTAACCCTCGTATCTGACTTTAACGTAGTGTCACCGGCGGCCATCTTGTAACGGCTCATGACAGACGGATCCGTTACCAAATCTTAAATACCTACTGCCGTGACACCAGAATCAGTAAAGGGATACGTACGTTACTCGGAGAGAGTACGAGCTGATGAAAATAAAAAAGAAATTCTACAGTGAGACAGTGAGAAATAACGTAGACGAGTAAGAAGATGTAACAGACTTAAAGGAGTGAGTGAGAGAGAGAAAGAGAGAGAGAGGTTAGGTAACTTGTAGAAGTGGTAACTTTAGACGAAGAAGTGAGCGATGTTCCATTGACAGGGGATCGCGGCGTGATGTACGAGCGAGAGATGCGTCGCCTGCAATTAGCCAGGATGGACTGCCAGAGTGTGCACCAGTGTTGCTAAACGTGCTGCAACGTGGTGCCAATCGTCCACGAGCAAACGAAAGGGGCTTCTCTTTATCCTTCCGCGCTCTTCCTGTGTCGCGGGCCGTAACGGGCCGGCGCATGCGCAGTACGAAGACGCTCGAGGCGCCCTCTCTGCGCGGATTCGAAAATTAAACCAGCCGTGTACACGCAGGTAAGAAGCCACGCGAATGCCCAACACTCATCACGCCATACCGAGCTCTCCTTTTTGCCATGGGGTGAGAAATTGAAAAGTGGCTCAACGCGCGATTGAGATTTTCGACTTTGCCACGAGTCCCTTACGACTTGGAGATCAGAATCTTACGATACCTCGATCCGCCATCTTGAATTCGTTGTAACCTCTTGTCCTTTATGTATATTTTAACCAGGAAACGCTCGCGCGATATTATTCTCCCATTCAAAAAGCATTTTGTTGGAGTATCTCGGACACCCCACCCCATCGATCCTGGGTTAAGGGTTGCTAGTAATTCTATACTTACTTGTTTCAGTTGAGGGTTGTTACAGTCAAGTCCCGTAACCCCATAGTCGGTATGGTGGTAACGAGTCGAGATGGCCGGGAACATCGGCGGTGCCACTTCAAAGCGGGAATCCCGCGCAATCAGACCCTCCTCTTCTCTTGCTGGCTTGAAAAACCGAGCGGGAGTCCTCGACTCATGGGATGAAACGCGCCAGCAAACCGGAGAACCGGACAACCAGCAACCAGCTTGACCGTTCACTGTGCAGTCCTTATCTTTGGCCTGCGCTTTACAGGTTAGTCGCATTAAAAAGAGCATACTCAAATCTTGGAATATCTCAGTCCCATTGATCCCCTATGAGGATTTTTATGCTACCTTAAATCCCTGACACTCTTTTTTTTTTATATCTGCTGCTCTACTGAAGTCTAAATTTATTTTGCAGCAAGAAAAGACTCACTGAGAAGAATAGTCTCTTCAAAATGATACTCTTACAGTAAAAGCCATCGAGAAGCATCCTTTGCCACTAGGCGAAATACCAATGGCGGATACACGTGTATCTCTTGTAAGCTTCGCCGACATCAGAGATTCCCTGAGTATCTCCATGTAAGGACTGCAGATTACTCATGCCGATATGAATAGTTATCCACGGTAATTGGTAGGAGTAGGTACTGCCTGAAGGTGGGTTCACTGTTCTTTTAAATGCTGCCACCATGATAGCCACCAAGCCATTGCCTAGATACGTAGCTACGATTTCTATCATTTCTATTTTTATTTTATAGATCACAAGACTTTCTCTCTACCGTCTCCTATGGATATCATTTAACGCTTTGCAGTGGCACTCATGGATCTTCACGTCTGGTCGATTTTTTCAAAATTACTACGGAATTATTCTATCCATAACGTTGATTAACACGCGGCGCGCTATGCCCGGTTCACACGACTCCCAGGAATTATGCGGATCGCGCGGTATAAAACCGATCGTTCCTTCTGGCGCTCCTGGTATTGTCGGAATCCAGTTTAAAATCTACTCCAAATCGCTGGCATTTAATATCCGTAATTGCGCCGTTTATTACGGTTTCCCATTGGAAGCCACGTACATGCTCGATACTAATGCGCATGCGCGACTTGAGGGTTGCTGAGAAAAATAATAGAGAATTTTCTTAAAGATCCTTAAACCATACACACAGAGATCCGCGTTTTGTCGTCGTCTTGTGAACCCGGCCTATCGTAAGTTTCTGTACACAGTATAGTGTGTGTGTATATATATCCGTGATTCTCATACTCTCAACTTATATGGACTTCTCTATTTTTTCTGTTAACTCGAGAGTCAAGGTCACTCCGTGTTGGAAGGAAACATTGTCGCCTTTACGATCCATTTGCATTTACGCATTCGCGACGATGGACGCGCGACAAATCGTACCGAATACGCTTTAAATAAATTTTCGACAAAGGTTCCGTCTCCTCGTCGCCGAACAGAGTTTCTATGATGAATTGACTCCGACAGCAATTCCCGTTTTCATGGGCGACCATTGCGCAAGGTTACCGCGATTATCGAATGATGAAAGGAAAGGAAAAAAAACAACGTAGAAAGAGAAGAGAAAAATATTCCAATAAACAAACAACCGATCAGCATCCTTCGTCGTTATCTAAATAAAGACATTCAATGTTTTACCTGCAGCTCTATCACGCCTGATCCCAATTGGCTATCCAGAAGCTACAATGGGAATCAGCCCGAAGGAAAAGGACAGGCTTGAACAAAATGCCAGGAATACAAGCACGGTATAATAAAGGAACGAGGAGGAGTCCATTTTATTGAATGCCACTGGTTTTTCGCAGAATTCCAACTATCGCGATCAGGACGCTTCGTCTCGCCAGAATTTTCTCGATAAAGGATGATGATGATGATGACGAGGATGATTATCGTCGAGAAACTCGTCGTCGCGGATTGCCTGCCTCTACCACGTTCCTCCTCCTCCTCCTTTTCCTCCATAAAATTTCTCTACTCATATTCAACCATCTCCTTCTTTCTACCTTAACGCCTAATGCGCCCTCGTGTAATTTTCCTTTTTTTGTTCCTTTCTTTTTACCTCATGCATTCTTTTTCCAGCTCGTTAAAGAACAAATAAATCGACGAGGTCGATGCCGAGGTCGGGATCTAAGCTCGCTGATAGGAGGTCAGCCTACGTTGATTCACTGTTAGCCAGGATACGGACGTGGCTTCTGGGTGGTAATTAGCTCCAATCCTGGTAACAGCGTCGTATATCTCGCCGTAATTTTTACGCGGCTCTGGACCGACATGGCGGCCCCTCTGTTCATTATTGTTATGCCACCCTGTGCCCGACGTGATTTAATGGGGGTTAAACGTTACGAATATTCAGCGACAACGAGTACCTCCAGTAGGTACTTACTTTGATAGCTACTATATTTGTGCATATATATATTTTATATATACATACACGTATAGGACTACGAAACGTTGTTTGCTCAAAGAAATAAATAAGGATACCGTAATCATTCTTTTCTTTTTTTTTTTTAATATCCATGTATTCTTTTTATAGTGATTCAGCCACGGTAGTGCGATTGAAAATTATTACTTGTCTCCTTATTCTTATGCTTTCATCATTCTTTACCGTTGCTCGTAGTGTCGCCATTATCTGTTGTCTGGAATGATGAACGGACTGTCTGGTCTGAGCCTGAGAAAAAATTCCTGAGAAAAAATTATCGGATCGATAGGTATAGCGTGAAGGAGGGGTCGGGGGAGGGGGTCGAAAAAAAAGAAAGAACACAAGACGTTTTGGTCAATGGGGAAAAGGGGTGTGTGGGAACCGTGGATCGTAGTAAGGGGGTTGTAGAACGTAGAGGAGTCTGGTGGGGATATTCATCAATGAAGTATCTATCTACAAAAAGGGGGAGGGGGCAGGGTGGGCAACCTTAGAAAAAATGTGGTAGGAAGCAGAAAAAAATACTAGAGTAGCCCTAGCGGGTCCATATGTCTGCGTTATAACAGGTGCCCTTATTAATTTTCGAATATTGAATATTAGACTGAAAGGGCTGTTTACGGGGTCTCTTGGCTTTTTTATTATTTTCTTTTTCTTTATTCTCTCTGTTTTCTTTTTTCTTCACTCCTTTTTATCTATCTGCGTGTCGGGAGGTTTCTCTGTTATTAGTCCTGGGCCTGACGGATGTCCGGGAAATGCATATTCACGAGAATATTCTTTTATTTTTTATTTTCTCTTTTTTCTTGTACTTTGACCTCCATTCTATAACCGCACTGGAAAGTCCTTTGAGTATAGGTACATATTATATAATTGTACGGTTGTGGTACGTGGTATGTAATTGTCTTTGTAAAGTATTGTTATCGAAAGAAAAAAAAAAGAAAAAAGAGAAATAATATCTTGCCAATAACTCTGCTCATCCTGTTTAAGGTATCTGCTGAATGACTCGTCGAAAAGTCAAGTAGGATCCTTAATTGAGATGTCAATACATAACAGGAGTCATCGATTGGACGATCAATGACATTCGGTAGCGGAACGAGGGGTCAGGTACGAGGATCTCCCGTACATTGACACAATCGTTGGAAATCATTTCGACAATGACTTCCTACTTTCGTCAAAGAGAAACTTGCGAAGAGAAAGAAGAAGAAAAAAATGAAAAAGCCTCCCACGTCGAAATTGGTCCGACTCTCAAGGATCAGTTTCTTTATTTCCGTCTTCTGGTTGAAACTACCGTTCATTGGAATTCGTTACGTACCCTAATGCGGAAGGACCTCCTAGTCTCCGCTTCTCAAGAATCAGTCCAATTTTGATTTTCAAGGAAAACAGAAAAAAGGAAAAAATCAAAAATGAAGATTGCACTCGTAGTAATCAATTTTTCGTGTCGTCCTTTTTTTTACTGTAATAAAAACCAATAGGCTGTCTTTTATTAGTCGTGTCTGTCTCCTAAAAGAATTAAAGAGAAACAGAGATAAAACGAACGAGCGCACAAGTATTTATAAGAGAGAAAGAGAGAAGGAAAATTTTTTGGAGAAATTCCAATGTACTCTTCAATGTACCGTTACTGTTTTATTGACGGATCGTTGAACGCGCCGTTGTCGCGCGTCTCAATAAATCACGTCGACTACGAGCAAGGACAAGAAATCCTTGAGGACAGGAGTGCCAGTAGCCAATGGCAATGAGGATCCCGAACGGTAGTCTCCTTGGTGGCGGTAGACAAAAATTTAATAAGATATAAATTAAAAGTTAATTTAACTGCCATTTCCTTATAGGCAATCAATGCATGGTTATGAGCTAAAGCTTATGGCACTTGCTTTAAGGTACCGTTCACCGTTCCGTTCATTTAAAGCGAACTTCACTCTGGACGAACTGATAAAAAATTGAGACTTCAGTCGCATCTTCTGCCAATTTTTTGCCAACTATTGCACAAGGTCACGTCATATATATATGATCTCTGTAGGCAGTCAACATATATTATATATATGAAATTTAATATTATATATATATACAGAGATATTACGTATAATTGGGTCTACATAAAATATACTCTTGTTCGACCACCCATTATGAAACACCCAGTATATTACAGTATTGATGATATAAGAAAATCCATAGATCTTTCGGAATCTTATTGACGGATAAAAATCATCGTAAACTTTTGAATGGATCAATAGCCCGTAGATCCATTTTCTATTTTACTTCGCTCCAGGTATCCGACTTGCACTTTTATTCTCTACTACTGCTACCACGGAACAACCTGTTTTGTATTGTAGCTGTTGTTGTTGTTTCTTCGGATAGAACAGGTAGTGACTTTTTAGAATCTTTAAGGCTTCGTTCACAACCTTTGCTTTTACTCAATTCCGATTTACTTTTCATTTTTTTTTCATATATATATATATAACGTTCTTCTGTTAGACTGCCGACTTGGCTCAATCTAGATCGCGGCGTCTCTTAAATCTCTTAAACAATTAACTCTACCAGGTAATTGCAATTACGTACTGATTGCTAATTACGGGCCGTGCAAGTGAAAACGAACCGGGCGTGGTCAGACGATATATCATTCGAATATTCGTTGAAACGTATGACGTCATTGGAGACGATGAATTTTCTTCTATGGATTTACTTTGTTATCGTTATTTTTATATCTTTTTATCTTGTCAATGAGTAAGCAGATACTTTAGGAATATTTTTGAAAAAAAATTTCTTAAATTTTGAGAACGCGGATCTACCAAAACACTCGTTGCACTTTCTTACGCCATTTAATTACCTGGTTCGCTCACGTTGAGTGCAGGTGCACTTGCTTATCGGATTTAAATGCATATGCAGCTGCAGCTGCGAGTGTACCGAATGCCTACACGGAAGATGCATTGTTGTTTCAGGATATCTTAAGATAATCGTTACGAAATTCTTCATTGGCACGTGCAGGTTTTTTTTTTCTTCTATTTATAGATTTTGCGTCAGTAATGTTTTTGTCTTTTCTTTTTTTGTTTTACTTCGTTCGAATTCTTAGAATAAGGAATACTTGGTTCTCGCAATTTTTGTGATTTTTTTATACACGCTGGTATCTGTTTCTATCATTATAAATATTTTATAGGGAATTAATTGCCGTTGGGTAACCACAGCCGATTTTGAGGTTAAGTGAAATATGGCGCGAGGCTAATTGCGCAAAATCTTAAAAGCCAGGTAGAGACGAATAAGTAGTCGTAAAATCCTGTAAGGGCGTCATAATCCTAGCCTCTTGGTATCCATCGACTATAGTGTATATCATAATAGTGAGAATTAAGGCAGAACCTTCAGGAAAGAATAATCCGAGAAAATGGCTAATTTAAAAAAAAAACTAAAAAAACCGTGCAGGTTCCTACAGTACAGAGAAGTTAAGAAAGTCACTAGATAAAGTGAAGAGACTCTGCGATTCTTGATGAATGAAAATTCCGAAGGGTTTCGGATTCTTTTAAGTCTCGCGTTAAATCTTTTTTTTTAGATCCTTATTAATCTTTTTCTTTTTCTTTTCTCTTCTTGTTTCTCACTGTAACGACCTGCGGGGAAAGCCGCAAGCTGCTGGCGCGCTTCGACGTGGGTGGCGGAAGGAAGCGAATTACTCGGCTTTTAAGGGCGCTTAGAAACTTTTAACCCCGATCAAACAATGGCAAACAACCCCTAGAGAGAACTCGCGGGTTATATAACAGCTCCAAAATGGAGTCCCTTTTAAATCCGTTCATCGCGCTAATAACCGGCGGAACGTCTTGATCGTTCAGTCGCGAGGGATTCGTGACTGGCATTATTTGTGTATTGTGCCGAATCCTCCTGTGTGGTCTTCACCTAGTATATAGTTGTAGAGTAAAAAAATATAATATTCCATAAAAATCCAAAAAATCCAAAAAATATCTCCTTTCCACAATTTCGTACCGTGCGTTCGTTCCTGTGGCGTAGAAAGAAAAAAAAAGGAAATTTAGTCTGTATCTTAGGAAATCCAATCAAAAAACCAAAAATGATAAACGAAGTGAAAATTATAAAATCTAATTACTTGACAGAAGCAATATTCGCAGGTGGACCACCCAGGGTTGGATAAATGATCCAGATTTGATCCTTTTAAGGATAACAATGGTTACAACACTTTCCTTAGGGAATGGCTTTTCCTTGATCCTTCGATCCCGCTAGTCGAGGATCCAGAACCATGTGGATAGTAAGATTAAATTGGCTTAATCGATCCCATCTGTTTCCAGGATTGATATCGAGAAGATCCGTTCCCTCGATTCAGTTAGGAAGGACTCCTTCCTTCCTCTTTTTCTTTTTTCTTTTTCTTTTTCCATTTCTTTTTCTTCCTTCGCCGCGCCCGATTACTTTGTATAGGAAGGAAGACAACCCCACCCATGGAATTGACGATTCGATCTGGAAGGATTCCAGGAAGGGAGACGAAGCGAAGCTGCGTACAATCTCCTTCTGTTTCTTCTTCCTTTATACCTTTGGTGTGTATATATATGCCATTGCGGAAACTGCCGTATCTCGTGACGTAATTGCACGGCTCGCCGGAGATTCCTCCCGAGGCGGAAACACAGAGTTAAATTATAACGTCACGATCGGTCCAAGAAAGTCTCAGTGTTTTGGCCATTTTCTTTCTTTCTTTCTCTTGCTGCTTCTCTGAATATATTTCACTAAATTAAATCACCCTTACGTCCGACGATTCGCTTCCGTAATACGAATTGTCCTTGAAAAAAAAAAATGTTTAACAAATTTAAAAAATAATTTTTTATTTATCTTTAATCACGAGTATTTTTACCTACTGTATTACGTCACTGAGTAATGATCGGTTATCGAATGAGTCTACAAGGTGAAACAGACTAATCCATAGTTAAAATCCAATTGGTCTGATTACAGTACTGCAGCAAGTCCCGAGATCCCTCACAAGTGAAATGATCGACCCTCTCATAATTTTCCACATCCTCTCTATTCTCCTCTCTTGGGCTTTGTATTGTCCTACAATCATCAGGTGGATACCATCAAAGACTCCAAGAGACAAAGAGTCCTCACGCACTTCCGTTTACGCAATATCCTTCCGGCACTGGGTACTCCGGCAAGTCGTTCATCGGAGTCGCGGAAACGAAAGTTTCGCAACGTTCAAGAGAAACGCGGGGTAGCGTGTTTTAAGGTGGTTTCCATGAAAGGGAATAAAAAATAAAAATATATCAGACAAACGCATTAGCATAGGGAGACGCGTACACGCGGGATGTATAAATCTTATAAAAATACCTCCGCCTCTCCTATCGAGATGAATAAGACAAGCAAAGCATAAGATGAGTGCACAGCTTCCTGGAAATTGAGATCAGTCCGATCGATCTTCTATCAAGAAATTTATAATACTTCCTGGAATTTCGTTTGGATGTTAAAGTGACGTGTAAACGGGGCCCCGACTGTGTGGACCCTTTTTAATGATTATTATTCGGACTCGTCCCTCACGCAAAATTATAATGAGAGTTGCATCAGTGAATCGTGTGCATTGTGCTCGATCGGCCTTTGATTGTATTCGATATTGGGATGCTGAGACGCTGGGATGCTGCGAGCGGTCCTGCACCCCAATGGCCGGCACCTGGTGCATCATCATTATTTATAAAAATCGCTCTGCCTCGGGTGAGAATATCAATAAGCTAGCAAGGCATTCATCTTGAATGCACTCGAAAAATTTGCCTAGAAAATCAACAACAAGCCGCATCCACAATCCACAAAGGACTCGCATAACCGTTTCCTAATGGTATATACGCATAAAATAATATAAACGACTACAGATAAGAAACGCGTCACAGCTACAATAATATCTTCACCAGAATCACAAACTGTACAACGAATCCGCATATAGAAAGCCATAACTGTATTTACGTGAAAAAAAAATTTCTATTTTTTCCCCCATAAAAAATCCAAAAAAATTTCGTCCATCCACGCTTTCTTCTGAATCGACGTGAAAATTCTTGGATAACAAATTATCGCGAGGCCCTAAGATAACGCGATAAATCTTCCATTATGATTCCCTGTTGCATCAAAGCCCAAGGATGAGTAAGAACGCTTAACTTATGAACTCGCAAGAGCAGCATCCCTTTCAAGATCTAAACGCGCGCAACGGTCCAGTCGCATCGTGCTGGGCCGTCCTGTCCCGCGTGCTGGACGTTGCTTGCGTTTGCGTTACCGCAACCCGTCGTCCATTGCGATTGAATAGAAACGTCCGACTGCGCCGGCATTAAGGATCTTTGTACGCAAAAGGATATCGCGACGGCAACGCGTGAATCCTTGTGACACCGATGGACCATCTTCACGTTTCCTGGATCATCGCCAAGGTGAAATCATCGTGTCCCACGAACGGTCCCATGATTTATGATCTATCTGACAATGTATTTACACTGTATATACATATATAATATTAACTGCATCTGTGCACTCTCAGAATGCAATTTTAGATAGTAATGTCCATTCGACTCACCCATTACAGTGGCATATATAATCGTTACCCTGACCAGGATCATTAAACTCAGGAAGGGATTGAACGCACCAGGTAGTCGACGACTCACAATACCATATTAATGACTGTCAGTAGCACTGATAAATTCTCAACGCCTAAAGAGATTCTGTAATGGCGTAAAGACATTATTTCAAATGACATAACCTCACTCTGGCTACTACGTTATACTGTACCCTGCCAGTAGTGTCAAAGTATAGCTGATAGAGGTTAGGTTAGGTTAGGTTAGGTTAGGTTAGGTTGACACAGAGGTAACTTCGCAATAGAGAGGTTATATTTTCAGGCTGAATATCTCTTTTTATTCTTCTTTCTCTTCTTTTTCTTTTTTATTATTATTAATTCATTCTTCATTTCTCCTTGTTGGCTTCCATCGCTTTCTCCCTTGCACTAGCGTCAACTACAATGCCTGCACGTAAATCAAGTCCTGGAGCAGGACGTACTCGCCGAGTTAATTGCCACTGTTAGTTGTGCTTGAGATCGGCCCGAGTTAACCTCTTGTATTCTTTTTATGAGTTTATCTTCAGTGCGTTTCTATGACGCGTCCTATATGCACGTGTAGAGGCCTACGTCGCGAGGTGTATATGTGGCGGGTATGCATAATGCGATTGCAGGGATATCGCGTTGCCACGTTGGCTGCTGACTTTATACGCGCATGGGATTGTGGGAAAAGTATTCAGATAGCGTCGTGACGACTTTGTGATATTTGCAGAAATCAGTCGTACGATCAATTTCGCAAAGGGCGATTAAAGCCGGCGATTTCTTGGTTGCGTTGTCGCGTATCTTAATTGCGAGATTTTTTTTTAGGTTAGGTTGCTGACTTTACGTCATTTGCTTGGATCGGTGGATGACGTATGGAAAATGTCGTAAGTACGTACTGTTGATGGACTTTATTGTAATATCTTATGGGGTTTATGCATGGGGAAACTTTTTTTTGTAGAATTTTGAGAAAGACAAAATTTTGTATCTAAAAATTTTGCACTTTTCTGCATGCGTGCTTACCGCCATATTACACGGATGGGAAGGGCAATCCTTTTACAGCTGTAATTTTTTTGACTCCAACATAAGAAGGCACCTCCATTAAGTCGTTACGATGGCTTCGGTCGCTGCACTGATCCTTTGGGCCTGTTAATTAAATCGCGCGCTCTGGACACTGCCCTGAGGTAAATGGAGGTTAAACGCGGAGAAAAGGACACTCGAGAAAATGCTTGGGGGCTCACACGATTTTTCTTTAACTTCATCGTTTTTCTTTTTTATTCTTCCCCAGGAATTCTACCAGGGAACTTCAGTGGAACTGGAAACCCCATTTGGTACCTGTGCTCTTCGCGTCCCTTAATCCTCCTCCTCCTCCTCCTCCTCCTCCTCCTTTTCCTTATTGGTTACTTCGAAATCGTCGCCCGCGGTATTTTACGTCTTCGTGATAGCCCTCGGACACCATTAGTGCTTCCTTTTCAAGAATCTTTCGAAAGAATTACTTTTTCTGGGTTCTTTATCGATTTTCGCATTTCGAATTTTGCTATTACTCAAAGGTGGTATAACATTTACTTTATCTATTGTTAACTGTCGATACAAAAATTTTTTGAATATTTAAAAAACTCGTATTTAATATTTTTTCATTTCTTTTTTTACACGCCATCAGGGTATCTGGTATTAGGTACTTGCCTTACGGGTATTACATACCCATGCTTAAATATTGGCAAAACTGTTTGAATCCTTTTTGGGTACGACCGCATGAAACATGAGGGAGTATCTTATTTTTGCATTCGACGCTCTTCAATGGAAAGGCACGCTTCGTTCAAAGAAACCACCGGAAATCAATTAGTCTGATTATTCCTGGATGGCTATGTTACGTCGCATTGTAGTAAATCGATTCCGCTTCCGGAATCAATATCAGCCACTTCCTGTCGAATTGATCTCGAGCAACGTAAGTACATTGAACTGCACTGAGTACATCTTTGTATGTACGTAAAAAAAGAAAAAAAAAAAGATTAAAGCGAATCGAAAGACGACTACTATACCTTTTGAATGGAGTTTAAAAAGAAAGTATCGTCATAATTATTTCTTTCAGAAAGTCCTCACGCGACACCGATCCTTCTAGAACTTTCCACGCGTTAATCATAATAGGAATTATTCAAGCTGTAAGTAATGGCTGCACCGTGTCCGATTTCTCTCGCCATCTTGGGCCAATCCAATGGCGTCTAGTGTCGATTGTCAGTCTTAAAGATGCAACAAAGATTTTTTTTAACCAGACAATAGATACAGCTATACCTACTATGTACTTAAATTTTACTCTTACAAGTCCTTGCTATTGTTTGTTTTTCTTCTTTTTCACCTTTTTTTCCACTGCCGCGCAAATTGCCGGCGGATTAGAAGCGCGAGCAGGGCAGCAGCCCCAGGCGGGGAATTATTGTCTCGTGCCTCACGCAGAGCACCAGGTCTCCCAACGTCAGGGTCCCGAAGTCCCGGGGTCCTCCTCTCGAGGATCGAAACGTCGAAATAGCGAAAAAAAAAAATAGCCGGTTCCTAAAGAAGAAAATAACACAGCCTGGACCATTCCCCAAAAAAGGATTGCACTGCTCGGAGTATTAACTAAGGTTGGCGCCATTGTCTTTCATTCCCTGAATTACACAAGTGCGAGGTATTTCGAAGACGCCCCATTACCCGTTAAAATTTTAGTCAATAAAACAAAGCAAAAAAAGAAAATGGCGAGTTGGGTCAAAAATCAAAAAAGTACACTAAGCATCACCCTTCGCCAGTAGCAATCCTATTCTTAAAGCATCGTCCGCAATTGTTTGAAATTTATTTTCAATGATCTTCAAAATGATCACTGCTTATAATTATATATGTTAAACACTATATATATATATAATCACTAGTATAAGATTTCATGAAGACATCGCCAGGACTCGCCTACGCGCAGATCGCCACGTACTTCGCGCACCAACTTCGCGATACATCAAGGGTGCACCCACATTCATTGTATCGCTCGGCGATTTCTCATTGTAGGTGGAGGAGTAAGAACGAGTTATTGACTCGTTCGATCCTGGGTTACGCCCCGACCTACCTTAACTTTAACATACTATCCTGCCACGAGGGTCCGACCCACGACGCCGAGAGTATCGGATCTCTTCTAGTAGACGTAAGAATTCTTTTTTCTTTCCCCTACTAAAAATTCCACGAAAAAAAATCAATATCCAGGAAATTCATAATCTCTTACAATTCTTTCCTTCCCAATTACACGCATTGCCATACTCCTACCAATCCCGAGCATTTCAATTCGTTTTATCCGATCGTTTACGTGTACCTATATATATATAATTTTTTCAGAACACCATCGAACAATCGGAACGCGATAAATTGCTGGCTTCGTTAGTGAAATCAGCGCATCGATACCGGCGGCGTTAAATCGCTTTCATCGCCAAGCAGAGAGCTCAGGAACTCGCACCAGATAGGAGCGACGGAGAAGATCCAGAAGGACTAAGTGGAAGCTATAGATATACAAGCATAAGAGTTTAAATAAAGGGATACAATACGTACCGACAATACATATCGAGAGAGAGAGAGAGAGAAATATACCTGAGATATAGATAGAGATAAAAAGAGTAAGCATCCCATGGCAATGAATCTTTTATCATTTCGTCGATGGACTCCAATACCCAGGTAGGCTCACGAGGCAGATGCGATCAAGAGCAGCGTAGCGATAGATAAGCCGCCATCATTCTAGGAGAGATGAATAATAATTTTTAATAACCCTTAGGGCACATATAAAAAGGGTGGACCGGTCAGTGGGGATGGGAGTGAACGGTAACAACCCTCATACCGTAACGTAACTCCTGACAATCAGTTTTCGAATCTGCCACTGCTCTTCAACGGGCCACTGACCATGGATCCTTTATCATAACCTATTGACGCAATTTATCACCTGATAAACTAGGCGTGTTCCGGTACTACTTCATCAGTTTCCACCTTCGTCCTCGTCCTATCATTTGAGGTTAGGTTAGATGGATCTCTTACCCGTCTAGCTCCTCAGTCCGATTCAAACGCTCTTGGTACGGCAAAGGGCGTTGGTGGACGTCGACGAGGAGCACAAACCTAACCTCAATCTTTCAAGAAATAAAGCAGGTGTGGCTGGACTCTCCCGAGAAGACTCTCCCGAGGCAAACTTCATCCTCGCAATCCTTATCTACAAATAAAAATCACCTTCCGCAATATATCTTATCAGTTCGTACGTTTCTGCCTGAATTGAGGTTAGGATTGAACCTAAATCGGATACACGAGAAATCTTAATGTATTATCTGTATGAGCGTGGGTGGCTGTAACAGAGTGATTTTATATATATATATATGCATACAACTTTATACACGTCTCTTGTAAATAACGTGTTAAAGCCAGTCGCCATCGATATTTCAGTCGCTTTCTATTTAACAAGGGCCCCTACTACGAGCTTTACGATGTAATATCTGGATCTTCTAGGGCCCCAAGTGGCCCCAGGGCCCCCTACCTTCGTACAACGATGTCTCTATCCGGTCAGTCCCCTCCCTTTCCCTAGTCCCAAGATTCCTTCCCGTCATCCCTCCTCTGTCGCCACTTACGAAAATAATTCCTCGCGTCGCCGCGCGAGCTTTCGCCGTCTTCGCAACCAGCGGCAACTTCAGGCAGCTTCACTATTTAATTATCGGCTCCTTCGGCACGGCCACGATATTACCGATATGCCCAACGACGTCTCAAACGATATCCATCGATCCTCTTCCGATCTGTTATTACCAGGGTAACTCGCGACTATTTATAGGGCACAGGAGATTCCCAGCCACTGATACCAATCCTCTTCTCAACACTCTGCTCAATACTCCTTGCCTATTACGATCGATCGAGATCGATGATATCGATTTATCCTGGACCATCTTACGGACCAATCGCGAACACGCCTCTGATTCGATTCGTCGTAACCCCCTTTTTGTTGTGGATTCCTGTTATTATTTTATTTGTATTATTTATGGTGTGACTGATATTCTTTTTTTTCCCTTTCTTTCTTCTAGATCCCATACTACGATCGTCCAAGTATCTTCGTGCGACGCCATTGTGAAAATTGCTAGAAAATAATATTCCCACGGATCGCATTACTCGGTGTCTATGTACACTGGTACGGAGCTGCTACTGAGCAGCGAGAAACTGGTCAAGGCACGAAGTCAGGATGAAGACATCGACTGGGTAGGATCCTTGAAAATCTTCATGAAGATCCGCGGCTACGTTCAGCTTGGCGGGAAAATACGAAGTCATTTAGTTCTGCTTAGTGCATAGCGAAGCGCCAGAAGTATCGCCGAAGCCAGAGGCGTTAAAGTACTGGACAAAAAGTACCATCCTGACCCCGGGTAAGGTGCTTCTGCCAGAGTAAAGCGGTTTGTCTGCTGGTGGGTGATGCTGCGCTGAAGATGAGACCAGTGAGAATAATCCGTGTATATATATATATGTATTGTACAAGAGCAGATGAGACGTAGCAACAACGGGGCGGTCTTTGGATATTCTTTTTCACTTCTAGACTCGGCCCGAGCAAACTGCGCAATAACACCCTGGCTTCCGCGTTGCTCCAAGAATTTCTACGCTTGAACTTGAATTAATAATGATGCTATATTGTCTCTCTCTTGGAAGAAGCATTACGCGAACGGTTACCTAGTGACAGTGCGAAAACGTGGTGGGACGTCGGCGTTGACTGTGCTTGCTGGTGGTTGTTGGTGGTGGTGGGGGAAGGGACGCCGACGTCCCTCCATGGTCAATGAATTAGACGTTGATGACGCGAAAAGATTCCTCTCTACGGCACTCATATCGAATTAGCGTCGTTCCACCTTCTTGTCGATTCTTACTACTCGAACCGTTAAATCGATTAAGGCTTTATCGTCCTCGAATCGTCATTGTTCGATTTTCATGATTTCGTTCAGTAATAATTTATCGTCCTGATGATTGTTAATGGCTTTGTACACGGTAGACGGTATGACGTATTTACGCGTACATACTTGGTCCAGAATAGGGCTGGCTTTCATGTAAGAGGGTTAACGACACAGAATCCTCGAGTAGAATACACTCGATTCAATGAGACTGCCCGTTGCGCAAAGTCATCGAGTCATTAAGAGACCCGGATCTGTCCTACTGTTATACGGAACAAGTAAAACAAGATATTCGTATTCTTGCGGATAATGTCTACATGCGTCTGTAGGTGGTGGAATTTTTTTTGTTCAAAAGTAAAATCCGGTAGTCATTTTTTTTAGGTACAAGTGTACCTTTTGTGTAAGGATGCTACAGGATCTTTCAGAAGGGATAATATTGGTTGGTTCTCTTGGATAAATATTTGATAGAGGCGCAGAGAAGGACTGTAGTAATTTTCAAATTTTTTTTGTTGTTATTTTTATCTCGGACCACCCTATAGACTAATGCTAGAGCTGTAATCTGATGATGTTCGATTACGTGTTCTTCACAGTTAGTCAGTAAAAGTGGCCGATAGTAGTCTCTGCCACTGGTAATCACCCAACAATAAAATAATGTGTTTGTGGCCTTACAATAGTAAACCTCCATTACTGCGATTACTATTATTGTTGCAATTATGACAATTGCTCCCGTCGAGTGAGAACGGCCAGGATATACAGTTTGTCGGTGGTCAGTATCTAACACTGTTATGAACAGGGGTACAGGTAGATTTTATGCAACTGTCAAAATCCTTTAAGTCAGATCCACAAGAATGCGATAAATCTCAGGTACAACCTTGACTCATTTCTCACAGTAGATAACAGTAAGAGGTCATTAGAAACTATTAAAAAAATTTTTTACCCTCTTTAACGTTCATTTTACGTATTCAAATTTTACTCAATTGTTTGCCGTCTTCTAAGCATTTGTGGAAATTAAAATTTTTCGTATACGATTTTATTCAAAAACTCTCTGTCTTCTTTTCAATGCTCGACGGCCCTGACTTCGCTCAATGGAATTATGCCGACTGGTTCGGTCGGTAAGATAGGAAGAGCGAGTGCGTTGGCTGGTATCAATTTGTCTCGCGGTAGCAGCTTCACTTGGTCCAGTAGAAGATTGCTTTGTAGCTGCCGCTATCCAGCATTCTATCAAAGCCCAACATCCTGCGATCGATTTATCCTTACGGTCTACCTAAGATACCAATTACAGCATTTATACTTTGCGAAGGACGATGGGAATGAAACGCTAAGAGATTCGTCTTATTATCTCTTTTCCTCCATTACCCTTTTTTTTTTATTAAATTCAAAAAATCCCTTGGTACTTGTAAAAACGAAAATTTGGTAAATCACAAAAAAAATACCAATTCCCTCTATTCTCGGTCGCAGAATCAATTAATTGGATTGTAACAAAAACAAATTAATCTTTTATCGTGTTTTTCTTTTTTTTATTAACATTGCACTTGCTTAAATACATTTGGTCTGAAACGAGGAACATAATTGGTGGGAAATTTGTTCATCCTATCTTATAAATCTTACAATTAACTGTACCGCCTATTAATACGATCTTATTGTACTGAGGACATAAAGATGTCGATATTACGCAACTATCGTTTATATACAAAGGTACTTGGCAACTCGAGTGTCCTTTACGTCTGCCCTGTTTCTCATACAATGGAAATCAGCATTGCATTATCACTATCAGGATGACTGGATTCGATTAGCTCTACAGTACAAGTAGGATACAACGACAAGCCTACAGGTTGTTTCACATTGAAATTAATTTTTAATACCACGGTAGCGTGAATAATAACGTGAAGGTGTGACCGAATGAGAAATTATAAAAAGAATAGTAAAGAGAAACGTAGGTCAGGCACAAAGTGACGTCTTGATGAAGACGTTACGTCGAATAATCAGTGTTGTGTATGCCCGCACAGGAAGTCAGACGTCATTACGATTTCTTGCTTGGAAATTACTTAGCCGATAGTCGCGCGCTAGGAGGCGACAATTTCGCTTAGAATTTTCATACAAAAAGAAAAAAAACATTTTCAATTTCACAGTAAACAAAGATAATGGAGATAACAATTTTTGTCTTTTTCTGATTACTTTTTTATATGCGCGTAGGGATATGCGCAATGGACTTTCTCACCATGAGCCAGCTCTAGGAGCGTTGTTCTCATTTCCAAGATCTCTTCACGAAGTCTGTGTATATATATATATCCAAGTAGAGATTTCTCTGAGTGAAATCAGTAAGGATGAAGTCAAGGTACTTATCGTCATCGTCATCGTCATCGTCAGTAGCAACGAAACTGGTGCGTTTTCGTATACGACGACTCGTAGTAGTTTTAAGGAATGGACGAGAGCGACGGATAAAAAGACGCGGAATAGCCGCAGCGTTAATGTAAGATGGCGAAGAGGATTCTCACAGAGAATCGTACTGACGGTTCTCTCGCTTCCATCTATCATTCTGTCAGCTAGGAGATTTCAATTTGCTCTCTTTTTGCGCCATTACCGTAGCCCGCGGCCGGCAAAATTGTATTTAATTGTGATTGACTGCTAAGTGGAGGTGGCGAGGACGTCCATTTGTCCGTGATTTTTGCATATCCCTAATTACGCGCTCCGAGAAAATTGCATCGTCCAGTAGGCGAGGGTGTACGAGAATGTCATAATTAAAAAAAGAAAATACGAAAGCGACCGTAACGACGCCATATTGAAATTCGTATAAAGAGTGACTGCGCATGCGCGAGACGTATGAAAGAAAAAAGAAAAAGAAATTACCGAATACGACTGCAGTGTCTAAATCCTCCGTACAGTCTCCGTCGGAAGTCATCTCCGATTTCCGAATGACTTGGACGTAATTATATACACAATTAGCTACTTAAATTAAGAGAAAAATATAACTTAAGCTCGGCTAGACCGTTATTTACAAGTCTTGTATATTAGATTACTGGCCCTATGCACAATTAGAGTCAATCACAGTGACAACAACCTTCCCCAGTCCCTCTCGAAAATAACGATATCGTCTTATTTATCTTTCCCTCCACGTTACTTCCGGTTCCTTGCTTCCTCCACGTTACTTCCGGTTCCTTGCTTCCTCCTCGTCCCGTCACAAGAGACTCGTCACCGTTTTTTTAATACAATTGCCATGTTTATCTCACTCGCGTTGTAGAAGCTCGTACAAGGCAGATATATAAGTCTGAGCCATTTGCAGCGTCTCGAACTTGCTGAGCTTCCGGTCGTTTCCCAGACTGGGTACGACGTCTCTGAGCCTGTCAAAGGCGTCGTTGAGACTGTTCATTCGTCTACGTTCACGGGCATTGGCAGCCAGTCTACGTTTTCTAAGTACCTCGACGCCCGGTGTACCAGACTTAACCTTGTTAACAATGTCCTTGTTGTGATTCACTTTGGGATAGTCTAGGGGATCGTGATGAAGTTCCTTCTGGTATCTAGGCTGAAGTTGAAGTTGCTGCTGATCGTTCCTCTGAACGGGATAACAGCCAGCACCGAGATAAATCTCCTTCTGGAAGTAATCACTCTTCGGCGTGTACCCATCGCTCTTGGCAGCGTAACCCTTCGCGAAATTGTCTTGCTGATAGTCGCAACGTCCGTAGAATTCAACTTCCGGTTTTCTCTGTTCAGGGTAGTAGCTCTCCTCGTAGCAGGTACCCGACGTCCTGAAGACTTCTTTACCGTCCTCGCGTAGCTTTCCTGTCTCCGCCCGATAACCCGCCTGATAACCTTTAAAGAACTCGGCTCCGCACTCGCCCGGAAATTGAAAACCGTTGCAGGACATCACCGGGAAGTTGCCATTGGTCAGTTCCTGATAATCCTGCTGGACCTGACTGTCGATCGAACTGACACTTCCGCAGCTGCTACCGCGCGATCGCGGCGGCTGTGGATACGCGGATTCCGGAACGGGCCAACAATTTTGCGGATTCGATTCCGGACTGCTTGCCGATCCATAACCTTCGGAATCCAAAAGTTCGTACTGTTGAAAGCTCGCGTATGAGCTCATCTTCTTAGGTTAATTGAATCCGTGACGTATAATGTATATATATATCGATCGGATATAAAAATCGTCGATTTAAATCAGACCATAATAAATGGGCCTGACAGTCGTATATAACGAAGAATAATTTTTATCTTCCTTAAATATATTCTTCGATCTTGTATCTCCTTTTTTTTTCCTCTTTCGCGTTATCTCTCTCTTTATCTTTTACTCTTGTTATTCGATCGTCCCTTAAGATCTTCTCGTAAGATCGTGTGTGCGTCTCCTACGAGAGCGTTGCGTAAACTGACCGAGAAGTTCTACCTGGCGATCTCGTGCTGGACCACGCTGCTGGCTTTTCTTCGTATAAGACTTTGACTGCTAGGGTGGGGGTATGTTCAGGCCCAAGTGGTGGGGCCCGTACAGTTGACGCTGCACCCGAGGGAAGTGGGCTCTCTTTGTAGAAGCCGCGCGTTTCGGACACGCCTCCCTTCGCTGGGGGCTAAGGAGTCACGAAGCACCAGGTAGCTGCTTGCTTGTTTGTAGTAAGGCGCGAGCAGGAGCGACGTGTTATGCAAAATCGTGCGCGATGCTACGGAGACAAGAGAGAATCCAGGCAGAGAAAGAGAGTGAGAGAGAGAGAGAGAGAGATACACGTGTAATTGATATAATAGAGAAAGACAGAAGAAGTCAAAGCGTTATCTAATAGTAAGACCATTAGGAACTCACTGACCCACGTAAATAGCCAATAAAAAAACGCTGGCGCCAAAATATCTTTTTTTTCGTCGCCCCAATACCAATCAACGTAATTCCAAAAATTATGAATACCTAAAAAAAACATTTTGTATCGAACTATGCCTTTTCTTAGTCTTTCCAAACAGATGGTTCGACAGTAATTAGCAATGACCTGTTTTTTCGTCTCTTTTCAACTTCTCAAACCGACCTTTCGAAAACCTATTCTTTTCTCTCTCTCTTAGCTTTCAGTTACTTTACGAGTCTTTAAACGCCCCAGGGTTGGCAAGTGTGGACAAATTTGACTTCTTTACGAGAACTGTACTTTACGAGTGGCACCGAGTGGCCTGGCCGACATTTTTTATCCTCCTCCAAAAATTCTCAGTGTTACGGGTCTACTAGCTGCCGCTCTCTCCTATGCTTCAGTCGCAGAACCTTAAGGCTTGTCTTGCCATTGGCTACTAGATTTCTCAAACGACAACATACCACTGGCAAAACATGTTTACGACGTGTGTTACTTGTTGCGATAGGTCCGTACGTAAACATTAGACGTTCGTTAGAAACCGCGTGATGCAATATATCTTGAAATACATATATATACATATACACACACAAATAACGTTTCAAAAATAGATCGCTACTTTAGAAAGATACAGTCAGTACCAAGCACGCTCATCCTCTTGTCGCTTGCTTGCGAACGATCTTACGCGTATTTCCATAGCTCGCCAATCGACGGTAAATCAAAATTATTTGCATTTCCTCTTATCGCGCCGCGTTTCCGCATATCCTTGGCAAATTTCCCGTATTTTCCATAATAAATTTTACAAATAAAGCCTGACTGCAATAAATCAATAAACAAACACTATTAAAATTCGCATTATCATAACTGCACGCATCGCTGCCAATCTGTATCATCCCATTACAACGTCTGGTCGTAGCCGAGAAGATAGTTTTGCAAAAATTCACACGTACTATGCCAATATTTGTAAATTTGTCTATGCCCACTGGTACCATCGCTAAGGTACCAAATTCGCATTGGCTAATCATACATGCAAACTGCCCATATATCTTGCTACGTATTACCCACTGCTGACCGACGCGGTCGACCATATGTGAACGTACCTTGTCCTTTTCGTTCATCGGTAGTTATAGCTACTAAGCTGCCCTGGTCTAAGCTTCGGGTATGAGAGGGAAATTTGCCCAATTCATTTTGCCATGTTTGCCTGTACCGATTGGCGATATATTCGCCGATCCGTGGGTGGCTGATCGTGCAAATATTGCTCGGCGCACGTACGTCAATCGCGGCTTAGGACTATTAGGAAAAGCCAATAGCTCCAGCGGCTTGAGAAACAAAATTGTCAACACCCGGTGTAACTTGAATATATATATATATATATGAATATATCATTTATATAGCAGTGGTATATACATATATAGTCTATGGTATATATACTGAGACCCCCCTTAACGTTATCCTGGTCAATTTTGTTTCGTTATATAATGCCTTTTTCAAAATCCCAAGTCAAATGCTAATTTTCCAATTTTCCAAACTCGTCGCTGTTATCTATGTACCACGTGTATCCCTGTTAACGCTGTTTCGTTTAGCGCTGTTTCGTTTAGCGCTTTAGATTAGAAAAACGTATACTGAGCGTTAACCAGGGTCTTACTGTATATCTATTTATATATAAAAAAAGGCACCACCTGAAGGTGGTTCTGCCATAGAGATCAAAAGGACAGGCTAACTTCAGGTGGTACGTTTTTTTTTAATAACCCTGTACATGCGTAGTATAAATATACTAATCAGATCCTCTTGTTAGTTTTGTCTAATCACAACTGTTTCTTTCAATATTCGTGCTCGATTGGATTGTACGTAAAATTTAGTTTTAGAAAACAAAAAAAATGCATTTGGTCAAATTTGTTGGTCATTTTTTTTAACGTGTGTTGACTAACTTAGTGATATATATATATATGTTATATATTTAAGCAGGACAGACCCATTGGGACGGAATCACTGAAGGCTCCCGCGTGGGGCGTATCTCATTTAATTTTTGGGACCCTAGTGGTCCCTTTTTCTTCCCTTTTGCCGGAAACTCAGCATTTCGAAAAAAAAATGGGAAGGAAGAATTTCTCGATGCACGCGGTCGAAATTTGCTAAAAGGAGGCCGGCTGGTAAAACTGAAAGCTCATTATCCTCCGCTAATACGTCCCAAAATGAACTTTTGCGGTATTGGGTTTGGGTCTTTTTTTTGGTTTTTCAATACGTATATTTTGTGTATATATATACATAGAATTTTCTTAAGGGTCGTATACCATAGATACGTAAGACTCTGTCAAGTGGACTGAGCTTAATTTATGAAGAAAATTATGTTTCGCCATGATCATCCTCTACGCGCAGCATCTTTAAGATTGTTTTGATACAGAGATCTTTTTTATGGTTATGTAATAACAGGAGGACTTTCCAAGCACGGGGATATAGGGTATTTATACTGATTGGAATAATCATGACAATGCCGATGGTAATGCCGGTAATGTAATCTAACGTACCTGTAATGCAATTTAATAATGGCGGCGAAACGGGGGATATATCCTTAAGGGCGTTATACGCGGCTGTTTTTGTCCAGGGGACGAAAACTGTACAAGTTGGAGGCTGCGTTGAGTCGCGTCTAGATATTACGTAACGATAATCAATTTATCAGGTTTGATGAAGAGCATAAATTGATTATTACCTGTCTACACTCACGAGTTACAGTTCAGACAATCAACCGTGATTTACTGCATAATGGCTCGTTTGACGGACGCGTTGCGACCACGTGTTACGTGCTGGGTCCACGGCGGTCTATCTCTTTGCGTAAACTTATCTCAGGTCTTTAATCGATGCCATAACCTTATTTGGGAGAAGTATCAAGCGTCCTGTAGAGGAATCTTAAATTGCGTGTTAAACAATATTATTAATTAATCATGAAAATTGCAGAATGATTTTAAATCGACCTTAAAATTGTTTTTACGACGTCACTTTAAGTGGGTTTTTTTTGAATGTGCTTTTTGAGTAATTTTTAAAGCAGGAATTTTTTTTTCGTATTATTATTATTGCTTGTTCTAAATAGTGCTGTTGGGTTAGGTTAGGTTCAGAGGTTAATAAAATATTAACGCCTTTTTTTTCGGCAGGCTGGAGTTCCTTTCTGTATACCTAAACGACGAACTGGGTTCATCCAAACATGACCTCCTTGGTTTTTTCTAATGGTTTGAGATTTATGGTGGTGCGAACCCATAATTAGAATCACACCCAAGGTGTTCTAATTACAGGTTAGGGCGCGCGGAACGTTTAACGGATGAAAATTTTTAAACGGGTTTCTGCTAATTTTTTTTTTCTTTTTTTTGCCCGTCTCGTTAAACTGCCCTGCCTCTTGTTTAGTCATTAAGTGAACGATCGGTTTTAGAATTGAATGCATCTGTCCGAGATGCATATAATATATACATATATACAGTTAATTTTTCAAATTCAAAATTCAAAGAAATTTGAAAAAATATCCAAAATCTTATTCTACACTGTAGCTATCGTTCTGTACGATCCGTACAGGCAATGAAAAAAGTGCGAACAGCTATCCTCGGCTCAATAAAAAATTCAATATATTAATCTCAGTCACGGTACTGATTACTTGATGATTCCTATTGTCAATGGATTAACATTGAACCCTATTGATTTCCGTAAACTATACAGTCAGGTATACCATTACACTCGGGATCTTCCTTGTTCGTCCTAACGATCAAACCTCTATTTGATACTTTGGACCATCCTCCAGTATGGACCAAAAGACGTAAGACTTAATAAAACTAATAACTTATTTATACGTAGCGTGAATCCGATCATCAGTGTCGCTCAACTGGATTTTGAAAGAAAAAAAGAAAGAGATGCCTATACAATTAATATAATATCCCATATTAAATTATTTTGATACGTTAAATAAATAATTTTCGAAATTTTCCTAATTTTTAACCCCCCAAAAAAATTACACAGCAGTGCTGTATAACTTTTTTAAATTTAACGCATCGTCACTTTCACCTTACAGAGAATCATTCTCGATCAGCATCCATAAGCTGGACCGTTATCGATCCCGAGTTCATAGTTCTGACAGTCACTGAACTTCTGCCTGTGATATACTGTTAAGGCGTGATACATACGTGATCCTACAATCATTTACCAGTACCAAGTACCGAAGTCGTTCCCGGAGAATGTGTGGGATAGTTTGCCAGCATGACGAAGCTCGGAAGCTTATGAATTGTTGGTCAGTTTATTTTTAACTCGAGAAGAATCGACTTCGACTTCGAGGAATCGAACTTCCTTCCAGTCTTCGATTCCGAGTCGATTGCGATTCAGGACGAATAGATAGAGCCGATAAAAAAAAAACAATTCCTGACAATCAAGAGATTTCAAACGGTATCCGTCGTAATTTGAATTCGCATAGAAAATCAATGGTACTTACCTATATGAGGAAGATTCAAAAATATTTTTTCTTTGAACCCATACTTGAAATTAATTGCAAAAAACATCTTTCTATAAATTTTTAATATTTATATCGTAAAAATTTAACATTCTAAAGCGCATAGTGCACAATTGCATCACGACTGGACACTTGCTAAAGGGCCTGGCTAGTGGCCCAAGGCAATCGGTAGCGTGCGAAAACGATCCTGTTACCATCTATGCAAATGATACCATACATTTATTTACACTTGGTTATTTATAGAAATACGTCTTTATGGAAAAAGTCTAAGTGTCCACGTCATTTGCATGCCGACGTCGCGCTCTATTTGTCCGAATAAGAAATTTCTATTTTACTTAAAATAAATAATAATTCTTCGATTCGACTATCTTCCTTCAAAGCGTTATTATCGCAGACGGTATTATTTTCAATGGTATTAAATTCGAGGTATTAAATTTTTTCTTAAACGATATAAATGACAATTAATTCTTTCACGTGTAAATTATTCATAACGCTTCCCGTAATTCATACCGCGAATCGCATCAGGTGTGTATATATATATATATACACCTAGAATCTCAAGATAATCGTGGAATCATAGAATCCGCGCGGTTAGCCCATCCGCGGGTAACGGCCGGCCACATGTTGCCGTAGCCGCCACCTAGGAAGTGCTTCTGCGCTCTGACACCTGCCTCGTCATCCTCGAGGAGAAGAGGAAGAAGAAAAAAAAAATCCACGAGAAAGAAAGACCCGCTTGTATATCTAAGGGAGTCGGAGAGTGAGTGAAAGAGTTATAGTTAATTTACGTTTAATTTACATCGTTTGATTGACCTCGATGGTTGATGACTATGAAATTTATCAAGCATATATATATATATGTGTCAATCTTAATTTAAAAAATAATAATAATGCAGTACGTGTATGTATATCGCTAAGATTACACTTCCGGTAAGGACGCGTGGCGTTCAGCCAACCGGAACTTGTACGGATCCTCCATTCTTTTATGAGCATTTCGTGACGAGGGATCGTAGGGAGTTGCGCAAGGTGGGTTCATCAAGGTGTGAAGCACGAACTGATTAATTAGTACGATTACCAGTGAAGCCGATTGGAGAATGTTGTAAAAACTATTGTTATTTTGACTTCAATAGTAAAGGTAACAGTTAGGGACAACGGGAGTCGTTTTATTTCGACATTTTCTTTTTTTGGGCAAGAGTAGAAAAATTGTAATAGATTAGTCATAAGAATGGTCAATATACTTTTTAACGACCTAACCTAACTATTAAAGGGGGTTTAGGGGGGTAAAATTGAATAGGGGAGTCGAGCAATTTATGAGTCATTAGACATGGCTCGGTGCCATTTTGAAATTGATCCCAAGTATACAAAGAGGGGATGGTTCAGTCTCGTCATGCCCTCGAAACTCGTCCCTAATCTTGGGCCTGGTCACGAGCTACGTTACGCAAGCCCATAAACACAGTTTTCAATGTTAGAGATACATTTACCAGAACTAAGTAATAATAAAATGCGTAACGGCCTCGTGACTAATTTTTGTTTTTACCGCTCAGCGCCACGCGCCACCGTGGCGACGCATAGCGAAAACAATAGGAACTAAATTTGTTACGGCAAAACTCACCACTGGCTCCTACGGTCCCGGCGTTTCCTATCGACGTTCGTTACACCTTTTACAATCCACGCCAAGTCAGACTTCCCCGGCTGTCGTCTACAGTGAACTACCATCGTTCTGTTTTATAGATCAAGCCGTTCCCGTGTAGCCTAGAGGAATAATAAAATGGAACAGTAAAAGAAGAAAACAAATAACCTCAAACAACACGATCGTCGTCACGCCTCGTGAGCTCTGGACGCTTTGCACTTTTGGCGGGAGATTTCAAAGATACGACTTCTTCCGGAAGACATCAAGGTAGGAAGTAATAACGGTCAAAATGCATGAGGCTTCCTTGGAATCTATTTAAAAATCTACCCTCTACGTTTTATACGCATCCCTATCGTCATTCAAGTATAAGCCTGTACTATTCAAACTTGAAGTTCTTTGTACTGTAACGGAAATCATCTAAACATTTATGATAGCTACTACGCGATCCCGTCGAATATACGAACGAGTTGATCCGTCGAGGTTAAAAAGAGAAAAAAAAACAATTCTTAAAGTATCTCTTTCCTCTAACAGCCAACCATAACCGTACGACTCTACTGAGCATACTTGACGTGTACTAAACGACCATCAACCTCGCAGTAAGGGGTGAAACGCCGTTACTCGCGACACCGGGGTTATAATTTCAATGAGCACGAGTATAAATACATTGTAAATAAGCGCGACATGGCAGCCCCGTTAGAATGCCATTTTCTATCTGCATAGTGTACATATCTAGCTAGACTGTCAAGTAATTACGTATATGGATGCTCTGATCGTGATGCTCTCTTGTAAAGATTCATTATGACCCCTGATAGGTTAGAAAAGATTTTACTATAAAAATCCAAGATCCGGATGATCTTGCGTCACGGAAGCGGACGCTGCGTTGTGATTATCGTTTCCGTGACTTTAGAACTATTTTAATTTATCCACGTATCTTCGTTTGACTTACCGACGGTTGCGCCTATGTATTCATGGTTGGTTAACGACAAAATACCTGACAGTGGTTCTCAAAATGGCGGCGACTTCTTTTTATCCGGCACCTTTTTTCGCTGTCGCGTGCCGTTTTGCTCTGGTGCGTCCAACGATTTCCCACACATGACACCGGAATACGACGTTTGTATTACCTTCCCCGTGGAATTAGCTCGACATGCCGTTCCGCTGAAAGGCCACGCGAGCGGCACGTGGCTTCTTTTATATATCTGTTTTGTATCGTTAAATAATATATCCGTCCTAGCTTTTCATACCCTTTGTGATTATTATTATCCGCGACGATGCCGAAGGCATTGAAAATGTTGTTCCTTATTTTTTTATATTTTTCTTTTGAAGGATCAATTTTTATCTTTCCTTACAACAGATACTGCCGAGGTTTTACGAGATTCCGTGAATACAGCACTTCCTGTGGTTCTAACACAGTACTTCACTTAGTGCCTGGAGAAGTACCTGTACAGAGAGGCGTAAGTTAACTGTAGAATTTGAGGTGGCGTACCTGACAATGACTTAACTACCCTCTGGCTAAGGGTAAAAAAATATATATATCATCGGTATCCATAAAAACCTAGACGGTGACCCAGCTAATGGAGATTTTCTGTCGAATTCTATTCTTTTTTGTCTTTCTTGTCGAAGACAAAAAATAGGAGGGATTTACGAATTTTCAGGGGTTGAAATCATTAGTGAAGTATTGTCTATGGTGCTACTGACACTATTTCCCCTAATCTGTCAAGATAAGGTACTTCTGTTCTCCGGCACTTCGTTATCTCGTAGAATTTTCTCGAAACCCGCTAAAAACCTTGACTCTAGTTTTTCATCCCTTTCAATAAAAGGGTTGACTCCTATCAACCCCCTCCCGTACAGTCAAGTTAATAAACCTTGGAAGAGCAAAGGAATGAATCCTCTGTATCTACAGCACCATAAATTAGCCGTACCGATGACGTGTCGGGGGTGGTTAGTGGCAGGGGCACCACATGGCACGAGCCGGGGCAGCACGCCCCTTAATAAGGGTGTACCAGTGCCGTAGAACGGAGCCACCGAAAAGTAGTGTCATCTGTTGCATCGGTTACATTCTGACCGTCGAAGCATGGCGGCCATAAGAGTCAGTGGTTTTTACGCCGCAGTTAGCTACCCCTCCTACAGAGAAGGGGCCACTTCGCTACACGATGCCCCACTATAAACTACCCTTAGCGCGGGGTTAACTGCGTCCTAATTGCCCCAGGAGGGGTTGGCGGCGCTGTTCAAACCAGAGTCCCAGGTCAGGTACGTCACTATGGTTAGGTACCTATAAATCGATTAACCTTGTCACGCGTCACGCGTTATACCTATATACATATACACTACATACGAAACACCCTTGATTACCAACCCTTAACGTAAAAAATATTGAAAAAAAAATTTCTCCAATACAATTCATATCTTTGTATTCCCACCGTCTTCGATTGTTCTTTCTCTTTGGTCTCTACCCAGTGACGAAAAAAAAAATCAAAAGTAACAACTGCTCGCCATATTTCGGACGGGGCGCGTGCCGTTTCTCTCTGGCATTATGCAACCTTCCTCTCCAGCGTATCCCAGTTGCAAAGACGCGTAATAATACCGAAGCGTGTAGTAAACACAATAACGGCGGTTCGCGTATGCAGCCATTATTTGCTCACAGTGCATAACATATGGCAGCGCGACTCCGAATCATTCGTAGAGATGAAAAAGAAAAGTTAACACGACAGAAGCCAGAAGTTACGAAGTCAGAAAGAATTGTTCAGGATTTGGCGATCGTGCCAAAAGGTATTCAAGACTCCCGTATCATTAGGCTAATGCGCGGTTTTCAATGTGATCGTACCACGGACGGTTGTCCTGGTACCACGGGCGTTGCGCCCTTTTTCCCCATTATACTTCTGCTAAGATAATTCGACAACTGATGCCACGGCTTCGATATCTTCTCTGCGTCGGGTGCTCGGGGATGCTGCTAGGATCAAAAGGAGCCAACGCGTTATCTATTGTTCCCGAGTGCGGTCGACGACGCTCACTCGACGTAAAGGCAGACGCCATCCCTCCTTTTCATGTCTGCTGCTGCTGCTGCTATTAAGATCCGGCCAGAGCCCTGAGAGACCTATCGCGTGTAATTATTATCGTGTCTGCGGTCCCGGCAAGCGTCTAGCTTCTTGTCTTTTATACTACGGGAGTCTGCTGACACGCCCTCCTTTATTCGATCGATATACAAATATCGCTAATAATTTTTCAATATCGACCATGGGTAATTGTACTTTGGCATTGCGGTGGTGGTCGTGTGGATGCGGATTTGTGGATACAGACATTATTATCATAATAGCTGCTATTATATTTTATACTATTCTTACGCGATCCTTTGATCGTTACACAATTGTGATTTTTTGAAAAGGAATTTTTTTTTACTTGCTCCCAATGCTATGGTGAATCGGGGTCAGTAGACCTGTTCCTCGTCTAATCCTTCTTCTTGGAGAAATCCTTGTTTCTTTTTCTTTTTTATTCTCTACAAAGGACTATAGTTAAGAATCCTGACATTCCCGTCTCGCATTCCGGTGATCGCGTGCCACTGAAATCGTACCTTGTGGGTGGACTCTGGTCGACTCTTGTGAACTCGACAAATTACGAGAAAAAAAGATCTTACATAGAGACCGAGACACGGTCGATAACCGTTTCGATGGAAATGCTTCTGAGACGGAATGTACCTCAAGGCGAAATGTCTACGACTGCCATGTCTGTTGACCTCGAGGTAGTTAACCTTTACGATGATTATTGAAAATGGCAAAATTGTATAGGGTAAAAAAGAATTAGTTAAAAAAAATTGCATAGTTTCGAAATTCCCGCGTAAATGGTTAAACGCTCATTCGAAATTCTCGAGTCATTCTTGTCTGACTTTATTGTTGTCTGATTACAATATCGTGAACGGATATATGCGTAATCAAGTGTCGCAATTGATTACCAAGCATCTTGTGTATTACTATAGTGATAAGAGCTGCACTGTTCACTCGATAGATGTCAGGGACGTACTAACGGCTTCTCGCAAGTTGTACTAGTGCTGTTGGGTTCATATATAAACGGACTGTTGGCTGCATGATGACGGGGTGGGGTCCGATGTGTTCACTGACTGCGAGGAACCGTGAACGCAGCAATTTATTGGCGCGGGAACGCAGCATCGAGTTGGCAGTGTCCACTGAGCTGAACTTTACTTTCGTTATCCAAGTCCGATTAATTAATGCCGTTTAGTGGATTTGCGCATTGGATGACACGACGTTGACCCTACCTTTTCGTAATTGATTGAGATTCGATCATTGTAAAGGAAAAGGATTATATGATTCTTATAATTTAAAAATAGATCAATATTCAATCACTGACCTTTGACCACCAAGTTATGAAATCGTATATACACCTTTCGTAAACTTCAGGGCTAGTTTCCAGGGAGACGATTTTTTTATTAATTCCCTTAGGAGCTATTGTAGGCATTGTGGAGAAAGATAGAATAATTTTATATGAATTGTATCCTGGAGCGACGTTCTATATGGGGATATTAATTATGTTATATTATTATACAACAATAATGCATTTTGTGTAATTTCTGATTGTTGGATAACAAAGAGATGGAAAATGTGGGTCAAGCGAGGGATCGTTTATCGATAATCGATAGCCCTTTGGGCTATTGGTCGAAAATGAAAGTCGATTTTCCGGGTGTTTTTTTTGTATTTTAATTTTTTGACCTTTCCCAGTCATTTTTCAAGTTACACCAAAGATCGTTTTTTCAAATTTCTTTACCGATTGTTCATCTATATTTTTTAACTCCACCTGACGGATTTAAAAAATTTTTTTTCCTGTATCCGTTACACACGTGCACACGTCCAATGGATGATACATGGATTTTTCCGGAACTACGTATTTCCCATTAATTGAGATGTCTAGCTTCACTCTCAGGAGCTGACGTAAAGTCAAACAGCCTCAGGCAGGAATCAGCTCGGATGCCCGGCAATTAAAATCCAATTTCGTTACGGTTCTTCGAGTTCGTATTTAGCCCGAGGGGTAGGAAGTGCCGATTACAGTGAGGCCCTAATTAATCGTATGATAGATATACTCATCGTGGGCCCAGAACATAAGAGCCATGTGTTCCATACCTTCGAGGGCCTGAAACAATCAGCGACTTCCTTTTTTTTTTCTCTTACAACATGCATTTCGCTGTCTAGGATATTTCAGTAACGACCCTCGTAAAAAGACGCACTTTTTTTGCCCTATTACTTCTTTTTTTCACGTTTTTTTTCCTGTCACCAGGATACTCATTGTCGGCGTCCTGTCGCGCGGAAACACGAAGAGGCGCCAGACTTCCAGCCATTGCCGAAGAGATAGGTACGAGCGGATCGTGCCAGCGAAATTCTGAAGGCGTGTTTCCAAGTATCGACAGAAAACGGTAGTTTTCGAACAACTTGACGCTGATCGTCCCTGCGACAAGGACCAAAGGACTAGACTGAGGACAAAGTGATCCTAAGGATGGACAGTCTGTTGGAGATGTCAGGGGGATGTCTGCTGGCAATGACTTTTGATAAGATAACAAGAAATATTAATGAAAAATCGTTAAATTAATCGTATACTAATTTAAATTGTCTACTCGCAAGGTTGCAAGGTTATGTAACGCCGTAAGGAAGGTTAGGTGTGAATTTGTGGGTCTGTGATTAATTAATTAATTTTTTCGAATACTTTAGTTATGCTTTGCGTAACTCGTGCGAGTTTAGCTATAGTATAGAGAGACGCCAAGTCATGGTAAGGGCGTTGTTCTCAAAGGCGGCGTCTTTGTCGCTAACCCAATAACCAATAATAAAATCGTAACAAAAGATAATCGGGCGCCGCGACGAATCGTCGTTTATTTAAGATACTACCTCGTGCCTGGCCGAGATGAAAGGTGGTAGGTGGTAGGTCGTAAGGGATGACCTAAGGGAAATCCGTGTTACGAGGAGAAACGAAAAGCGTTCAAATTGATCGTTAATATTTTCTAACCTAACCCCACCTGACTTAACCCAATTTGAAAATTCTTATTCTGCAGTCCCAGTACCTACATACCTACGTGTCCCGATATTTCTGGAATTTTCGAGTATCGCCCCCAAGCTGAAACCCTTTACTCTTTTAAGGGGCACGAGTTCCGGGAAGGGCAATTTTTCGAAAACGAAGGGTTTCGATCAAGCCGCCCTGGGCACTCACGCGATCCGCCATTAGTTTTGTCGCTGCGACCCCATTCCCTCTAAAGACCACTTGGCTCATGGTCAGTTATACCCCATTATAATAATCCAGGGGTAGTTTCAAAAGTGGCACTGCAATGTGAAGAGAATTTGTTAATTTTACATATTTTTGTAACTCTGCTTTTTTTAATATTTTTCCAGCAATTCCACTGTCCAATATGGTCGTTCACTTGGATACCCCGTATCGACCTTACGGCGAGTTTCAAAATCTTTCTGGCGATTTGGATGTAGGAAGGAAAGAAAAAATTTGAAACCATGAGAATTCGATGGAGGGTTTCGACGCCAGGCGCCGTGGGAGTTCGTGAGACGAATTTCGCCGGCATCCACTGAAGTATTACGTCCATCTTTGTAATGAGTTTCTGCTTTGTGTTCTCGTTAGTGAATGAAAGGCGCTCACGGTGACCTAACTTAATGAATGGGTTAACGAGTCGGCACTTGGGATGACTTCGGTAGCCATTGACCTGAAATTTCGATACGGAGTCAGGTGGCTTGGAGATGATCATCGAAAGGGGTAGTTTTTCACACCATAAGGGTAGCGATCACTAGGCGTCTGTATACTCGGTATACGAATTTTTTAGTATTGTATAATATTTATATAATTTATATTATTAATATTGTATTATACAATTTTCCATTGTTTTTCATTTATTATCTTTATCTCGTTATCTTTTATCTATTCTCACTGCGACGCTTGCTAAATCATTCGCCAGGTACCATTAGTGCTTCCATCCCGAGTCCAATGACTTCGTTCTGCATTCAGTGTAAAGTGACATTTAATAAGTGCAGTGCAGTGATAAATGATGGCGGGAAACTTTATGCGATTCAAACACGCATAAGATGGTAACTGCGCTCAGGTCAAACGTATAACAGTAAAAATAAATAAATTGGATTAACGACTTGTTGCTTAGTCACTCATTACTACTGTAATTAGTGACAGGAGACTCCACCCATCGTGACGATAAACAAAAACTAAAAAAAAAGAATAGTTCGGAAAGCTATAACGATTTGAAAAAAATGAGTCGCCATGGCGTCGACAGTATTTAAGAATCACGTGGCAGCCAAAGCAAAAAGGCTAATTTCTATTTTGCAAAGAGGTGATGGGTGTGGCGAACCATTCCCGGGGTAAATTATGCCTGAAATCGATTTGCCCGATGCTTGACCAGTAGGGTCACGCCCAAAAAATCCCAAGTGACCATTCTTTTAAAAAATGTCCCACGACTATCCGCCCCCCTTCCCCTTTACGTCCCTGTACCACACTCTTGAATACTATGAATTTCCAGTTTTTCTTCAAAATTTTCAGCATCTTGTCAAACCCGTGAACGTTTTCTGACGCCCGGGACAATGCAGCCCATTTAAGCCCGGTTCATTGTTCGCCAATCGAGACGTTCGGACGATTTGAATCCAACGGTTTTTACCGCCAAGCGTTTCGAATCGAAACGCGGGAAAATTATGGGATTCAAATTCACTGTAAACGATTGACTTGTCTGTCGTGCTTCTGTATACCAATGATAACGATCCTCGACGCCATTTTAAAGTCTTGGTCTTTTATCTCTCTCGGAATAGAACTCCACGCTGCGGGTACTCGCTCAACCAGACATCGAAGTCCTCGCGTCTCTTGCCGTTCAACTCACCACGCCCTCTTGCTAACCAGCGTAAAATTCATCGTCATGCTTCGTCCGAGCGTGTAATGGACGTATAGGACAATCCAAGAAGAAGAGAACAAGAGAAAAAAGATGAGCGAGCTAACTGCTTTGACTTCTTGTTAAATTAAAGGCGGTCGCTATAAAATCCAAAAATTATCTTTCACAAGAATAATAACGCGAAGATGAGTAAATAATTATTTTTTTAATAATAATAACCTAAATAAAACATATTTTGTTTCAGAAAAAAACAAAAAAATTTATTTAACCATTTGTTATCCGTCTCATCTTCACGGTGAAAGAAATCTCTTTTGAAGTTTGCCGCTCTGTTGGCAAACATTTTCATTGTCTAATAACTGTCAAAGCTGACAAGCTCCTTAGCACGTGGCCTAATCAGTGAAACGAAGTCGAAGAGGCAGAAGAAGGAAGGAAAAAAGAAATGTGACGGAAAAGGATTTTAAATATGGCGATAGAATCTTCATCTTTGGACCGCCCCGACGAAGATCGTATCTATAGTACCGATTTTCGGAATCCTTCGAAAATCTTAACGAAAATTCTCATCCACGTTTTTCCATATACCGTAGAGCGTTTTTCTTTCTTCGGGCTTTTACTTTTTATCCTTTTTCTTTATCCGAGAATTCGTCAGCGCCATTACCGGTCGACTTGTAACGAGGTAATATAAAATCGGTTGTCGATCCCACGTGGATTCGTAAAGGCGGACGCGTGCAATCCCTCTAACGGAACGCGAGCCTTCACGTAATGAGGCTATATAGAATCCAGATCGGGTTTCGAAAGGATCATTTTTATGACTCAATCCTCGGAGGGTTGCTCCATGGACAGTTCTTAAAATCGCATACAACTAACTCAGAGTGCCTGTCCTTATTGGTTGATCATCCGTGGAAAGGAATCGTAAAGCTTTCTTTGTCTTTCGCATGAAAATACCTCGGCCATTTTTGGTAAAGAATATTATATACTTTTTTTCCATTGCGGAAGACGCTATAGAAAATTCTTACCGCGCTTCTTGGAAATGCATAACGATAATTAGGACGAGTACGATATGGGGTGTGTGTCTAAGAGTATTTTGAAAAATGGAAAAATTATGTGAAAAATTGTCAAAGTCCCTTTTTTCATTGGGGAGGAATAAAAATAAAGTGTCGGGGTGAGAAACTAACGTCTTGCGAATGGACCACCTATCTTGCGTATTAGTAGATTTTATCTGAACCTGGCGCCATTCATCATCGCGCCGGCTTTGGACTTTAATGGGGTGACAGAGTTGGGCCTTAGATGGGACTAGTCTGTGTTGCTGGTGTGTTAGCGAGGGGTGATAGAAGGTGGCAATTTGCAGGGAATCGCAGAGCTGCTTGTGACCGCCCTCGTTTCATTTTGCGTGTGAAAATCACCATCTTTTCGAATTACGAGAAGAATTGGGGCCTTGGTCGACTGGGTGGGCTTGTTAGGCAAAATGACCGGTCTATCGGTAAGGCGTCGATCTTAAAGGCGTAAGTCGTAAGTCGTAAGCGACGGTCAGTCAGCATAATTTGTGGTCACGATCGCACCTTAGGAAGAGAAAGATCATTAAAAATCGTTCAAGTAAAACTTTTAATGATTGGCAATGGGATACGTGCCATTTCCGGTAGAGCCGAACCTTAATTTTGGAAAATGTCAAATTTTTCGTGAAGAAAATTATATTGAAAAATTTAACGTGGAATGGGATAGGAAAAATGGGCATGAAAGAAATGTGGAATTTCTTTTTTTAGAAATCCTTTGAGAATCGTTCTGGGCCTTATCCATGCCGATCTAAGCGCCACCTAAGTTCTAGGATCCTGCTGGAATTTGAGTATGGGTCTGAATGATGTTTATGGGGCCTATAAAGTCTAGGGTGAATTTTGAATTAATTTAAAGGAGGTCGGTAACCTCGATTTTCTTTCTTTTTGTCTCTTTTCTTTCTTTTCTTTGTCTTACACCCCCGCGAGTCGGACTGGCCGAACAGACACCTGTTCTTGTCTTGCACTGTGATCTTTCTTACTGTCTTCCCGTGAAAAAGTCTACCACCTGCTCAGATAGCATTGTCATTAACATATCTAACCCCTTAATAATAATCGTGGCGAACGTTGTGGTAGCACCTTGTGCACATAATTACAGCAGCATTGTTTTCAAGCGGCGACCGCTTTGGGCCTCTTTCTATATTCATTCGATCGCGATTGATCTCAGCACCCGGTTTACGACTTACTTCTTTTTGCTGATCGGTATCAATACCCTTTGGATCCGCCATCATTCTAATCTGCACATGGATTTTCTGTATTCAATGATTTCAACGTATTGGTATATATTATTAGGTCATTTTTAATTGATCCTCATTAATTACTAGGTATCCAAACTAAGTGATATTTTCATGAAAATGAACCAGATGAAGAACAAGTTTTCATTTTTGAAAAATTTGGAAATCCTTAACAAGACCCTATTGTCCGGCACGTGTCTCGCTGTCCGCCCCCAAAATTCCAAATGACGGATTTGTCCGTTCGAAAGGTAAAATCATCAAAATTCGTGAAAAGGGTTGAAAACTAAATCCCCAAAAAATTAACAAACCCTACGCGTATTGCTTGAACTATATTTATTTCGAAAAATCGCGCGTTTCGCGACAAAAATAAGTGAATATAAGTAAACGAGAAAAAGGTGTCTCCCAAAAAGGCAAAGTGTATTACTAACAAGAAAGAAACGCGTCGAAATACCACGGATCGTTCCATGAAAACATTATTCCGTTCTCGCTATCCCATTGCGAATGCTGTTCACATTCTTATGGCGTTCTCATCGCGAGCGACGGTCGCTCCACCGATTCTCCGATCGATCGTCAAGCGGGATTTAGCGAGCGTTAATTGACCATTGAGCGGGCGCGATTAAGGACTCCCGCGAGGTGAGGCGCCTTTTAAGGCGCACCCTCATGCCCTCATGCGTCTCTGACATCTCACTCGATTGCGCGCGAACGATCCCTCGCGCACAACCTAACCAAGCGATCTCCGATTGTCGCCGTATAGTTGTACGTCGTTTACAATGAACCGTCGCAATAAGTCAGTGGCGTCGTCGTCGTCGTCGTCGCTCAGTCGCCGTCGCGACTTTCGTCGCGGACGGAATGTTGTCCACTATCTGTAGCTCGATGTTCGACAACCGTTCGACTCGAATACCGTGGCGACATTTTGTTCTCAATTTTTCTTTCATCGGCTCGTTCATCATCCTTTCTTCGAACTGGATTATCGCGTCTGTCTTGAAAACAGTGCTTAAGGAATCATAGGTTATGTAGCACGACGTAAACAGGTTAGTGTGTCTGCTTCCTAAGAATTATTAAGAAAATTCAACGACGACCCTGCTACTGTGAATATTACTAAATATAAAGTAGAAATCTTTTTATTGAATAGAAATAGAATCTCTTTTATTTGTTCAAACAATTTTCTATAAATAGTCGACCTCTCCCGGCTAGCACTGTCAACATTTCAATTGGATGTTAAACAAGACCAAGCATCCACGCAGATAACGATAATTGAATTCCAAATCGTCATACGAAAGTTCAGGGACGTACTCGCGTGTTTTAAAAGTGTGAAAAAAATATTTCATTACAGTGTTTAAAGAAGTACATAACCTGTATTAGGTAATACAAAAGCATTAGGAATATCGTGAAGACAGTGGCGTGTGCTGTTTGAATGATTTTCAAGAAAAATATATATATACTCACGGAGAAGAGAGAGCCTGGCCTAATTGAATATCGAAAATGGACTCCCAAGCAAAATGACAGGAATTTTCGACACCTGGTGTGTCAACCTTTTCTCTCGGCCACCTCAATAGTGCCGACCCATCGACTCCCAGTTGTGCTTCCAGGATGTTTCTTCCTCTGCCGAGGGAAGAAGGACGAAGGAAGAAAGCTGAAAAGACACTGAATTAAAGTAACAGAGGGTAAAAGATTCATTCGCTTCCATTTTGTCTCGACCATAGGGCGAGTTTAGCAACGCGCCATGGTGCCATATGGCGATTTTATGGGGACTCGTGCCATCGTGATCCCATCAAACGGAAGTCATATTTTTGTCTGATGCACCAATTACCTTTTCCTTTCAATTGTTTTCGGAGAATTGAAAACGTCAGTGCTCGGTCTAATATATTTTTTATTGGTATATTTTATTTTTTATTGGTATATACTCCGAGCTATCGATAATCTTGAAAATATTTTTAATTCACTCGTCCGTGACTTACTCGTGCTTCTTCCTTTAATCAATTAACGACTTGAGTGAACCTGGCACGCTTATGGGGCACGCGGTGCGTACTCACTGGAAAATCGCTGGTCACGCATGGCGAATCCACAGAATGCGATACTCATTCTCTTCCTTAATACCGGCCCGTGCGGCACGCATGGCGGAATCGTGTCTCGTGTGAAGCTATGCTGAGTGTATCACGTTACCAATAGTCAATTTTGGTTTTAACTTATTATGAAAAATTAGAAAAATTAATTCTTGAGTCATTGAGTTAGCACGAGTGATTAGTGCTTTTTTTAAAACTACTTTGTTTACCTGAAAATTGGATTATTCGATTGACAATTCTTCACGGTTTTCATAGTAATTTTGTTTCGTTGATTTTTAAATAAATAAATTGTTGTTTGACTCGTATGGTGTTTCTTTTTAATTGGATTCCTGTTTATTAAAGTTTTTCAAAAAATACAAAGGTCTTCGCGACGTTCTAATCTCTTAAGGGTTTTGTGTAGGCGATTTCTCTTTTTTTTTTCGTTTTTCTTTGGCCGCACAAAGTGCTATTTGGCTATTTACAATTTTTCTTTGGCTAACACGATATCTTTTATGGTACTATAAATTGAGTCTTGTGGTGATTGTTTAAAGGTAAGAGGAAATTATTTGTTAACTAACGTGCTAGGCGAAATTCCAAAGCGCATGGTTTTCCTAGTAAATACATATAAAAGTAACGCACTGGACGCAATTGAATTTACAAAAATCTCTGACTAGATACAAACGCAAACAAAAGGAATGATAATAGAGACAAACAAAAAATCACTATACACTAAATACAAAGTAATCACGTTGGTCATTGACAATGGACGGAAACAATAAGGGACTCGATACAATAAAAACGTATTACAGTTAAAAATACGATTGTCCACATAAGGCACGGAATTCACGCATTCTCTAATATATAATTACAAACTAATTAGGAATTCGCACAACCTAAACAATTAAGTATTATCATAATCGATTATTGTCGTTTTCACAAAAACAATACGACAAGGCAATAATTAGTCTTTGGATCATTAGCTGTCCATATTATATAAAAACTAATTAAAATACTCAAAACTCACCCGTCTTTGGTATCTGCCATACGATCCTTAACGATCCTTTCGACAACTTATTTAATTCCTTATTAATAATTTATCCATCTATCTATTTATACCTAAAGTCCCACTCGTTAACTTTACACACAACCTCTTAACTAATTAACTAATTAATTTACTTATCTCTTCCCGTCGTGTCTTTCCAGAAGATCACAAAGCGCAGCAATATACGTCTGCGCCATCTGCAGCGTCTCGAATTTACTGAGCTTGTGATCGGCGCCTAAACTCGGCACAACTTCACGGAGTTTATCAAAAGCGTCGTTCAAGCCATTCATGCGACGTCTTTCACGTGCATTAGCAGCCAGACGACGACGCTTCAAGACGCTGGGCGACGGCGGTACGTCCCTGGATCTTCGACGACCTCTTCTCGGACTGGAAGTTGGTGAAGATTGAATTTTCTACGGAACAAAGAAAAAGAATAAGGTCGCTTGAGCATAAAATTATTATTGAATTTCGACGCCATATAAATGTTATATAATATTATAAATTTTACATGAGCTGACGTCACTGGATCCCACGGCGCTTGCGATTCTGAATTCGTCTCGACTTTGTTCTCCAGGGGATGATATCTTGGTTCCTGGGGTGGCGTCTCGTAGCAGTACATAGGAGTTTGATATTCCATAGAATTTTCTTCGTACAAAGTAGATCTCGGTGACGTATGATCTATAGAATGTTGTGGATCGTATCTAAAATTATTCAAACAATTACCAGACACGTTATTAATTGATCGCAACAATTTTTATATAAAAATATCAATAAAGTCAAACTAACCTTTGTGGTGTCAATGGCGTCAAAACACCGTAAGGACCTCTTTCGTATCCCTCGTGAGTCCTAGCGTACTCCATGGATTCTCTGCCAAAATCCAAACCCTCAAATTCTCTCCTAGGGGTAACACAACCCTCCATTTGATATCCATCCCTATACGAATTCCTCATAGTCTCGTAATTAGGTGAATTATAAGGGGACGGATAAAGTGGATCATAATTTCTACTAGGAGTTGGAAATGCTTGATCAATCATTTCCGATGATGTTTGATAGCTGTTGTGATGATTCGACAGCAACGCCATCTTGGCTCATAAGTCAAAGAGTAAGGTCACGAAAGTTCACACGAAAATCATCGTCACTACTTGGTACCGTCTACGCATAATTTTTCACGCACTTTGTTGTTTCTTTGTTGACGGTTTTTTTTTCTTAATCAGACCTCTTGGCGATGTATCAATGTAACTACGCAATGAGGAATGTATTGTATGTACACCACGTATTCTCGAGGAATGAGAAGAGAACGTTCTCTTCGTCCTCGCCGAGTAAAGGTTCGCGTTCGAATGTGGCGCGTGCCGGGGCGTTCTTCGGCACATCAACATATGGTGCCGCCTCGTTTCGTGCTCATCCCTAGATAATATGCACCTGGTGCCACGCGTTCGTACCTTTACCTACAGTACCTACAACCTACTACCTTCACTCCCCACTACTGTCACTGCCACTTGGTTCCTTGACTATATTCACTTTATGGTACATACCTGTACATACGGTGTGTGTATATATATATATAGAAGAACTTTAAAGGGACCCTTATCAATGTGGAAGGGTAAGTATACCTGCTTGAAAGAGTTGATAAGCTGATGTACCTGAAAAAGGTATTATTTTGGGGTAGAATAATAAACAAATTTAATTATTGAAAATTAGGTACTGAAAAAGTTATTATTCCAACAAATGGAGATTGTATGGGGAATTGTACATTGGATATTTAGTATTTATGTATATTAAAGGTGGAGGATTAATTAATGATTAATTTTGTAAATCTAGGTGGATATGGTGCTGTACACTGTTTTTGGATCCGTGCAGGGGAAATTCGTGAAGAAAATTACACGTAATCATCGACACTGGTCTTGTTGTGGTCGATGCTGTAAATTAATTTTCAATTTCCGATTTCCCGGACTTATTTTCCTCCGGGCACTCTGGTTACTAGGTTAGGTGCCTTTTTCCTGGGGATGAACGACAGATGCCATTACAATGGAAGCCACAATGGCCCAACCATCCTGACATAACGAGCTTAAGAACAATAAGGAGGATTCGAGATAAAAAAATGGAGGAAAGAAGGGACCTAACGGCACGCGACCTCAAGTTCACCAGGATATTTCTTCTTCATCTTTCTCGAGGTCTCTTACCTACTTGTACCTTTATTCGAGCTTCTTCATTTTCAGATGACTTCTGGTACCTTGTCTATTTCCGATCATTCTTTTTCTAAGAAACAATCATGGCGTCTTATCTCTTACCTAGGATCTAAATCTTGCTTGGACTAATGACCTTGTATTAAAAATTTTCAAAAATGACATCGAGCGACAACATATTTTATAATATCAAAAAAGGTATATATCATGAAATTCACTATAAATCATTTAATCATTTTCGTACTGTCAATTTTGGCTAACAACGACTTTCTGACTTTTAGCCAAACGAGAACTTGACGTCCCTTATCTGTCTACCTGTATGGCAAAGGAAATGTTTTGATAATATCACAGCGGCGTCCCTTTAAATTCAAAAGATGCCAAAGATAACTCGAAACGAGAGAGAAGAAGGTGAAAGACAAAGAGAAGAAACCGAAAGACAAAGAGAAGAAAAGAGGGCAAGATCAACCGTCGCGTGCCAAGATAGGGTGTCCATCCCCTCCCTGCATTTCCGCCCTTGCAATTAGTGCTATCTTACAGTGTATAAAACTACCAAATACACAGACCCGTACTACCACCTTTATAGATATACAGAAAAATTCACATACCTACTTCTTTCACAGTACGTGAAGGTAGCAAGGTGTTACCTCGAAGAGTCCATAGGGTAGATTCCTATGTTGATACGAACTTGCTATGGATGATGATAATGATGATGATGATGATGATGGGATGCCAAGAGAAAATCTAAGGTCGTGTAATTTCATTAGGGAGGTAATACCGACTATCTAAGGACTAATGATTTTTCTATAAAAATCATTCATAAGCGTATATTATGGTACGACGGTACTGAGACGTTTAAAAGAAAATTATACTGAATTTCACCATTCGGTTCTCTCATTGGCCAACCCGTTTTCTCGTTACTCATTTCTATCCAATTAGCGGATTCTGAGCAGGGGGTGGAGTGCGTACCTCATGAAGAGAGAATGATAGATCGTTCTCTCCAGGTTGGACAATCTGCTACGATACAGGCAGCTTCAAAACGACCGCCATACCATATGGCATGTAGGCACGTGGCCAGGGATAGTTGAAAAAAATATATATATAGGAAAATATATATATACTTTCATTATATAGTATTAATCTATATTATCTGTGTACTGATTTTTTTTTCTTTTTGGTTATACAGCTCTTCTAGTCCTTCAAGGACTTTAATACGGCAAAATAGGACATGGAGGTCTTCAGGATCTGAAAGGTTGAGAAAACTCGTTGGTTCGGTTGGTACGACTGGCAAGTAGTTGGTACCTGGTTGGTGTCCATTGCAATCTGCATCCTTACCGCGCAGAAATTATCCAAGGACATGACGTAGAACTTTCCTGCGGTCAACTGGCAAGGAACGAGACTCCTCATCATCAGGAGTTTCAGTAATTTTTTCGATCTTTGCGACGTGCGGTACCATGGTGCGAAATACCTGTTGACAGTTATATATATATGATTTTCTTTTTCACGTATCATTGACGAATTTATAACTCACGCGAATCCGCAGATTTCTCTACTGTGGTCCATCATCTCCTGGGCTGGCCAACTCATGAAGAAGAGATGAACGGCTAGGGTGATTGATAATCCTGCGTATTTTACTAGATTTGGTATCGAATCGAGATTGGCTAATATCTGGAGAAAATTAATGCTTGGTAGTTGTAATTTTCTTTTTCTTTAATTATTGTTATGCAATTACCTACCACAAAACCAGAAGTGCTCATTACCATCATGTTCATGGTAAGATTGATGAACGACGGTATAGAAAATACTGACTCCATTGAATTAGCGAAACTTAATGAAGAGTATCAAAGTGAAGATGTTATTATTATTTATCATGAAATATTAAGGGTAAGGGTGTAAGGATATCTTGATGATGAATTTCGAAAATATTATTACCCTATAGCCTCCTTGTGCTTTTTTATACAGTTCACAATTTTCTTATATGTCTCTGTCTCGTCTTGCGTCGATGGCGTTTCTGATGATTCTTCACTGATTTTCTCGAGGTGATATCTTCGAAGGAATTGTATCGATAGATTTAAATGTTTTTGAAAAATCATCAAAACGCGCGTGCTCCTCACCCAAGTGCTGCAAATTTTGCGCATACGTGATGAACGAGCATGACGAAAAATGCATCGACAGCAGCAGTGATACCGGAAACGGTAAAAATACATATCGATTGATGAATTACGATGAACCAATAATATTTCTCTTCGTTCAAGGGATATTTTGTGTGCCCTGGAAACTTTCGTCCCTCAGTGTGATGTAGGAAGGAGCCAAGAATGTAAAGTGCAAAAGAAGCGTGACACCAGACTGAAAAGATAAGTAGAGAAAGGAGAAAAAATGTACCCCGTTATCGGTAAAACAGATTTTTCACGTTTACTCTGTAGGTACGTTAAAAAACGTTGGATTCCTGTTTTACCGCTTGTTATGTCATACCTATGCCTCCTCAGGCAGAAAATACAGGTGCGTTTTTTACCTGCATAACCGATAGAAAGTTTCCTGGCACGATCAGCATATCTTTTATAAATTTTCGCCTCGAAATCGTCTTGCAGAGTTTCGTAATCCGTTTTAATTTGTTCGAGAAGATGTTTCATCTAACCAGATTAAGAAACCACGAGTGCGACAACAATGAAATAGTTAACAATAACAATCCTAATATAACATACACAAACCTTGTCATGTCTTATAACGCAATTAGTGAGTTTCGTAAGATTAATTAATAGTGTCACAAACGGCGTTAGGATTTCCGTAAAAAGCCGCAAATCATTCCGCGCGTACATGAGATGAGGTGCCTTAAAAAAAATCGTTAATTAACGTGAACTTCGAATTTTGATAAATTCCAAAAAAAAATTCATTCCGTACCAATAAAATTGTCGTCCAAGACACATTGGTCGTGCAGAAGCAGAGAAGAAAAGCGTGAAAAGGATTTCGAAATGGCGACTGATACGGCCAGGCGCCCAGAACTACCAGTAGAAGTTTATTGAAAATGAAATTTTGAGTTTCAAAAATACCCATGACTCGTCAAGTTTCAAACCCGGTGGACTGAGCCCTTCTTCGCTCGAGAGAATACGGATGCACCTTGAGTCATTATGAATTCTATCGCGTGTTCGCCATAGGCAGTCATTAAGGCAGCGTCGCGCAATTGCGGATAATTGCACGTGAATCGTTCGATATCAGAATATCTTAGAGTGTTAGAATAATTAATGGCGCTGAGTCGGAATAGCCGACCTGATAGCTATTATCGTACTGCGTTCCCTGTTAAATAGATTTTCCATTCCACCCATTAGAACAAGAGTCACGTCACGATGGCTGCTATTAGTTGAAATGAAACAATCAATAAACGTACAATGGACTACCGTTATTTTTATTGACTATTCGCATTGACAGATACTACAGTGATAACCTGCGATAACAATCTCTCTAATCAATCTTGATACTGTCATTCTTTGGGGCATACATCATTTTCCATCGATTTCTTGGCTTTACTTGAAATTCCTTATTCTCTTGATACACCGACAATCCAGCAGAATCTTCCGCGACGTCCTGTATCTTGGTCTGGGTGAAAAGAAAAATTTTTCAAAAATATTCCTTCACCTACCGCACAATTTTACTATACATTTCTTATCAAGAACAATATACCTCATCTTGTATCTTCCGTCCTGGTAAATTCTTTCTCGCTAGTTTCCAATCAGCGTTTTCCGTTTCTCCGTCCACGTCTCGATGCTCGTAAGACTTGACTCGTCCTATTTTACATCCAGCTGAGTTCGTACGAACATAACCTGCACCAGGATATCTGAGTCGCTGCAGTGGCGCTCTAACGTTTCTCGCACGTACTACAAAAAAAGACAAAAATTAAAAAAAGACAAAATTTTGAAAAAAACCGTTAAATCTTCCTCGAACCTCAAAAAAAGAAACTCACCGTTAATATCGCAGAAGACAAAAATGGCTGCCAGCAGCATTAACCAAAGACGACACGACGCTCTCATCTTGCCCCACAAGAATAAACTGACCATCCGATCCATACAACGGATCCTTTTATATTCAATCAATTAGATACCTTATTGATACTCCCCACATTAAATATTATTAATTAACTATCAACCACCGTGCGAGTAATCCTCAAAGAATTTGCGTTAAAACAAACTCAACGTACCTCGGACCCTGAGTCTCTCGCGCTGAGTCAAAGCCAGTCGATTGAGCGATAAAAAAACATAATTAATTAAATAAATCAACCGGAAGTGTCATCCAGAAGAAATTCGATGATCAATGATCGACAAGTCCACGTGGAAATCATAGACTTTATTTTTAGAATATTCGGAATATCATAAAACAACGTAAACATTCACAACAAATGGGAGTAGGGCGTTATTTTCTCGTTTAATAGTAATAATATTAATAATCATAATGATGATAATAATAATCGCGTCAATAATAATAATATCGTTATATTATCGTAATTATTATTTATACGCACGTATAAATGCATATATACGTATACGCGGATATCTTTATTATTGCGCGTATATATGTATATATGCATATATACCTATTATGCTCGTCGTGACGTATTTATATTATTTATAAGTAAGACTTTGTTTAGTTAACTTTAAGGTAATAACGTATCGTTTACGGGTATAAGACGTAATTCCGTAATTAGTGTACATCCTTCGTCGATGAGAATTCAATAATAATTATTGATAATGAGATTATCGATGAGATAATAATAATTAGCTGTTAGCGAGGGCTAATCGAAGAGATAGGATTAACTGATAAGGGACAATGATAACGTAATAACGGACAATGACAATTGTCAATGGTTATCCCATAATGCATGTATTTGTATAGATCAGTTTTTTTGACTGTCCCTTAATTTTGGTTTTTTCTTCGTCCTTTTTTTTTGTTCTTTTCTTTTCTTTCTAGTTGCGAGAGAAAGAGAATAACGTGATAATCAATAGCTGAGAAAAGATGGCGCTAGTGGACAAAGGCGTTACGCGAAATGTAACATTTTCATTTCGAATTTCTTTCTTGTTCTTTTTTTTTTTGTTTAATGTATGTATATTTATATATATGCTTTTTTAGGCGTATATATATATATATTACGTCATTCACTCGTTCGTTATATTATTCTATGCCGCTTCTGAACAATTCGAAATTTTCACATCGTCCAATGAAGTTTGAATGAAGTTTGAATTTAATTCGAAATAGTAGTAGACTCTTACAGTGTAAGTTTACAATAGCTGTTTAGGGTTATTTAGTAAAAGGTATGTATGTACAGTGGATTGAGTTGCGTTTTGAAAATTGCGTTAGACCTTTTTCTTTTTTTTTTTCGTCACTTTTCAATTCGGTCGTATCTGATGTTTTGCCGCGTTATCGATCCGCTTAACGTGGATCGCGATTGGATGGTGACAATGAAGAAAATGATAGGCTGGATGATAAAGGACGTTTGATTGAAAATATTTCGATGGTTTAATCGTTACTGGATCATAACGGTTGTATGTACAGGGTGTTCCAGGAGGACGGCCTTTTTCGTTTACTTTCAATGTTTTCGAAAATCACGTGACTATTATTTGGAAAAGGACCGTGCCACACACACGATCACCCTGTATTACTTATGCGTATGACTGTACTCGTATGGACACGTGATACGCATATGGATAGAAAGACGTGATAAAGTTTTTTTCTTTTCACTTAATCGATAATTATACGTATTTTCACTTAAATCCTGACGAGTCGCTGGAAAATTGTACTTGCGCCGTAGGGAAAGATTTTGCGTTTTGGATTTTTTTGTATGGATTCTTTGTTTTTGTTTGGGGTATTTTCATTGGGCGATTTTTTTTTAAAATACGCTGGTTACGGTCACGCGACGCTTGGACAATTTTCACAGAACTTCGTCCTCGCAGACAATTTAATACGCACGCACGCGATATTGCACTTGGTGTTTTTAATTTTTTTTTTTTGACAATTGACGGCCAATTGCTAGTTGGTCGTCCGAGAGACGATTTTCTTGAGGAATTTTTCGAATCGATTGTGTCGGAATTATTGATATGGTGGATCAACGTGGTCGGGAGAATTTTGAAAATTTTTTTGAATATCGAAATCTTCATTTTCGAGATAAAAATTCTCTCGGACGACACCGCATTACCAATAACACATACACGAGAAACGCAATCGCAGCCTGAGTGATAAAGAAAAAAAGGAAAAATGAAAATTGACAATGGTCGGAGATAATGAGAATTTTTGAAAATTAATAGCGATCGATAGGGATGAATCGGTGTACGAGAGGAACGTGGTAAGAAAGTACTCAAAGTGAAAAAAAAATTATTTTTTAAATCGCCATGGAAAATAGAGACCGTCACTAGAGGCACCGTATTATGTTTCTCGAGTTCCCGTACGATATTTTGAAACAATTATTTACTTTTTTCTCAGAAACAAAACTAACAGATAAAATCCCTTTTTCCAATACAAGCAGCCATTTTCAATTATTGCTAGAGTTCGCGGTCCAGTCTCTCGTTTCCTTGGTACTGGCACGATATAAAAAAAAGAAAATCGAAAAATTGCATAAAAAAGTATCAGCAAGAGCAGTATCAGCAAAAAGACTCGAGACAAAGAGAAATGAAAAAAAAAACAATATACACACATACAAGGATATGATCAGGGACGGAAATGAAGAGAATCCATCTTCATCTTCTTTCTTCACATTCGATCTTCATTTTGAAAAATCCGCCATTACAAACTATCGACAAGTCGCACGGGACACAAGACGCAAATACTTATTAGAACGGCGCGTGACACTTACAATTAATGGCGATCTAAAAAGTCAAAAAAAGCCAATAAAAAAAGAAAAATAATAACACAACAAGAATAAAGAAAGAAAAACAATATTCAGTATCTAAAAGAATCGTTAATAAAAATCACGAAAAAAAAAAAGGAAACAAGAAAAAGAAAATGAATCGACGACGCGGCCAAAGCGTCGCGACGAAGTCATTCATAAGTCGAAGGGACAAGAGTCGTAGTATCAGTTTTAATCTAAGAGGTGCATCCCCGTGACGTAATGCGCTCCTAAGCCCAGTCGGCAATTTAAATAAAAATTTTTCCCGTATTAACTCTAGATCCGCGTCCGTCGACGATTGCGACACAGCCGAAAGGGTTCCGTCGGAGCCCATAGTCTCGGAGTCTGCGATAAGTCTAAGAGAAAGGCTCATGGGTATACCCCAATTAATAATATACGCTTAAATCGTACGCTAATTAATGTTATCATACAATCTTGTCAGTGTATATGTATGCAAGTGAGTCCAGAAAAACCGAATGCCGCGAAAAGAAAGATGGCCGACCGTGTACCTTAAAGCGTCAACTAAGTTACGCGTGGCCATTAGTCCTCTCGTTGGCTCCCCGAGACTCGATAAAATGTCTTAGGAATAAAAAGGTTAAGGGAAGGAAATAACGTCCCGCCACAATGCAAGTCGCGATAGATCCCCTGTCGCCGATTGAAACGAGCCTTTATTGCACGGACGTAACGTAGATAAAGAATTCAAATCGACGTTTCTCAACGTTCAAAATTTCCAATATGGCGACCAGCGAGTCAACCGTCACTCGATTCGTATTCGACAAATAGATTTGGCCTATCTAGATTCTAGGAGAGAGAGTACGTTAGTGAATCCCTGGTAAATGTGTAGTATGTATGGTGTATGTGTGTGTGCATATATATACATACAATAGTCAAATTAAAATATGGTAAACACGGTCAATGGTAAATTGGGCTCCGCGTTGAAAAATCTTTTCATAATTCTTCGTTATTTCTTTTTTTTTCAAACTTCTCACTTTCAAATTCGTTCTATGTGTAACGCGGAATAAAAATTCTTGCGTCACTTCCGGTACTTATTAACCGTCACTTTTAGTTCCACTTTTTATCACTTCGTTTCTTGGCGCGCGATTCAATTGTTCTCTATAAGATTCGTGACGTGTACCATATGTATTCATATGTGTATATATATATAAGTGTATAAATATAAAGGGATCCAAGCCGTTAAAAACGTTACTTCTTTTAGATATTACGAGATTCTTTAAAAACGACGTCTTCGTGTATAAGATAGGAAAAAAAATATATATATATAATGGTAAGTCCTGCGAATACTTTTTTTTTCATCGTTCATATTTGTTATCCTTCTTTCACCCATCACGAATTTTATCGTTAATCCACTGCGCGGCCGTAATTCGAAAATCAGTAACCAGATCCGTTAATGAACTCTTCCGGTTCCTGTCGCGGGAACGCGCGTCCTGATTGGCCGCTGATAAAACGCGAATGCGCTCAGGGATATTTTTCCGAAGGCATGATAAGAACGATGGCGAAGCGAATTTATGAAGGATGACGATAAGAATTGGAGGTTAGGCAAGTTTTTGGCTTCGATAATGACAAGTCAGGACTGGCGGCAAGCGGTAGGACTCGATTGGATAAACAGAGGAGAGAGAAATGACGAAAAAAAATACAAAAAAAATGTTTTATGAAAGGAACGATGCAAATTTGAAAATTAATATACATAAATGACGTGGCGCTCGAATCGGATGATGATCATGAATGAGCGTGTCCTCTGTGTTTACGTGTACGATTTAATACGTAGCTGCACCTTTATTGTATGTATGATCTTATTATTTTTATTTAATGACTTCTTCAAATTACCTTTACACACGGAAAAGATGGCCCGAAATTTCGAAATCCTATTCCCGCCAGTGTCGTCGTTATCGTTATCATCATAATCATCGTCGCCGTTCGACGTTCATCGTAATCGTCGTCGTTAATTGTGTCAATGGTAAATGACGATGATAATGATAACAACAACAACAACAACAAAGACAACAGCAATTCGTATTAATCACAACAACTAACCGATACTCGCACATAATGGATTGCATCAAAAGTCATTCACGCCCAGTATACTTTTGCTCTCGAATATTCGCAAGTATGTATAGACAATCGATCGCGTAATCAATAATGACAATGATAATCAATAATCAATAATAATAATAATGTACTATCGCAATGACAATAATAATAATAATAATAATCAATTAATTCATTTAATCAATAAGATAATTAATATTATATAATGTATATGTATATATATAATATATATATAATATATGTTATTTATAGATGTATATTATATTATATATTTATTTAACACATTTTTTTTGTACAAGTAAATTAATTAAGAATAAGTACAACTTGGTAGCAAAGAGAGATTGAATTATTATTCATTATATTATCATAGTGAAGAGAGAGATATATTTTATTTATTCATTTAATTCTTTCATTATTTAACTTTATGTTTCTGACCGTTAAATCACGCTGCGCCCGGCTCGTAAGTGGGCTCTGGCCGCTTCATCACTTATGTGTCACTAATATTATGCTGCTAATGTATTTATGCATCATGTATCATGTGTGATAGCCACGCGAGCGAGACGCGATTCTCTGTATCATTGAGAGATGCGTTACGCGTGGCAGATGTCAGTGTTGAGAAATGCGTTTGCGAGAAAAATGGCGAGGAAAGAATGTCCGTTTGCAAAATCATTGGCGCATCAAAATTGAGAATAATTGGATCGATTGAAGACGGAATAAAATTGGTTGTTGTAGGCGCGTATCGAATTGCAGGAGACGCCATTTTTATTTTACATCGTCGTTTACGTTCGGTCTTATACGCTGGAACATTTTTGTTGTTGTAAATATTGTTGGTGATATAATTTTTCTTGGTACTGTATTACCTTTGTTATTGTTTATTGTTGATAATTTTGTGATTTTGCAGGAGAGAAAAAAGTTAAGATTAACAACAAGGGTAACGACGGACGATCGACGATCGTCATCGGGAAAACTTGTTATCGATGGTAAAGTATTATGTAATCTTACGCGATAACCTACTCGAGACTAGGATTGCTTTTGGGTAAAGGTAAATTCACAATGAATGATCAACGATGACGCGATGTTATTGTTTACTGTAGTGTACAAGCGACGATGGTAAAATTGTGTGTATACCACATTGCGTTAAGGTCAGGGCCCACTTTCGATGATTAAAACCGCGAGGCAGCGAGAGACCGGCCCAGACTTATTTCCGATAGCAAGAACACACATTAAAATCATAGAAGATCAACGCTATTAGAGATGTTATGCAAGTTTCTTTTTTTGTGTTTATACTCAGTTATTTTGTTATTTGTTAAATCGTTAACGATTAGAGGTTCGCCCATCTCACGTGTTATATGTTTTTTGCATTTTTTTTTTTCATTTTTCGACTCTCCCACGTCACGAGCGATCCATTCTCTCTCTCTCTCTCCCTCTCATTCTCGAAATGACACAGTCAATGGGGAAGGAAGTAACCCACATTCCTTCGCTCCACCGTGTCCCAATAATTATCTGTTACCCAACCTTCATCCCCTGTTTGGATCATCGAACCAACCCCTTTAATTTTCATTTCAACAGTACACATACGATATTTTCACCCCTTTGAACTTTCACTCTTTTACTTCTTCCGTTGAACCCCTAAAAACTTTTATCATCTTAAATCTTCGCACTCTTTTTTTTTCTCGTCTTTTTACTCCTCTTTTGCACTCTGAATTTCTCTCTCTCGCACGCATACAGTCACGCATACACATACTTCTCTCTCTCTCTCTCTCTCTCTCTTTCGGTTTCCTCGTACCGAAATCGCAACACACCGCTGGCTGGAGCAAGGGACCGCGCCTCCACATAAAGGAGCACACGACTGTCATGGCTTATCCGATATAATTAGATCTTGCCTCAGTGCACAAGTAAGGGTTCGTTCTCGCGACATGGAGGGACGAGGGTCGTCGCGACGCTTCGTCGCCTAATAGGATCACCTGACCTCCCCCCCTCGTATTGGTGGCTGAGAAATTCTGATAGCCCAATAACAAAACGAAATTCGATGTTCCATATAGTTATTACATATACAGCTTCCGTCAAGATCAGCTTAGCACGTTTCCATAAATTCGAGGTCAGGGGTCACGCATTGTTGTTATCAAAGGGGCAAGAATAAACAATACTGTTATACGCGCTAATCACGTATATAATATAATCCTTACTCATCCGAGATTCCCGATACTCCAATTACTTATATTAATTTATTCCTCTCTTTCGCAGTCCAGTCGTACTCCCCTCCCCCTAACGGAAGTACAGATTCAAAGTACCGCGCATGCGCAGAACCTGAATTCCACATTACGAGAACGATCCCCCCTCTCAGTTTTTTTTCATGAACGTTACATTGTTTCTCTCTCTCTCTCTCCTCTCATTTTCTCCTACCCCTCAATCGCGTCTTTCATATATTAAATAAATTCTTCGATATAACTTAGTCTAAGGCTTAGCTCGACTTAGATTTAATAAGTAAACCTCCCCCGCGGGGATGCCCTTGCACCACCCAGGGGCGGTAATTAAGAATCTAGTAATCCTAATCGGAAGCTCCGCCGTCTTTAACTAGCATAACGCAGACCAGCTGCCGAGACACATAGAGAACAGTTCGGCGGAGTCGACGTCCCGTCCGTTTCTTTCTTTTCATTCTTTATCTATTCCCTTTGTTTGCTTCTTCCTTGGCCTTGTAGCCTTTTCACGTTCTTTCTTCATTCTCATACGGCAGAGGTACCGGGGGGAGGGAGTTGATCGGCTTGGGGGAAGTGGGGTTGGGTCAGGCAGCGGAGACTCGTGTGCATTCTTTTCGTATGCTGTGGTACGTTATCGCGCTTCTCACCCTCTATTCCTTATCATAATCCATCGTTTTAGAGGATTATCGCCACGTTTATTATCTATTTATAATTATCGCTCTTCGGGACGACAGCATCCCAATTGATGACACGTAGAAATCGTAAATAGTTGATTTAACGCGTGACACGCTTTGCTCTCTCCGTTCCTAATTATTCGTCTTCGTCTCTCGCTCGTTCTCTTTCTCTCTCTCTCTCTCTCTCTCTTTCTCTATATATATATATGTCACTGTATGTATGCGTGTAATGTATTTATGTTATGTAACAGTTGTGTATATATATATTTATATATATATACCTCCTTGCGCTACAGTATCATTGTTATTTATTTTGTTATTATTCTTGTGTTAACCGCGTGTATCAATATCTTTGTTTTCTTTGTTTATCCGTATACAGTATTGTGTAATTGTGCGGCAACTTTACGCAAGCGACCTCTATGAATGTAACTGGACTCTGTGCATGTTGTTATCATCTGTATCTTGTGTATATATATATATATCTGTAGGGTGTGTTTCTGTCTTGCGTTTTTTTTTTTATAACGATGCCGAGATGATGCACTTTGATAAATTCCCATGAATTAATCTCATGAGTCGAATTCACGACGAACGCGCTAATTCTACCATCTTGGGGAGAGACGAGCAATGGTTGTTGTGGGTGGCGACCGCTTAGGAACCTACGTCCCATCCATGTCACCTGAAAGACATCGAAAGGTCATTACGCGTCTCTACTACGGTATATGGGGTTAATTGTATTATAACGAGATTGCTCGGTTTTTTTTTGTTTAAATTGTCAAACCTTTGTTTTACAGTGAATATACAAGGGTTGTTTTTTTTCTTGAACAATGACGGTAAGAAAAATCAAATTTACCTTGGCTGGACGATTGTGAGGCTCACGAGTGAGGCTGCGGCGTGCAATGGTCCCGCTTATCTCCCGCGGCCGCTGGTGGCTTTATCACCGGTTTCTCTTCGCTAACCGGCGTCGGGGGTGCGTCCTTTCGGGGTGGCATCCTTTCGTTTATCGCGTCCAACCCCTTCGCCTCGGCGAACGACGTGATCTTGTGATTCGGCGAGAATCCCTGGAGCGCTGCGTAACGAGAAACGATAGTATGATAATTGAATGCTTAGGCTTAATCTAGATTACGCTGTGTCTGATAAGGTTGTCATTATCTTTTTTTTTCTTAGAGGGGGTATAGTACGCAGATATAGCCTTACCATTTTTGAGGGACGTTTTTCCTCCCGATAGGGCACCCAATGGCAGAGCACCCGTTGGCGTAAGACCCTTGAGCTGCAGGACGCTCTCGCTCTCCTCCCTGGGGATGAATCAAGGGGATGATAAATCTCGTGTTTATTGACATTTATATATATATATACTGTCTATATGGGCACAAGTCGAATTATCTATGGCGGGCTCCAAATTAATTGCATTCGGATAATTAAATTAACATCTCCCAATATACACGTGGATGCTTCGAGTGACGGAAACTAATTAGTCCTCGAATTTGGTACCAGGCATTGTAGGGGTTGCAGTTTTGACAATATTCCGGAATTCAACGGCACGTACGCGTACTTCCGGTTGGTTTACACGGCCGACAGATAGATGGAGAGACAGATAGAGGTACAGGCTATTCCATTGAAATTTCATCCCTACTGTACCTGTAGAGGGGGGGGGGGGGGGGGTACAGGTCAACCAAATTCTCATATGCCAGCACTCTATACGTGCTCTCACCCTTATATTGCTATTGTTACGGCCAACCACCCCTAATCGGACTAGCAAAAGAAATAGCCTTGAGACTCCTTCTTCCCATTGGTTATATAGCTTTTTCTGAATAATCGAATAACTTCCGGATTGGATGATCTTACTGACCTGAGCACGGAGAAGACGCGGGCCATCTTCCCGATTGCTCTTATCTTGTTCCTGATGACTTCCTTGCGGAGATTGGCTGCTGCACCTGCGAGAATATTCGTTTTATTCATTTATCATTTGATTATCCACCCTTCGCGGCTTTTTTTACATATTAACGCAGTATCTTCGCAATTTATCATTGTAATCATTCACTATCGATATTATTATCCAAGAGCCCTTCGTACAATAAGAATGAGTACTTATCATTGAATTTTGAACAATTTACGTTGAATACTTATTTATTTCGATTTTGATAAGAAAAATAGTGTTTTTTTTCAATTTATCGATACAAATTTTTTATTGATTCGAATGAGACGCGAATGGGGTCTGAAGATATTGCGTTATATTTAAATATCTAAGGCACTCGAGTAATTATATTTTTTTTTGCTTTTTCTTTTCAATCTATATACGCAGGATTATTATCTAATTTTAATGACAGTCATTACAGCGCACGGCAAAACGAGCATGACAAATCAATCAATCGTAAACGCAAATTCTTTTACGTTGGCGTCAGTAACGTTATCAGCGGACGCGTTACAACTGCAATGCGTTTATTTCATACGGTTAAGTGCGTAATACACGATGCTGCAGAAGGCGTGATTACATATATATATATATAATATATAATATATACATATATGTAATAATCCACCAATATATTACAATAAGATCGTGCAGATGCGAACGAAATTCAATCTCCATGCAACATGCAGGCGGAAGAGTCTAAACGCGCGAGACCTGGACGTCGCCATATCTGTAAAATCGCCAGACCGGAAGTTCGCCTGTATCACAGGAAAAGAAAATGAAACAAAATAGAACCCATATATATATATACACCATATAAACATTCCTCGTATAAAAATTGCCTTTTCTACGTAAAGGAACAACTTGACAAGAAAAAAATCATGTTAATTACGATTCTTCAAAAAGAACAATGGCGGACAAAGCATACGCCTGATGAATCCCACAATTATAACGAAACAATTTCCTGCGGTCTCTAATACGTATTTATCGTTTTCCTCGTTAAAAAAATTCTTTTTTTCTCATTATTTCTCTCTAAAGCTATAGTCTTCTTCTTACTTACAGCTACCATCAATCGGGATGATCGATCCGTTATTTGTCGAACGATTACCGATTGGATAATTTCTTTTGTTTTTCTTGTCGTAATACGTCCATCCAGTTCGAGGACTGAACAATGGATCCCGACGAGAAGGAGAAAGAAGAGCGAACAAAAAAATTCTTTGGGATAGGGGTAGAGACCGGGGGAGGGATGAAATTCTGGAGATCTCAAATTGTCCTTCCTCGTAATGGAGGACGCCTCTCGTTCTGTCTTGTCATTTGCAGAGAAACGTTCGTACGTTGGAATCCTAGTGGAATAGGGGGGAGGGGAGGAGGAGACGAAAGGGTTGGTAAGGGTTCAGAAGAATCTTGCTGAGAAGGCAGTACTTTCTTGAAAGAAGGAGGCGGGGTAGGAGGGTTGGGAAGGGGAGGGGGGAGGGGTAGAATAAATGGTGACGAAGAAAAAAAAAGAGACTCGCGCACGAAAATAGCCATACTGTGAGATTCGAAGGATACTTCGAATTTCAACCCTTGCGACGGTAGGATAAGGGTGGGAAAAAAAATATATGGCTGACGTTGCGCAACCGGACAAGAAGAGGGAGTGTCTGCTCTTTGGTGAAAATAAAAATTGTAAGATACAGTTGTAAGGATTTTCGAGGAATTTTTGGAATATCGACGAACGCTTCTCTGTCGTTTGATTATTACATTCGTCATTCGAGATGGCGTGCTGATTTTTGATTTTTTTTATTCGTGCTTTTTTTCTTCCCTTGTTTTTTGTCTACGTATTTTATAAGACACTGCGACAAGGGTGAGTTTCTACGTAACCGTCTCGCGACGTGCGACTCTGACTTACGGTATTACGTATATTTTATCGGCGACGCGTCACACGTTGCGTTGCGGCCATTTTATTTTTCATTTTTTTTTGGTTTTTCTTTTTCAACATACAACACGACGGACGTCACTACTAATTTACAACAGATCAAGCCTTCTTCATTTGTTCTCTAGACACTCAGTATCTGTGCACGAATACTTTTTTTTGTGCTGGTCGCAATGGCCGTCTTCGTGCTTTCCAAAAGTTAATGTCAAATTTAAGGGATATTTAAGAGTGAACGCGATTGCGCATGCGCGAGCCCAATTACGCAAGCGATATTTATCTTGAACGCGATACGATTGTAAGCGTTGCCCCCTTCGTGCCCCCCCGAGGCATTTTCATGTCCATCCAGCAATTATCCCCCCACCCCCTCCTTTGTCAATGGACGTTATCTCGTTACGTTTTCAGACAAGGTTACGTTGTTTATGGTTTAATCTTATTTATAAAAAAAAAAAATATTCTCAACCTTACACATTACTCACGGGGGTCATATTTTGTAATCGTCCTTTCATCCTGACTGTACGAAAATTCTCATTGTGATTATTGAGACAATTTCATTTTTTTTTCAAAATTCTAATCAATTCGTAACGGTCAATTGGAAAGACGCCATTGCGACGTACGTGTATTTGCTATCGAGCTAACATTTATTTAAACGTGTCCGTGGCAGACACCGAGCTCGCGTAAGGCAGCAACGAGTCAAGGATCCGTGAAAAGGTTAAAAAACCTTGAATAAGGAAAGAATAAAGAAATTTTCACATTGAAAACTAACTTTGCAAATTCACAATGCACTCGCGAAACGTAAAGTCTGACGTAATCAGATCCCAGTACTCGCGTCGTCCTTAATCAAAGCCACGGCGTCGGTGTCTCTCGTGGAAGTTGTATATTCGTAAGTTTGAAATGAAAAATAAAAGAAAAATAAATGACTCACCATACGCGGTGGTAGTGGGGTCGTATCGGACCGGACCGTCGGATTACCATGGGGTACCATGGCGGATGGTCGATTAACCGACGGCGACGGCAGGACGTAAGTAAAAGGACAGAAGTACCAACAATGTGAGAGCAGCGTCAATGCGGCCATTTTTTTTTTTCATTCATAGTTGGTGAGGTTTTCGGTTTCGGGTGATGGTGGTTGGTAGTAGTAGTAGTAGTAGTAGTGATGGTGGTGATGGTTGGTAGTGATGGTGGTTGGTGGTAGTAGTAGAGGTAGGCAGAAGTGTAGTAGAAAGAAAGCAATACATAGAACAGAGGAAAAAAAAACATGTGCACAGCGTAAGTGGCATTCTCGAGCATGTGCGTTAAGATTTTTATTTATATATATAAATATTTTATATAAATTCATGGTCGCTCTTGAAAGATCGAGATTGTTGGGAGGGGAGAGAGGGGGGGTTGAGGAATCAAGAAAAAAATTGGAGTAATATAAAAATAAGAGTATGATGATAAGAGAGAGAGAACGGTCGTGAACGATAAATGGTGTATGAAAAGAAAAATGGCGGATTCCCTAATGGCTGCCTTTTAGCGACTCTAATGTCGGCCTTTAATGCTGGTTATAATACTAAACTTTCTAATGGCTGACGAGTGTCGTCAGTTGGTTGCTTGTCTCTACTTTTAAGAATTTTTAGAATAATCGTTCATCAAATTTTGGTTTATCATGTTATTTTTGATTGGACGCATTTTATTTTTGGATTTCTATCAGCTTTTTCGTAGGAGGACCGTTCTTTGTTGTGCGTCAGTCTGATCTGGTAATATTGATAGAGGGAGAGAAAATGTGAATATTTTGGAAGTAGGGGTGGTAGAGGGGAAATTTGTGATTATAGAGGAAATCTCGAATTTTTCCAAATCTCAACGAAACATACTGAAAGCATAAGAATGATTATTAGTTTGGAAAAACAAGAGTTCGCAGTCATCGAGGAAATATTTCATTTTTACTCCATTTACGAGATTACGGCTGATGGAGAAGTTTGGACATTTTTTTTGTTTCTTTTTCGTTTTTATTCAGCGATGATCGACCGGCGAGTGCGAACTCTGCGTTATGTGTTTTTTTGTTGTTTATAATTAGAAAATTTGTGCGTGGCACAACACTGCTACATAGAAGCTTTTCCTGCAAAAACTCGTAAGAAACTTTATTAATGTAATAAACGTGTTAAGATGGACGAGCATCGAGCGTGACTTTGTTTAACCGTCGATCGATCTTCTTGAGAAAATGAGAAGTTTCTTACTTTTTTCGTTTTTTTTTTTTTTCCTTCAAATTGTCACAAAGAAAAATGCAAAATGAAATAGCAAGCAAGCTATCTTGATTGACAAAATCACGCTCGCGTCATCTCAAAGTACGGTCGTATATGTATACTCGTACGATAAAATTGGATTAACCTAGAAGATAGACATGCGCAAAGAAAACTGAAAACACAGGCGGAATATTAGACAATAAAAATAATAATAAAACGATATAATTAAAGGAAGAATAAGAAATATAGGAAAACAAAAAAGAAATTTGTAACAAAGATAAACGTCAATAGATGGCAACGTAATTGTTACGTCTTACGAGGAGAGAAAAGATAAAAAAAGAAATACATAAACCGTTTGAAAAGAAAAGAACAAAAAAAATACTGTCGGATGGCTGTATATACGTAGGATTAAGAGCGCTGGTGTAACACGATAATTATTATTATTAGAATAAGAATTAAAGAGACAGAGAGTAGAGCAAGAAGTTGAGGAAGATCAAAAGAGAGATGGGGAAGGGGGGAAGGAGGAGAAACCCAGTGCTTATTTGTAGAGGAAGAACGAAAGAGAGAAAAATTGAAAAAAGACAAAGAAAGAAAGAGAATGATAAACAGTTTAAAAACAATAGACAGGAGAAAACTGTTAAAGAATTGGGAAATAGAATGGTTGGAAGAAAGAAAGAGAAAAAAAGGGGATAGAAGGTCGAAATGAAAGGAAAGCAGCGAAAGGTAGAGAGTCGATAATCAATGTCGAGTTGTTGCGATTCGAGAATATGGGTTGGGTCTAACAGTGAGGTTAGGTTAGGACACGCAGAGACCTTTAGAAAGATTAAAAAAATCCATTGGCCAATGCTGTGCCGGGTAGAGCGAGAGAATGAGAGAGAAAGAGGAAAAAAGGAAAAAAAGAAAGAAACGCGGAAAGAAAGAAGGAAAAAAATTAAACTGCGAAGGAAGATCGTACAGAAAGAAGGTTTAAAAGGAAAGTCAAAGAAAAGGACACTTGTTGCTTTGTCTTTCCATTTTCATTTTTTTTGATAATAAAAATTTCCAAAAAAATATATGTCGCAAGCCAATTCGGTCGACCTAGCCCAGCCTGGATTTCCTGTATACGACGAACCCGGTTCAGGTTTTTTTTCCTTCTTCCTCCCCTTCCGCCATTTTGTTCGGCTTTATCGCCCTAGCTCAGTCGACGAAGTCGATTGCGTAAATTGCGTCCAACTTTTCATACCTATTCTAAGGAAGGCGATCAACAATTTTTCGACAAGCTTTGTCTTTCGATTGGTGTCAGTCGTCGTAACGTTATAAAGTCGTAAGACTTTAGTCAGACTTACGTAATTCAAGAGGAAGATCGACAGCAGCGAAATAACAGAGAGAAAGATGAGCGCCGACAGATCTGTCGGTACGAATAACGTGGGTACGAGAGAGACAGAAACAAAAAAAAGAGAGAGAAAAAAGAGAAAGAGAAGAAGCTGGGATTGATGAAAAATAGAAAGGGAGGGGTTTGAAAACCGGGTTTCAAAGGGGGGTTGATCGATGCTCGGGGCTCGGTTATCCGAGGAGAATTCGTCAGGTCGATATCCTCTTGTACAGAAGTTGAACTTTGAACTCCTTGACATAGGAATTCGCCAAGTTAACTTTTGTCATATCTTTGACGAATTTTCAAATTAAAACGTCAGATACAAAATGGCGCCACTGTATATCAAAAGGCGGGGGATGAATTAATAGCAATAAATTTTGACATTTTACTTCTCTCTGCTATTCTAACCGTACTTCCGGTCGGCCATCGGCCTCTACAACGACGTTGTGCCTCGTCGCCATTTTTCTTTTAGTATCACTCTTATACAAAAACATTTCGTGTATGCAAAATCAAACGCAAATCAAACCAACAAACCAAAATGGGGTTACGCGAGGACACGATGACATTCGTGCAGGGTTCGAGTCCGAGTGGCCCAAAAATGTCGATAATTCAGTGACCTAGATTGGACAACGAGAAATTCCTATCAGACACCATAATATACCCTGTGTACCCGCATTTCTGACCCATGACCGTATTCTACGATTTTCAAAAACGTATCGCGTCCCATAACCCCATAAGAAGATAAATGATAAGACCGATTAAAAAAAAATTCCAAACAATTACATCGATTGCCATTTAATTAAGTACTATTGATCCGACGTTTTATTGTACGTTCATTAAGCACACCAGACCACTGGACGATAACCGGAAGTGGATAACGGCGTATCAAGCTCCATTAAATTCGTTAATTCGTTAATACAACCAGTCCGGGTGAATCGAGCTGTTAAACCCAAACAGTATACTAGTGGGAGTAGTGAGCATCGACAGTAGTTAGAATGCTAGTAAATAGTAGCGGGGTACGATGCTATTAAAAATAGTATTAGGCATAGTAGTGTAAGACAGAAAAACAAAGGTATATATTAATCGACTGGCGATCAACGTTCAATTCAACAAGAAAATAGAAAACCTAACGATTACGTGAAAAACAAGTTTGTCTCACGGGGAACGTTCCTGTGGTGAAAAATCGGACTACTGGTCACCGTGTACGTTCCAATTCCCAATTCCGATAGAGATTAGCGATTATTGATATTGCACGAATCGATATCGAGGCGTTTGCGAATGATAAAAAAGAAAATGGTGGTACTTAACGTAAATAGGCGTAAGTCCATACACGGCGGCAAAAAAATAAAATTTGGCCAGTGCGCGTCTGCTGATACAGAGAGTATCTTTTTCATATTTTTTTTGTATATCGATGAATAATCAAAAAAGATAGAGTCAAAGAGAATATATTTCCTGAAATACTTGTACTTTTTTCAATTTTTCGGTAAACCTGTGTACTTCCAACGGAGAGACACATTTTTGCTGGTATAGGCGCAAAGGGAACGTAGAGAAAGAATTGCTGAAGAAAATTGTAAAATCTTTTTTCTTTTTTTCGTTGGGGGCGGGGGGGGGGGGGGGGGCGAAAAAGATAGAAAATGGAAAAAAGAGCGCGAAGGAATGCTACGTTCCATTTGCGAGTGACAAAGATAATCGTGACGTAACAGTGGATAATGTATACGCATAGGGACGAACGAAAGAGAACGAAAGAGAACGAAAGTACGATTGATAAATTGAAGGATAATCGAAAGAAAGGTTTAATTAACTTAATACGAGCAATAATAATAATGTATAATGAGGGAAGTAGGATCGAAGCGTTTTCGGTATCCAGCAGAACGATCAATGACGCACACGGAGCGTGACCCGGAAACACTGACAAGTTGGGTTACTTGCGGCAAGTAAGTCTTCTTCAGGCCTGGACTTACCATTCTTTTTTTGGACAACGACTTTGGCTGCGACTAACGAGGCTGAGTATTCCCGAACAACGGAGTTTTGAGTGGTAGTAGGTAGTAGTAGAAGTAGTAGTAGTAGAAGTAGTAGTAGTAGAGGTAGTAGCATAGTGTCGTGCCGAGATTAGGAGGAGTCCAAGGCCAGTGTGATTGATACAAATATAATAGAGAAGGAGTACGATAAAAGACAGTCAGTGCAATTCTTTTGGCTTGACAGAGTGACTGTTGGGTGGGTCAATTGGGGTTTTTGGGGCTGGGGGGGAGTAATTGAAATAGAAGAGAAGCAGAAATATAGTGGAAAAATATTATGGTTTAAAAAATTCGGATATTCTTTTTGTCATGACTTTTTGACTCTGTCTTGTAGTATTTTTTTATTATTGTAAAATTCGGAATTTTTTTTCGAACTCCATCTGACTGTTGGGGGACGAGGTTATTTTTCTGGTGGGCGGTCTATCATATTTTTTTTAATCAGACTTTTTTTATCTGACAGTCGAGGAAGAGAATTTGGATTTTCTTTTTGCTTTTGGATTTGACACGCGTAACAACCAAAGAGACAGAGTATAGGGACAGGGGGGTCGGTGTGTGAATGTACATAGTGAAAATGGTATAGGTCGAATAGCAATTTATAGAGAGGAAGAGAATTTTGAAAAAAAAAAGTAGAAGAAAAACATCAAATGGAAAACATCGACAGGTTATTTTGTACAGTGTCAAAATATAAGTGAGTAGGTATTGACACTGTCGATGTTTTCTGAATGGCGTGACATGCGTGAATTTTTGAAAATTCATATCCAAGATGGTTCGCTGTATACCTATGGAATTTAGAAAAAAGATTTTGGATTAATGTATCTCAAGCTTGTCGACAGGACAAAAAACTCGTCAATCGACGCCATCTTGGACGTGGCTGAGAAACGGAAAGTGAAAAAAAGAAGTGGAATAAAGAGATATGAAAAAGAAAAATGATTGGCAAATCAAAAATATTATTTTTGCAAAACTAGTGAGAGAAGTGTTTGAGAAACGTGTGCTCGTTATAAATATATATCAAGTTGAAATATATATATATATATGTATCATTATGTATATGTATACTGGAGTTAAGAAGAAGAGTAAAAAAAAAATACAAGAGCATTTTTTTCTGGATGATAAGGAATGCTTCGCAATTCGGATAATTTTGGATTCTTCCCTTTTTGTAATTTTCTTATATCTTGAACCGATGTGCGAAGTGCCATGAGATAGATGGGATTCGTACATATACATGGGACTTTGTGCATACAGGATGTGACGCATCGTCTATAGTACACTGCAAAAATGAATTCCGAATTCAAAGATTTTTTATAAACATTTTTTTGACAATACTCGAGAGAAAAAAATTGTCCTGAGGTTCCGAAAAATTTTATTTTTATTATTGTATCTTTCTTTTGTAGTTGGATAATCAAACTTTTCATTAAGACTTCACCCTTTGAGGGTTGAAGGGATGATGCGGCAGATCCTGTTTTTACGTGGGTGTGTATATATATATATTTATTAAATATATATAAATATAAATATATATATATAAATATATATTAAATATATATTTATTAAATATATATATATATATATATATTTATTAAATATATATATATAGATACATAAGTTAAAAGAAACTCGACACACCGACACTATCTAGAGTATGTATCCAAAAAATAATGATAATCGAAACCCTTAAAAATGTGAAGGATAAGATCGAGTAGCGCTTCTTACCATCTGTCCGGGCAGCGAAAAAAGAAAAATAATTTTGACACTTTATAGACACAAGAAATTGATCGCTTTAAATATTTCATTTTGTTGTCCAGAAGCGCCAGGTTTTCTTTGCTCTTTAAAATGAAAGCCATAAAAACAGTAGCAAACCTTGTCGGTCGTAAATATTGAATTTTGAATAAGACTTTCTTTTTGGAAAATATATATATCGCATGCTTTTGAGAAATATACAGGATTATACGACCGCTTTATAGAAGAAAAATAGTTTAAAAGTACAGAGAGCTTTGTAAGAAAGTCTGGTAGAATTTGAAAATTTTTTTGGGAATTTATCTTGCTGCATTCTATTTTTTATTTATATTAAATCAAAAGGAGTACAGGATCTCTCTCCGATACCTTAGACCACTATTTTTGAGTATCTTGACAAATGCAAAGAAAATAGCCAGACTAATCCAAGAGATCGTGTACTCCCAGAGCCTAGATAAGAAAAATGAAGAGAAGATAGATCATCAAAAATAGATAAAAAAATGAAAACGTATATTACCTTCTTCCAGTGCGTCGTCTCCGTCGCTCATGAGCTCGTCATCCGAGCAAATATTCAAAACGTTCACCAGCATCTCCGTGACTGTCGACAGTAGGCAATGAAATAAAAAATAAAATTACAAATCACCCCCAAAAAAAAGTACAATATAAATAAAAACCATTTGTAAAATCGTAACGGAGCATTTCCAAGACGAACTCACCCTTCTCGCCGACAAAGGGCAGCGACCACGTGAACACGTCCATAAAATTGGGCAGCCAATAAGGATGTGGCGAACAATTGAACTGCCTGATGTTCATCACGTTGTTCTCATATTTGAGCACAGCCGCCTGAAAAGCATTGAAAATGTCGTAAAAAAGTATAAAAAAATGTTGTTACCAGCCACGACTTCGACTTCCAACCCGGTTTACAAGTAGCGAAGAAAAAAAGATATTCTAGATAACAAGAACGGAAATAAAAATTCAAAAGATAAAATCAACTGAACGTACCTTGTTGTTATACACGTCGAGGTAGTTGGGCGCGCTGAAGATGGTGATGAGCGAAGGGAAGCCCGTCGTTTGGGATTTGCGATACATGCGATATCCGGCATCCTGAGCTTCGTGCGCCCTTATGATGCTGAGCAGATTGTTATTCTGAAGGAAGTCGCAGCAGGCTGCGTAACTGAAAGATACAAAATGGACGATTCAAATTGCGAAGCTTTAAGAATGCATTGAAAGAAAAAAAAAATAAAGTCCCCGGACGGGGCGCGAACCAGAGACCGAACGTTAACTTATGCTTGTTGCACCTAGGGCTAGATTGTAGAAAAATTTTGAGAGGTTAGGTCTGTACAAGGATTCGTCTAGTGGACAAAGCCGTGGGCCAGGGTTGGCCGTAATCGAGAGCTTTACCCATTTCTCATAATTTACGTGGCTTTAGTGGTGGCAATTCCGTAATGGCCGTCCGCCGTTGTAAAAGAAACTTCATTCTCGCTGTAGCAGTGTCGTAAAGGACTCGACGGAATTTCATGTTTTATTTCGCGCGACCCGTAAACGATCTCGACGGCCATGATTTTTCTAGACTCCTTTTATACGTCACTTTTAATTAATCCATAAAACGTTACGGGCACTTCTTTTTCTCGTGATATGATCGATCGAGCTTTTTAAATTAATTAAAAGAAAAAAAAATGAAATACCGATCCTACCTAAAATATTCGATGCGTCAGAACTTTAATAATTTCAAATCTCTCGTTATGGTTTCATGCAGGACTTACCAATAGGATTAGTTCGTGTCAGCTATATATAACGATCGATACTCGTGTAACGACCCTATAGAAAAGCCGGTAATGATTTATCGGGTCGGATTATAAGTTATAAAAGATCGCACTATCCCCTTATCACTTAGGACAGATAAAATTATCCCGTTACTCTTTCAATCTCGGATGTTTCGGGCATCGAGAATTATTCGACAATTTGGAGTCTAAAAATAGTACAAAAGATAAAAAAGTATATTCTAATTAACTTCGTAGGTAGATATTGTCAAAGCATAAGATTTTATGAATTATTTCTCTGTTTGTTTATTTCTATATAAATATTATCTATACTCTATCAATAATCAGTATCGATCTATATGACCCTCTTATGGACGATTTATCACCTAGCAATAAGTAATCACCACCTTCCGTGTCCTATGTATACTCTAATCGTTCTAATACCATCTACTACCAACATGGACTACTCCATATAGTCCCTTCGCCATAAATTTCAACAATTTTCCTACTACTCTGCTATTATTGAAACACGCGTTACGTATCAGCTACGCGTACAAAACTGAAATAGAGAAATAGTGTGTAGTCGCGATAGCCCTGGCACGTAAATATAAATGATTGTCGTCATCGTGATGACTCGATGCTTTCGCACGCGTAACTGACCCACTCAACATACGTCAGAGGTATTAGCGTAGCCAGTCAAATTCCGCGAGTCTTATTCAAGATCCTTTGAAGATAGTAGACAGGCCCCTTGGCAAGAATTTTCTTTTAAAAATATGCCAATCAAAGAATTAAGATCCAACAAAAGAATGCATTAATAAATCAAATCCAGTCACGATAAAAAAAACTTTTTTTTTAAATACCATTCCACTTGGTAAATCTTTATCATTGACACCAGCGCCACAAGCCTCAGCGGTTGGTTCTGGTACTAATAATCATGGCGCCGCGCGACGCTTTATCTGACACTTTAGCCGTTAAAACAACGAGGGTAGATTCGTGTCTTATCAGTAACACGAAGTTACTTCGCAGTTTGAATTGCAAACAGAATAAATCTTAGTTCTCTCCTTATTGTCGTTTTCATTAACGATACTCGGACCTGGAACATATATTTAACTCCGCTCCGCAAGCTGCGCAACAAGATAAAATACATACGACTAATCTGAAATGCAACTTGTGGTTTTTTTTAGTTCAGCGACAGAAACGAAAAAGAAATGCTGATCCCTGATTACGGATCCCATTGGATGAATTGCCTTATCCGCAGTGAGTTACCAATGATTCCAAGGTTTGGTTAGTAACTTGTGCCTCTATAGATAGGAGGAGGTTAACGAGGTATCGAGAAAGGCAAAACCCGACGCCATTACGTCGGGCGCCATTGCGGCTAGAGTACGTTCAACTAGATAAAAAATTAACGATAATTAAGAACCCTTGCGGTACGAGTCTTATACAGGGGATGGGAATGCATAAAGAGGTTAGTGCCTTATGACAATAATATTACCTAATATCTATAATATCCTTTAAAGAATCCCACAGGAAGAAATGACTAGGATAAACAAAGGACCTCAGTTATATAGGTCGTACTATATCATACATATATACGGCGTCCCTTTTCTACCTGAGTGCACGGAATTGTTGGGCTTCTTATCCTCGCGAGTAAGTAAGAAAGATAAAAAGAAAAGAAAGGATAGAAGAAAAATGGCTTCCGACCTACTATTATACAGGGAGTCTCTCTTTTTTTTTAACAGACTTTCGAAAATACTCTTGAGAATATAAAAGCTTAGGCTCGATCTCAAAGTGCACCGTTATCAGTGTACCTATATGTATCCTTTTTTTTCAATGAGATAACCCAAGATAAAATCTTTTCGTACTGAGTAACACAAGACTCCCTTTTTTATCTTGTCAATTTATATACGTTCACGTTTATGTCTGTATCATTCGCTCCTGGTAAGAATCCTTTTGCCCTTTTTTATCCTACAAAGTAAGAATCTGCTTTCTTTATCTCCTTTTCTCCTTCTTTCTCTCTACTCTTCATCGCCTTCTTCCACAATTTCCCGCTGCAGATTGTCCTGGATATCACGGGGGCATTACCAGCACCTGTGGCCTCGCTCACGCACATGGCTGATCGTGAGTTAGGTCTATACGCAGATATATACGTTTCTGCCATCCCGGAAGCTCCCGAGAACGTTATCGGAATTCCATTGTCCTTGGGGATGGTCCTGGGGATCAGATTCGTACGTGCGTGTCCTATCTGGATTTTGGCTCCTTTTGGTCATTAACGATACGACCTATGAGATCCTTTTGCTAACAATTTTTTTATTCTTTTTTTCTCGTCTTTTCTTTCTCTTAGTTCTCTTCTTCTTTCCTTCTCCTACTCGTTACTCGGAATCTACTTTGTCCCACTGGTGGGACCATGCTACCTGGCTGAAGTAAGTACGTAGACGTGTACGCAGTAATTGCCCGGGAGACGACGAGTAACGAGGAAGAAAAGAGAAGAGAAGAGAAAAACAAAGAAGAAAAGAGTCTGGACGAATATGAAAAGAAAGTTCAAAGCCACGCCAAGAGAAAAAGGCTCCGGGGCACGTGGATGATTGTTAGGGGGTATATTCGCCATATTTTTTTTTCCCCTATACACTCCTTATCCTCTCAATTTATAATCTCTCAATATTCCTTAGTTTCCTTTTCTTTTTCTACTTAATCTTCGTACAAGACTGAAGCAATTAGCTTGGTTGCCCTTAAGTCACCTACGTTAAGAGGAATTTCGAGGTTACGACGCCATAAGGTTTCATTATAATTTTTCACCATTTTTTATCTTCATTCAAAATCATACTCATTATTTATCAATATAAAAATTTGCATCTCATCCCTAACCACGTACCTTTTACCTTTTCTTCATCTTATCAGTATATCATTAATTCTTCGAATTCTCTTTCGCATTAATCACTTGCCTGTAAAAGTACGAACAACCCCTGACACTGTTGTGGGAGAAGTGCTCTGCATTCTTTTCGTTGCCAAAGTCTTCTAAAGGGTCCGACCATAAAAGATCACACATGGGTCCAAACGCCGGCGGCTCTTTGAACCTGTCCAACTGAAACACAAAGGAGAAGAATTTATCTCATTAAGGTTTACTTGCAGTGACGTAACACAAGATCATCAAGTCCATCCCACGATGTAACGCGATACCAACAAGCTATACAAACAATGTGAACGCTCCTTCACGTAGGTCAGAGAAAATTCGACGAAAATCAAAAAGCGTTCTCGATTATGACACTTTTATGACTAACGATTGAGAAGCAAACACAGCCTGGCGAATGGACGCGTTTACAACGTAACAAGTAGTTAGCGTTTGTCGATGACGGACGTGCTATCAAACCGGAACACATATGCGGAGCATATGTGCCACACTAGTGGCCCGGGACGACTATTATTAGAGACCGTGAGACAAACCGTATCATCTTGGGTATCGTGCTGGGACCATGTCCTTTGCAAAATTTATATTCTTACCCGTTAACGATATCAGACGATTTCTTATCAGTTTTTTGTCAAATTGATAATTCGAAGAAAAAAAAATGTAAGCACTTCTAAAAATTCACGAGCGTTCCGTTTCGTTTGGATTGGACATTCTTGAAGATACTTTATCCTCGCGATACTCCTAATCGATTTGGCTCGATCGATTCGATCGATCTGTATTGACTAGTCGGGTTACGCTGTCGCTGTGTATGAAAAGACGGAATTATTTTTCTTTCTTCGCCAGAGGGCTCCTTTTTTACGCCAAGCTACGAAAACGCGCGGCCACGCTCGAAATTCATGGGGTCCCCCCTCACGTCCTCCTCGTCATTCCTGATTAAATAAACCTGTCGATAATTTTAGACGGTTTATTTGATCGGTCTAATGATCGCGATGATCATTATTCTCGGCATTCGCTCGCCGAGTGCCAGGCCAGCCAAACTGACGACGATTACGAGTCCAGTGGATGTATAAGAGGACAGAGGAGTGGATTTAGCGTCAAGAGAGGTTAATGGCCGCTGTGTTAAGATTTACTTTGGATTGATTTTTATATTGGATAAGGGGGGGGGGGAGATGATTTTGAAAATTTTATTGTTACATTTTTATAGTACTCGTACAGTGCTTTGAATTTTTTTTTAATTTCTACAGTGGCTTCGTTGACAGTTTGTGTCTATGATGTTCGGACTAACTGGACATCCTGTATAATTAAGTTTGCGACATTACTGGTTCCAAACAATGTGTTTGTTGTTGTTTCCTTATATGGTTAGCGATATCAAAAAATGTCTTTGGCTTTCTCCAAGTTTAACTTCGTTAACGACTCAATGGTGGAACTTTGCTACCAGTTTAATTACATCCGTCTCCAGTACGGACCTACAGAAGATTCAGGACCACCATAATGAAAAGAACAGTACGTATAGGGTGACTCAAAAAATCATACCCTACCGAGCATTCTTTCGACTTGACGATTTTGAATTTCTCCACTTTCCTCAGGCAGCGTATCACGCGGGAAGTATGAGAGTCGCGTATGAAAGTTTGATAAGATTTTTCAGAGACACCGGCTATAACGTTACTCTGTATAAGGAATGACAAAATGAATGTCAGAGTTCGTGCGCCATTTTAAGATTACATTCTAAGATGCCGCGCGTGGAAATGGCAACGCGGGATGGGTGGCTTTCTTTTTTTAAGGACAAAAGGGCTGCTTGGTGTGTATATATGTATATGGGGGGAGAGCGGGGGGGAAGAGAAAAAGAGGAGAAATAAGGAAAAAGGAAAAAAGAATAACAAGTTGTCTTCTGCCTGCAGCAAATGTAATTTAACATGGCATCCGGCTCATTTCCCTAATGGAACGTTTCCTTTAGGTTGGCTGACATTGCATTACCTTTCGGATTATCCTGGAACGTATAAGCGTTTCTTATTTATCTTCTGTCTTCAAGATTTTACGCTTAAGGGACCCCGGGACTCTTGCATGTATGCACGAGTTAGCACGGGAATACCGGATTCGCGTTTTACATACTGAATAAATAAATGTACGAGTGACGTGCGATGAGTGGCCTTTTTTTTAACAATTTTTTACTTATAAAATAGATACAGCATCTTGGATAATGGACCATCGAGAGGATGCTGCTATTAGACAAGTAGATTGATTCTCGATCCATAGCTAATATTCAATTTTTATTGTACCTTAATTAAGTTAAAAAAATAAAAAAAGGTCAATGCTCGCGTGGTCGTTTGGTTATTTTTCAAAATTTCAAAATAAAATTGTATTATCTCATTAAAAATAGGACACGCGTACAAGTACGAGATCAGAGGCAGTGCTGCCAACGTGAACGGTTATCAGGGGGAAAGTACAGATAAAAAGAAAGTAGGGAAAAAGAGAAAGAAGAAGAAGAGGGATAAAGCTAACTCGCCAAGTCGTGAAGGAACTTAATATTCCTTAAGGTTCTCTTGGTTGGGTGTGAGAAAAAGAAAAAATCAAACTTCCTACCGTACTATCAAGCGTAATCGATAAGTTCACAACTGGTATCGGAGAAGATGCTACAAAATCTCCATGAAAGAGTCTAGAATCCATGATCAGAAGATTCCAGGATTTATCATATATTCAAGATTACGGGTTAGCAGCCGCCGGAAGTCCTCTCGTCGTCGTTTCTGGAGTTGAATTTGGGTCCTTGAGGGATGGGGGTACGCAGGGATGGGGGTAGGCAGGGATGGGGGTACGCAGGGATGGGGGTACGCAGGGATGGGGGTACGCAAGGATGGGGTACGCAGGGACGGAATGCAAATTGGAGATTTACCAAAATTCCAGATGCATATCACAATTAAGAGGCTCGAGGGCTGCTTTACCGCTTCGACCGCAAGTCATCAACTTCAGGGGGTAGTTAAGCCGACGGTGCGTTTAGGCAGCCAGAAGGGAAGTTTCGGGAACAATGCCTCAGGCAGTTTATGCCGTTAAGTTGGTAGTGACTATCCCGTAGGAGCGTCTTGGAAAAGCAGAAAGACACAGGGAATATAATACAGATACCAAATCACGTAAACTGCAGACTAACCACTTAAGTTTTACGTATATATAGCTATAGTGATACAGGAACGAATAACAGTAGTTGCGTCTAGCGGAATTGAGAGAGGGGTGAGAATTCAAGAAGAGGGTAGCAGAGTCCAATAGGGGTAGGTAGAAATACCAGAAAAGTACGACTCGAACGAATGGAATAATTATAATCCGCTGACTCGTTTAAACTCCCGTCATCCCCTTATTGTTATTAAGGGACGTTTAGGTCCAGGGGGTTGCTTTCTCGAAATTCTTTAAACATTATCAAGTGCGCAAGGGGTTGCCGAGGGTTGCTTCGATTCTTTAAATACCACCGAGAGACTCAACGATAAACCATTTCCAATTCATTCCAGCCACCCCTATTCAAGCCAGAAGGACTCGAGGGGGTTGCTCCAGGCGTGTATACCTGGACCGTTGAAATAAAAAATCGGAGGGGGATGAAATCAAGGGGCAGTGTGATCGATTCAACCCTTGGGAAGGATCGTACCGATTCCCATCACGTATAACGGAGGGTGCGACCGGCGGAAAACATGTAAGGGTGGTCACCCCCCACCCCCCCACTCACTACCCCCCCATTCCAAGCTCTCTAAGGGGGTGCGTGTGTGGGCTTACGGCACGCGTTTTAAACTCTTCTCTCGTAATTAGCGTACACTGTGGGATGAGGGGTAGGATGAGGGGTAGGGGTGAAATAGCTTAGTGGATTGGATATGAGGGTAGTATTCCAAGAGCCCCGGTAGACATTTGGTATTCATATCCGGGGCAAGTCGTGCCGACAAAACCCACCCTTACATAGATGTACGGAATAATACATACGTAGGGGGGCGCCAGGGTTCTTGGTCTTCGCATAAGAACTGTCCATTGCTACCCTTGTTTCATCCCTTAAATATATACTCTATCAACCTCTCGGTACTTTCACCCTCGCTCTGCCACCCAACCCTCTCGTACCAGCGCGCACCCTCTTCTCATGTTTATTGCATATAAACTCGCGAAATCCTTTGCCCGTATTTACCCCTATACGAGAAATCCTGGATCAACGCATCCATTGACAACGCACCCCCTCCCCCCCCCCCCCAGCCCCCTCATACAAGGGTTCAAGTTATTGTCTCCATTTTCTGGGCCCTCTATCGGAATGCCAAAGAACGTCAAGCTGTATGGTGGCAACATTTTTTTTCCCCTTTTGAATCAGATCAAAATACGTGGAACGTATGAAAAAAATTTTTTTCTCCATCAAACAGACATTTTTTCATGTTTATTTAATCTGTCAAAAACGTCATGGGTCCATTGTCGATTTACATTGCACTGTATCTATTGATGCTGGTTACGTAAAATAAATATATATATACACACGTCTACGTGTATATATCTGTACAGGGGTTGCGAAGATTTGAAAATAGACTGTAGAATTATGATTATGGTAAATCGATAGGAACGAGGATCGATCGACAGATCTACCGATCGAATGGTCCAGGAGACAAAGATCTTGAGGGTAATCAAGGGTTTACGAATTCGAGATAGAAGGGAAAACGGGGATGGAATTATTATGGCTATAATAAAATCAAACATGGCCGCCTTAGACGTATCCCTGGAGAAATTGTCTGATGACGATCTTACATCGAGATTACGCTTTTATTCCCCCACCCTGTATACCACGTGCGTATATACCAGGTGTACGTGAAAATTGGAGTACGGCAGGTAACGAACGGCCATTTCGACGCATTAGATACGTATATAGTAATCTGCATTGGTACCCATAGAAATATAAAGGTCACCCAAATGCCTTAGGCATACGTAGAAAAGCTTAATTTAATCGCTTTCTGATAATATTGATAAAACCTATTTGACAGAGGGAGATTACGTAAATGCTGACGTCACAATACTATCGCGAATGGTTTATATATGAAAAAATTAGGAAAGGGTTAAAATGATTTATCATTTTTATACCCCGGGTACGAGTGTCAATTTTTTGGTTTACTTTTCCTTGAAAGACATACAGTGTGTTTTATTTTGAAAAATACGTGCATCCCCGGTTATTTCGATGCAACCCTTGTCACACCACCCTGTGTAACACTGTCAGTCTCTGTTTGAACGCATTAATGAGCTACACTCAATTTACACCCCCCTCGTTTTGCTGCTTAATTTTTACCCCATTGCATAATATTATTCGAGCGTAACAATATGTAAATTTATACAGGGAGGCGGCGAGTATCAAGGTGGTAGGGAACATGGGTAGTAAAAAATTAAATAAGAGACAAGACACCAAGACACGTATAATTATGAGAATCGCTGTGGACATATAAAAAAAAATTTTTCATCCCCTAATGTAATATTGTTTATAATAAAATTAAGGGTAGGTATATGCTTGAAAAAAATGAATTTTCTCATACAATCACCCTTAGGATGAAATTTGAGAATATTGGGGAGTTTAAGCGAGACAATTGTCAAGGTACCACCCCCCTTTCTTCTCTGACCCACCCCATACAACCCCTAAGACCCCTCGGATAACTCAATTCCACGTAGTCCCGATCACCGCGTGACCGACAAAACTCTTTCGGAAGTTCCGTAGGAAGTTTCTCGTACGAAGCCAACTTCCGGTGGTTATACCAGAAGAGCGGTCCAGAGGATGCTGGAACGTCGCCGTAACTCCCGACGAAATTTCGACAAGTTAACGCAGAGTTGCCATCCCCTTCGAAAGATATATTCCAAGCTCTCACCCCCTCCGATACCGTCGAAGCATCTGGATAAATAAACAGGGGGGTGGTGGACGATCGGGAAGGAGGGTTGATAAAAAGATGCTGGTAAACTCTCCCGGATGCAAGGTGTAAGATGAAAAGTGGAAGGTATACGTCGGGAAGTAAAATAGTGTCCGCTACCCTTGCCCGTAAGGGATGAAGAAGCTCCAGCTAAGAGGGACGCTGCCGGCAATGATGCTGCCGGTGGACCTTCTTGGCTGCCGGATGCGAATGGAATGTGAATGGAATGCGGATGCCAGTAGCCGACTGTATTGGACCATTGGGGATGCTGTTCCCTCTACAGGTAGAGATAGGGGGATGATGGGGGTCTGCCAGTGGGGTTTCGAGTCCATGCGGGACGAGAGGGATGGGGCGGTAGAGGGATGGATATCAAGGGAAGCTAGTGCCAAAGGAAACGGAGGTTAAGGGGGTTGGGAGTAAGGAGGGCAGAGAAGGGGGGGAAGGGGGTGTCGCGAACACGTACAGACGGAATACAGAACACGTACGAGGGTAAGGCGGCGTAGGTGGACGATCAATACAGCAGGTGGCAGCACGTCGGCTACCCTGGCACGTTTCCTGCCCGTTCCCGTTCAACGTATAGGATACGCATAGCCTACCCCTGCTGCCTGCTGCCTGCTGCCTGGGTTCCTGGTGCTCCTGCTGCCGCTGTCCTGGTCAATTAAGGAATTCCGTTTCTGCCTCTTCGCGCGCTCTATATAGCCCCTGACTATTTAACCTGTTTATCCATTCGCTTATGTATAGCGTAACGTATATAGATATATACAGGCTTGGTCAAGATCAAACGGATCCAGGTACATTTGACAGCTGCCACGCGATCCTTTTTGGTTAACCTCATCGCTTGGTAACGTTTTACGTGTATGTAATCGGAAGCTGTATTTTTTTGTAACTTGCAAAATCTATCACGAAGATACGTAATATTGAATTTCTCTTTGATTTAATGAACAAACGCGTTGGACGAGGAAATTTTGATGATTTCGAATTAGAAATTTTTAATCCTTTTTAGAATTATATATATGTGTCTGTATGATTGAAAATTATTAAAAATTGTATTAGAAAAAGAATCGTTACTCACTTTGCGTATATCTTCTAAATTGTGGATTTCTGGCGAGAGACCACCATGCACGCACAGGAACTGTTGGTTCATGAGGGCGGCAAGCGGTAGGCAGTCGAAAGCATCCATACACGCATCGTACACCCTCTCCGAGTATTTTATTTTACCTGAAAGGCAAAAAAGTGAAAGAGGTTAGGTCGACGTCGTGTATTCGACTGCGCTTGGTTATGTTAATTAATGGGAGGAAAAAGAGATATCGACAGGTCAAGGGGTGTAGAGGTTTTCACTTAAACAAATGGACCACCCTGGTAAATTTATTGGACTTGATATACGTCCAGTATGTGTAGAATACCTGCTACCACGGGATCTGCAGACTTTTAGAGGGTTCTTGTACTTGACTGTCTAGAGTCCCGGCGGCTAAGTGACGTTCGAGACGGATTTGTTGTCAATAAGGAAAAGGGCCGACTAGTGGAAAAGGGACGTCCCTTACGCTACTGGTCAGACAAACCTGAACAAATTGCCTGTTGAGTCAATCTGCTGTTATCGGTGGAAGATGACTCTGTTACTTTTGGAATACTTTTTTTTCTAATCTTTTATTTTTTTTTTTAATACTATCGAAAAGTAAATCTGATTGTTATTGAGATAATTAATATTAGTACAGGGAGAGTTAAATTTATTTGAACTCGGAATAGACAGATTTTGAGTGTGAATAATAATTAGAAATTAAAATGGCGTTTAGAATTTTATTAAACGAAAGACACGATGCTTACGCACGCGTAACGCATGTATGAGCAGGAAGTATACAGTGTATTCCATAAATACAAGATGAAAAAGACAAAAGTATTTTTGAAAACTGCAAGAAAGAATTAAAATAATTTTCCTACCCCTCTCCGAGGTCTGAAGAATTAAAAGAAATTTATCGAACCACCCCTATATAATTCTTGTTCCATTTCTCTTCTTCTTTTCCAATACATCAATTTTCCACTTCGCGACACACTGGGCTCTCCGGTGGCTCCCTAAAGATGATAGCAGCGCTTTATCTCCCGGTAGCGGAGAGAAGAAAAAGATAAGAAGTGTATAAAGTGCCAAGAGAAGGAAAAAAGAAGAAAAAAGAAATATTAAGAAAGTCCTACGTAACCTCGTATACACGTTTGGCCTAATTCCAGACGGTTCAGGCTTTTTTTTTGTTTACGCCAGTGTAAAAGTGACCCCCCCGGGGTGCCTGGTTGGTTGCTGGTCCAGATGAACATTCGACCAGCCTCCTATCTACCTATCTACATCATCCGAGAATAGTACGTACTACTGACATTGTGCGGGATCATGGGTGAACACGTATCCGCGAAAGCGTCTCTCCTGGGAATCTAATTTTATTTTTAATTCGCGTATCACGTTCGTGGATACGTAGGCATACAAATACCAATGGTCCATGGAGGATGAGAGATTGATCTGAGGATGCTGGTTATACGGTCGTTTCTTACGGCCGTACTAAGAACCGCCATGATTCAACTCTACAAGGTAATTATGCTTGTACGTTTTTTTTGCGTATCTATATGACGTCATTCGTACGTGGAACACACGTGCTCCAAATTATCCCATCAGAGATCTTGTGCTGCGGCAGATGTGGATTCGTAGTGGTACAAACTTGCGTAACCGGGAGATAAATGCCGAGTGACAAAATGGCGGCATTTTAGGGTTAAATGCATCGGGATTATCTGTGCTGTGAACTGACACAGTTTGTTAATCTGGTTTTTAGCTTTTTCGGGTAATTCCTGTATTAAAAAAAAGGTAAAAGGGGTGGGGGGTAGAGGATGGTCGGGACAGAGGAAATGGAGAAGGAACGACGGGAAGCGAAAGTCGGAGAGGGGGGGAGAAAGGATGAAACGTTTAAAATAAAGACAATAAGAAAGAGAGAGAGGGTGGGAGTGTGAGAACGTATGAAAACGAGGAGAATAAAAACATAAAAGTTTGTTGCACTTTTTTGGTGCATGCGCACGTATACGTGTGTGCTTACGTGTGAGTGCATCTGGAGAGATACGTAACGACGGGTGAAAGGTCGAAAGGGTCTAATTAAAAAGAGATTAAGAGATGAAAAGAGAGGAAAGAAAGTTGAAGATTGGAATTTTTCAAAAATTTTCCATTACGAGTGTACTGGTGATAAGGGTATGACTTTACTGTGCAATAATCGGTATAGATGGACCTTGAAATTATTGGTCCCTTTTAGAAGATGCTGGAGTGACGTCATCGTCAGGGATTCAAGAACTACGTAGAAATGTAAATGTCTTAATTAAACGTATCGCGTCGGCCGCGATGGGTATTTCTAGTGTTATTACGAATTTATGAAAGAAAATTTCACGAGGAGGCTGATACGCGCATGCGCACCAGAAAGGATTCATTGAATATTCGAAATACCGTCCACGAAGCGTGAGAACGTTCTTTCAAAGTTAAACCAGATCCCAAAGAACGTTTATCCGGCATCCCACGGCTTGGATCCCGAAAAAAAAACCTGAAACGCTATCAAAAGAAAATTTCGAAAAAATAAAGGAAAAATTCCAAAGGTCAGAAAGGTTAAAAAAAATTCTCAAGAAAAAGAACGTCCAACCTTCGACTCATTTATATTTCAAGAAACAATTTCCCAGCAAAGGCACTCCTGCCGACTTTCAAAGTCTAAAGAAAATCCAAGAACCAAGCAAAAGCAATTCGATTCCTCCATTTCAATCCAGTCAGCCATTTTGAGTTACGTTCTGAAACCCGCAAGCTTGTTTTTCCACACCTTATATCCCTCTACCGAGAAAAAAAGAAACTACTCAACATTCATCCAGCATCGCAGCATCCGTAGCAACCTTATCTTCCCGACCTCTAACCTCTCCGACCCAGCCAAGTACAATAAGGACGAGGCATAAAGAGAACGAGGGAATGGAGGTCGAACGTTCGCGAATTGTCGGCCGTTGCAGAAGAATATTTACGAGCTGGAACGGAGGCGTCTAGTGCGACGGAGTCTTTATGTATCGCCGATATTGTCCTTCTCAGTGGGCAATATGGCGCCTTAAATGTGCGTAATAATACAACAGAGTAGTCGACAAGGAGGGCTTCGAAGGATTGCGACATAGAAGGGAATTGAGTATACATAGGTAACGTTCGCCATCCCCTCCCTAGAAAAGCAAGCCGCAACCCCATAACTTCCGTTCCGTGGTTATAGGTGTACCACCGTCGGCCATATTTATGTACCCATAGCTTGGATAAAGTAACGTCCTCGTAACGCAGCGTGCTTATTCGATATTGGCCACGCTGCTGCTTCATACTTTTTTAATGAAACTGCCAAAGGAACTACTGAGGCATCATGGGTAGGCCGATGAGAGCTCGAAAGTGATTGGTTAGAAATGTCGCAAGGCGTTGTAACGGACCAATGAGGAGAGGCAAGAGGTACGCGGGAAAAGAGGGACCTATGGAAATTTAAATGAAAACAGTCATTTAATCAGTGTTACGTATAACTGAAAATTCTACGTAGTAACGTGATACTGAATCTGACGAGTTGAATTTAATCTCATGGAAATAACTGGATCTGTCTTTATAATTTATTAAGACGGAATCGTGTTGATATCGTGAGCTGATGTCAAAGCCCTTTGGCTTGATAGATCCGATGCGTTTGTGTACGATGCGAATTTCTAGAGAATTGTAAAGCCGGAAATGAGATTGAAATATTTAAAATAAGATCCTTTTTTTGGTTTTGTAAAATCTGTGGCCGAGGGATTCATTTTGCGAAAGGAACAGGAAAAATGCGTGTCCCGCCTTTCGTAAGAGTTTTGCAAAGTCAGAAAATCGAATTTTTATATTAAGTTTGACATTGAATATTTTTTTTTGAGAATATTGTAATTTTTTGGTTTACTTACATTCTTGCTTAAATGTGAAGTATTCCGTGAGATGTCGACACTCGTGGTTACCTCTGAGAAGAAAGAGTGTGGTCGGATGGCACAATTTCAATGCCCACAGGTACAATACACACTGCAACAGATAACACGGGAGATGAATGATTAAAAATGTATGACGAATTTCATGAGTACGTTGGGATACGATGAATCATCGTTATATGGTATGATAAGGAGATACTACTGATAATGTCGGTGATAATATTTACAAGCGAATTATGCTTTCGCGCTGTCGGCATTTTGCGTGTGATTTAATTAGCGGTTGTTTACATTGTCTCGTGCTTGCGAATTCCAACGGATTTGACCTACTCAACTTTCTCCTCGTCTACGTGCGTAATTGGCACATTCCCTTGGGTCGAAATTGCATGCGTGTCTGCACCGTGGTAAAAAGGGGGATTGATAGTGGAGAGGACGGATATTAAATTGCAGTGGTAGTACGTATAAAAAAATTAGGGTGGTTGCAAAAAAAAACTTGTGAATTAAGGGTGCGTCTCTTTCGTGCAAAGTAAAAGTAGAGAAAAAAAATTATTTAATCAATTGGACCGCGAGTATCTAAAGGAATGTGCAATTGTGAACGAGGGTTTCTTGGATTTTTAAGGGATGAACAAAAAAAGAAGCTCGAGAAATCGTGAAAAGTTGAAAAAGAGGGTTGTTAGGTCAAACGAAAAATGGAAAAGATTTATTCGGATAATTAATGATCTCCGAAACGAGAGTCGGATTATGACGTCACGGGGGGTTGCATTTTGAAATTTTCTTCAAGGGGTGACTACATCTGGCTGTAAAAGATTCACAAAGACTCCTTGGGGTGATGCCCCAGTAGCCAGGACGTACGCGAAAGAGAAACGGTAAATAGACAGAGAGAAAGGGATGGAAAATGAGGAAGTCCTGAGAAAAGAAGTAAAACCATCCCTTTTGAGATAGGGGTGGCTTTTCGACGCAGTCACCTCGTATCTTGCGAAAAATTCATCGTTTCCGCATCCCTTATAGGCTTTTACGGCTTGCATACTTTAAGGCGTATGCATAATGCATCAACTGTTGCGGCGGCGACGCGATCGTGTCGCGCTCAAGCGAAATATTACGACGTGCGCCAGTCGAACCGTGAAAAGTTGACAGAAGGCCACGTGGATGATTGGAAATTTTTGAAATTTTTTATATACAGGAAAAAAAGAAAAAGAACACGAGGAGAAATCATACCCGATACCCTTTAGCATGTAAAATGTATACTTGGAGTGATTTGATGTGAAATGAAAAAAAAAATAATTATAATAATGAGATACTTAAACAATTTTTCGTCATAACTTTAGCAGTCAAATATAAATATAAAATATTCATCGTCGATTTATGAGTGTGAAAGATGGCGAAGAGATAGAATTTTTTTTGTATGAATGAAGGAAAAAAAATAAGACGATTGTCCTTCCATTTTTCATGCCAACTGACAACTTGACTCGAGATAAATATTGATTTAATATGAATATATGGAAAGATGTTGCGCTCTCCCCCCCCCCCCTCCTCTCTCTCTCGCACTTATATCGTCGACAATAACGTCTTTAATATCCATACATACGAACATAGGGAAAAATTGTGCCTTTTCTTTTTTGTCTTAGCCCGGACACGAACCAAAGTCGAAAGCAAGATTTTCTGGATTTGCCATCAGAAATGAAACTCCCGCGGGAAGATCCTTCCTAAGGGAGCGCCGGAGAATGCCCTGATTTATGCCAGTACCGAGGAGGATTATCGATCAGCCGCGTTCCCAGCCGATGCTTTGCATTCCTCTGATATTGCAACCCCTACGATTCCGAAATTCCTATTGGATCGATTTTACACGTATTACCTAGGTTACACCACAATATGATATAAGAAGGCTGGAATATCGTAGACAGTTGATAATCACGCGATTAATCTAGATGATAATATAAAACTTCATTATAGATTCAAAATCCAAAAATTCCTTGAAAAGTAAAAAAAAAATAAATATCCACTAAATCGAAATATCTGTATTCCGTCAAAGACGGACTGAAGATCCGTAGTAAAATGAAATTCATGTCCATAATAAAATTCAAAAAAAAAATCAACATAATCCCATTTGCCAGATAATGCCCTCCAGACCAATGAGTTGATCGAATTGCTTCATCTCCTTTGTTCGGAGGATGGGGGAGGACAAAGGGACTGGAAAAAGTTGCGCAACCCTGACAATCACAAGGGTTGTTAAAGGAGGGTGGATATCCGATTGGACTATAAGGGGATGTAACGGAGAATCGGGATGACAGGATCAGGAGTGAATAGGAAAAAAATCAGAGTTCAAGATCGAGATTGTCAAGGTGTAAAGAGATCTGGATCTACAGGAAACTAGGTAGGTACTAAACTTAACCTAACCTCATCTAAACTCCCTTATCCACACGAGACATAATATATAGGTATATTCTACAACGTGTAAGAATAGCGTATCCAAGAGGGTGATTAGTCCCGTTGCAGCCAGCTGAGTTACAGAGGTGGAAGAGGGTAGATTAAAAATTTCTACTTGTCCTGTCCATTCGTCTTATCAGACTTGTACAGAAAAGAAAAAAACTGCGAAAGAAAAAAACCCAGAAAACGTGTCTGTACGTAAAAAAGAAAAAGAGAAGGAAGAAGAAAGTCGTTCAAGAGAATGCAGCAATAAGTCAGGATCCAAGAGAAAAGTCGATCGCTCCCTTGAACTTTCTTCAAGTTTACGAAGGGGTAGTTCGACTGACACTACCGGAACGTCAAGGGGGTAGTAAAAGACAGCCCCTACACAGTACAAAAGTGCTATGCGTTGTTCGACCAAGAGAATCAACCCCCTGTACGATACGAGGAAAAAAACGAAAATACCAAATTTCGAAAAGATCAGAGGTGAAATATAATTTTCCTTTTTTTTTCACCAGGGTGTGCCTTTTGATACTGGTAATTAGCAGCGCGGATTGCTAATCAGAGAATCCGATAATTAAGGGACTCTCCTCTATTTTTCACCCTTACCAAGAATCACTCTCAAAAACGAACCTCAAGCACGCCATCGTTTACAACCCCTATTCAATCGGAGTTCAAAAAGAAATACCGCGCGCAAAAAAAAGTTCAAAAACCCCAAAAAAATTTCTTTTTACCCCATTTCGATATCTCACCTCGATACTGAAGTAACCCCTGTCTACGTAGTCGCCAAGGAAGAGGTATTTTGTCGTGGAGGGTGGTCCACCCACCTCGAATAATTTCATCAGGTCGTAAAACTGTCCGTGTATGTCGCCACAAACTGTAAACAGAATAATTACAATAATTATTGGACGCGGGCATAATGAATCTAATAACGATACGTACACTAGCGAGCAACAATGGCCTTCCTGTTTACAGTGTAATAACATTAATTTACAATAGTATTCTGAAGGACAATTTTTGCTCCCCACTGTACATATATATATATTTTTCATTATATATATATATATATATATAATGAAAAAAAGGCATCATTTTACTAATAAATTATATACGTAATGAGATACTATCATTATTTCTAAGCAATACATATATAGATATAGCAATGTAAATCACAGACTCCAAAGAATCTTGAGATTCCTCTCCTGGGATGATCGTTCGCTCAGGTGATATACGGCTAAAGGATTTTGTTCTTGCAACTTTTAATTGATTAATCGAACTCAAGCAAGATGTATCGATACACGCAACCCTTCACGCGTGTACACGCGTGCTATCGACATACGTGGAAACTTGTTTACTCTGCGGTCATAGGAACGCGAGAGTCTGACAGTTTGTAACTTGTTTCGCTTCTGGGCTGAAGTAAATTATCGAAAAGCTCATGGAGGGGTTGGTCGTAAAGGGGAAGGGGGTGGAATTTCATCGAAGATGAATCAGGAGGGACGAATTCTTTTTTTTACCGAAAACTAAGTAAAATCGGACGTTAAGGAGTAACGGGAAAAAAGAATGAAGTAAATTATGGAAATTTTGTAAAATTTCGTTTTAGGTATCAGGGTCGAGGTTGGGTTGGATTGTCTGTAGTGAGTGGAGAAATAATAATAAGAGTACAGCGGATGCTGCGTATGAGAGACGTTAAAGCCCTGGACGATATTATAGGTTATAAAGATGATAAATAAAGCACAATGAACAGCGTCCAGGACTGGCCTGAACTGCTCGGGGACCAGAGGAGCTTGATATATCGGGCGCCAACGTCCTGTTAATTGGACGTCGCGACGCCTCCTAGGCGCCCGTGACCGTCCCTACGCTATCGCCACCTATACTTCTATGTCGATTATCCACAGGAGTGCGGCGCCCGTGGCGACGTGTGCTTCCTCACAGCATATAGGATGTGTTACAGAGTGTAAGGAGGAAAGAATGAAATTTGGATTTTCAGAAATTCAAAAAAAACATGCAATTCATTTGTGAAAGTCAAAAATAACTAGAATTGATAGTCGAGGTACAGTCTGAGATAAAACGGACCGATAAACGGATGTCAACTATTGCGGTAACGTAGTGATGATATTTTAGGTTTGCAATATCGGGCATGCCAAGAGAGAAAAGAAGAAAAGAGAATAAAAATCAACCCCTCCCCCTAACCACCCCTTTGAAAGAGGCTGCTCTTCAGCAACATCATCCCCTTCGTCAAGGTAGCATCGGGGCAGCTTTTCGCTGAAAATGCACTTTGACGGCCTAGGGAGCTTTTGTTTTCAGAGTATCCCAGTGGCAGGGTTACCATCTATCTGCTGTTACTGCATGGCCGTGTGTACAGAAGTAGACGGAGAGGAAAGGATTTCAGTAAGGAAGGTCTTCCTGGAGTGTCAGGGTGGTTGGAGATTCCTCTGGAAGAAATTCACCGGAGAATTCCACGCGAGCGTGGATGATACGAATCAATGAAAATGCATTGGCTCGAAAAGGAGAATACGCATATAGATATATATGAGACTCTAGGGATAAGATCGACAGAAAAAAACCCTAGAAAAATACTGTTACAGAGACATCCCTGTACTTACACGTGAAACAAAATAACCCTATAAAGAAGATTTGATACAAAAATTTATATCGATCTCTTCATTTTTTTTTATATTAATTTTTTCTCCCCTCCCCTTCCCCCTCGACAAAAAATTCCTACCAATGATCCCACTCGATATTAATAAGATACTGAGAAAAAAAATATATTGGTTTTTCATTGTAACATAAAAGTCAAGTATCATCTCGAAGCAGCCGACCCGTAAAAGTTATTTGCTCGGTAGCCATTTTATAATAAAGAAATAAATAGAGAAAAAAAATGGAAGCAACGATGCATTTACGTGTTTCCAATTGCACAGCCAGTGAAAATGAATGAGCGAGCATTGCTCTGGCAAACACGAGGTGGCTTCGAGTCAAGAGCACGAGATACATCGAGATGAGAAACGGGGTCGGGTCCGATGCCTGGAAAAATGTGGATCGAAAGCGTCGAGGAAAATGGTGGAAGTAACTCGAAACGGGTTAGCGCGTTAGAGTCTGCTGTAGCCATCCAGCCGGAATCGCATTCTCGCGAAAGGTCTATCTAGCTTGTATGTAAATATATATGCAGGAATGTATCGCTCTGAGTATTTATATATATACATGCATATAAAGCTCTGGCACAATATATATATGGTTCCACCAGGATGGATTATTAAAGGCGCGTTCTCCTGGCTGGAATTAATAATGTCGAAGGGAGCCCAAGGACAGATAGCTGGTATGCTGTTACGAGCAAGGGGACGCTTTTCTAAGTCAGCGGCCATTTTCCACGACACTAGCGCCACAGCGGCAGAAGGAAAAACCAGTAGCCTTAGTGCCGCAATCTGAGTTCCTGACGTAGCAGTTTGTCCTTGAGAAGGACAGAAAAAAGAGACTCAAGGACGCTGCGAAAGTCTCTGTGCCAGGAAGGGTAGCTGAGGAAGTTCGACGGCCGTCGGGACGCTATGAAAAATCGGCAACCATAGGGACAGACTGAGAGAGAGAGAGAGAGTCGAGGAACGTTAGTAGATCGATCCTCATGCCACGTTTTGCATTTTAATCGGGAGCGTCGTTGAGTTTAGTTTATACGGGGCCGCCCTAAGGGGGTGGGAACGAAACTCGGGGGGATGAAACGCCGTGAATTCATTTTGCCTAATTTCAATGAAAATTTCTACTACCGCCACGGCGTCCTCCAACCACCGAAATCTCGATTCTGTCGTTCGTTGCGCACGTGGTGTTAAGCTTAAATTTTAAATGTACAATTACGTGTCTGTGTATATATATATATTACGCGTGACTTTGCTAATAGGTACAATCAGTCATTACAGTCGAAATTTACGCTCTTTTTGAATATTATTATTTTATTCTTCCTCCTGGTTATTTTTCTTTGTCGCCGATCGCGTACGTGTACACGCGCCACCTGAAAGAACGATAAGGGTAGCGTAATTGCAAGAAAAACCGTAAGCGTGTTGGTCATCTAGATGCGATATGGGTGAACGATAATAAACCGCAGGGCGTTTAATAGAGATATATACTGTATACCTACGGTTGCATAATTAAAATCCTTTTTCTATCCGCACGATAGGTCATTGCGAACCTTCAACCTACGACTTTATAACTTACGACCTCGCGCAACGAGAGATCCGCCGGCGCAAGAGAACATTTTCTGCGTGCAGCACGTCAGCCTCTAATGTTTTCTTACGTTCTGCTTTTTTTTCGCCCCTGTCGTTATTATTCTAATATATTCGAAGGAAAGAAAAATAAATAACACTGACCTATCGGCACAGGAACGTACTCGTCGTCACTATAGAAAGAAAACATTTGAGATACCGTTATGAAAAAAAACGTCTAGTCGACGAACAGACCGATGGGGTTCCAATGGCCGCCGCTAGATGGCTAACAGACTAAGCCATAAAATAAACTACGTGACACAAATTCCAGATTTGATTAAATAACTAAATCTAGGTACGCGTTACAGTATTCGTAGTCGTACACAATTGCGTATGGAGGATAATGTTTTTAAATTTACGTATAAAAGAATAAAGGAAAGAACAATAACCGTACCGCGGTTTAATTGAAGCACCTTTGAAAACATTGTTCTTTCTTTAATTCGCGTAGCACGGCGACGTGTCGATTGTTCGAGATAAAATAATGTCGGCAGAATTTTCGGCGAATCTTCAATGTTTTTAAGCGTTGCACAACGAATTTCTGCAGAACGTCGAGGGCACTATCGATCTGTAAGTACGAAGGTTACGGTTCGTTGAATTTTTCGAATTTTAACATTTTAATAAGCTTTCCCGTGAGCACCCGCGCGCAACGAGGCGTGTCATGGCGACATTATGTTCTGCCATTAGAGGCATTAGCGTAGCACGATGTAAATATAAATTCATAAAAGAGAGAGAAACGTACACACAATACACAGGGAGTACAGTAGGTTTATCCCGTAGCACGGTATAATTTTATTAAACAGAATCGGAATCGCCTAACGGGATAATTCGATTCGGAGAAGAGTGTAGGAGGTTAGGTGGGAAAACGACAAAGAAAAATCCCAAGAGTATATTTTCTCCTCGAATGACATAAGTCCTCGTTTACAAAGGTACTACCTGACCTAATTGTATATAGTACCCATATACTCGATTATTCAACCCAAACGCATCGGCTGAACATGGTTTTACCATAAGAATCAAATGGGACAAACTTCAGACGGTGCGGTTGGACTGAATAACCCGGTATACATCTCTAGATGAATTATTATCTGTATTAAGGACTCACCCGTTATACGAGCTCATTAAGGTTCGTTCTCATCGCGCCTCAACGTATTTCTCTCGTCTTTACGCGAGGCTTTCGTAGCCTCTGTCATCGTTTCGTTATTAATGTCGTTATCGTTTCGTTATTATCCAGCTCGCGGCTTTCTATGGGAATTACGTAAAGAGACGTAAGGGAGGAAGACGAAGGGATGATAAAAGACGAAGAGAAGAGCCCAAAGAGGACGTTGGACGATGCCCCAAGGATTTCTGATCGTGGAGGTCATTTACGAAGAACAAAAAAAAATGCAAGTAAGCATTTCAAAAAGTTGACAACTTTGAAGTTTTTAGTTTGAATTTTTGAAAATGGGATTAATGCATTTTTTTTCTTATATCTTAATCCGTTCTTTGCATTGCAAAATTAGATCCAACGGAAAGACGAGGGTGCGATGCGTTATCATTGGGTCCGTAACGCCATTTCGAAATGCATCAACGGGGCAGGCAAACGGAAAGCGTAATTAGGGAAACCACAAGCCTTCCTAATTGAATGCTAATCCCTGGATTATTTCTGCTGCTCCAAACGCGATCCAGACGCTCCTTCCGAAATCCCTGAAATCCCCACGCCACGATGCTGCTGGTAGACATTTTTTGTTTGGGGTGAGTGTACACGACGCCATTTTGTTATACTCTTGTACATAGGATATGATATATATATAACACGGACTGTACCGGATATATGAAAAAAAATTATATAGACAGGTGTACTCGTCAATTGGAAGATTCAAATTTTCCCGGGTTCACTTATCAGCGACGACGGCTTCACTGAATTAGGATTGATTTGTGGCGATATTTTTTTTTTTCTTCGACAGATAAGAAAAATCGAAACGAAGAGCGAAGGGAGTATTATGTGGTTTCATTTCAGGCAGAGAGTATTGCGTCCGCGTTACGTAATAAAGAGGAAATTAAAAGCGTCGCGACGCTAACGCAAACGCAACGTAGCGCCAGCAGGGTTCGTCTGCCTTCTTGCGAAAGTAGCCACTCGTTAATTAGGTCGATGGAATAAGGATCGATCGAGCCCGTGGTGAGGTCGTCCGGCGTCGATTTCCTCTCCCCCGTTGAGGTCGTCGCGACGATGATAACAATGACGTATAATGAAATGGTATTATTGGCATTCGCGACGGCTAGTGATTTTTGTTAATGGCTATACTGATTGGCGGGAATCGTTCGAACGCGCTTATTGGATAATAATATCAATATCGAATTGAATAGAATTAATCCGACGAGGAATTGATTAGAGAAAATTTCGTTATCATTTTCATTATTATTATTATACAAACAAATATCTCGAAATATTTCCGTACAATCGACACAATATATTTTTCTTAATACCGTCATGATAACTCAAAAAAAAAAAGAACGTCTCAATCTCCATTAACATTAATACTATAATTATGTAATAAACAGAGCAAGACTCGATAGGTCAATCGTCAATCTATAAATACGTAAAGTAAAATAGCTTTTCCTCTAATGATTTCGCCATTCACCGATAAATACCTAGATAATTCTAGGGACATTTTACATCACGGAATATCCATCAAGTAGCAATTGTCCGTAGGGGCACTGCTCGAGTTCACTTGACAACCCGTGATTATCGCGGCTTGTCCGACAGCCACTCGTTTGGAACGAAGAGGAGTCCCTAATTACGTAATGAGACAAGAAGAAAAAGAAAGAAGAAATAACTAAAGCAAAAACAAATACAGTCAGGTAAAAAAACGTTGCTCGCAATCGAAAGCCTAGTGAGAGAGAGAGAGAGAGAGAGAGAGAGAGAGAGAGAGAGAGAGAGAGAGAGAGAGAGAGAGAATATTTGGGAAAAATTTGCATAATAATTTTTCAACAATTTTTCAATCTTCCTTAATTAACAACCCTCGCGACTATTACGATGCACTTGACAGATTCGTTAAATTAATACCAACTTTCACATATGTGACTGGGATCGAGATAATCTAAAGATCTGCCGGATGCAGAAAGCATTTCAAAGCTTCATTATGATATTCCGTACACGTGCCAGTGTAACTGTTCACACGTGTTCAGAAATGTAACCGAACCAAAGCACGAAGCGAGTAGTTAACCTAGATAACCACTAGGGGTTGAAATAATAATTAAGAACCCTTATTAGCCGAACAGACATAATAGGAAGTACGCGATGGTCCTAGTGAAGCTTCGTAGGGATTGTTTCTTTTCTTTTTTTCTAATAGCTTTTATACAGCACTAAAAAACTATACGTTAAAACTATCGCGTTTCTATGAAACCGCAAGGAACGTCGCGATGACTTTTGAAAAGCACGGTAGGTACTGACGAGTACAAGTTTCACTGTCTATGGTTATGCACGATAGGCATTTTAATTATTTAGAATGCATTTTCGAGGTTAACTCTGAGGATACTGGAGGTCGTATATCCATATAGGATATATACTGTACGAGAAGCAAGCTTGCCAACCGGGAAAAGTAAATTCCCCGAGAGAACAAACAGGGCGTTAAATGGAAGCAGGGCCGTGACAAGTACGTCGCCCCCGGGACGTGAACTTTTTACCCCCTGCTGATCGAGGTATATTTTTATGGGGGGAGACTAAAAAAAAAATTAATCAACATTTACATAAATTCTATATTTTCACGCGAATACCATATTTTTCCTGTCTTTCTTTCTTTTTTTTTTCATTTTTACTCGTCCTCGTGATACGCAGACCGTATAGGTATTTACTCGAGAGAAAATCATCCCTTAACTTTTTAATTTCTCCTCCTGTAGGGTACAGAGGCCCTTCCGGTTAGCCTGGGGTGGTTACCACTGCATAAGGACCTTCTGACCTCCACTAAACCCACCCACCCTCCTCCTGTGGTAAACCCATGAGAAAACGCGCGTGGCTACACGCACCTAACCTAACCTAACTGCCACTGTTGGACACACGCAATCACGCACGATTTACTTTTAATTAAAACAGGGTCGCGAACCCGTCGACGTAACGAACCTCACGAGGTTAAAGGTTAACCCTGGCACGTTAATTATGTTTCGGCGCCTTTACGAAAAATCCACTAGACCTAACTTGGCTGTATCTGTACGATTGTAAGTATAGCAGCTATGGGATTCGAAGAAATTACGCTGCTGGGAACTTTTGAGAATCAAGATAGATCCTAGGGAATTTTTCAAATTCTCTTTAAAAATCCCTATAGCGATCATACTACTACACGATCGTCACGTAAATCAAGATAAACGTCATCGCTTAAGATAATTCCCAAGAGCATCATCATTATACGATATAGTTATCTTTATTGTTTCCTGAATTAATTTACTTACCAAAAATAACCAGACACGTTTTTTCATACGCGTTATACTATATACTTAAATGCCTCAGCAATTTTGTTTTAACCTAGGGACTTTTAACGCGTCTCACCGTGAGTATCGCAATGATCAAAATCATCCAAACACTCGACGCAATAATGCAATTACGAGCGTGCCCCATTAAATGTATCTAGGTATTATCAGGCCAAGAGCTTGGCGTGCGGCATGAAGTCTAGGGATTTTTTTTTTCTTCGTCCTCGCTACCCTCGCGAATCTTGGGGGGAAAACCCTGCGCGATATTACCAGCGTCACGATACAATTTTTCGTACTGCGAAAAAGGATTGCGCCACAGGAATATAGGAAATTCCAGACGATAACCCCGTGCACGGTATATACAGGGATCCACGTGAGAATGATCCAGAAGGATATTCCCCTAGGATAAAGAATGGCTGAGGAGAGGCAAAAGAATTTTTCTTTCAGGATAAAACGCATTGGCCAACGTATAAAAAAAAAACTTCAAATTTTCGAATAAACAAAAAAACCGTACAATTACGCAATAACCCCAACAGAATATCCATAAGAATTGTTTATCGCCTAAAAACATAATTTCTATGCAAATTGTCGTACCGTGTAAACATTTTCGAACGTGGGTATATTATACACGTATATATATATATACACATCCATACTCCGTACGTGGTAACAGTATACAAGTACACTGTATTAACAAGTTAACATACGCAACGTCTATTGACATTAACCGCTCACATGAGAATCCTGCCGTATTGTCGCGTTGTGCTACATTAATTATGTTTGCACGGCTAGAGAGACCAGAGTCGATTATACACGACACGATTTTGCGCGAATGCCGACTAAATGCCGATTCGTTATAATAGATATCTCCCACGTGAGACTTGTTACATATCTGCGTCTTTACAAAACAAGCCCACGCGTACTACTTATGTGTATATATGTATAGTGTGTGTATATATGTATAGTGTGTGTATATATAGTATATATATATACCCCCAGGAGAGTTCGTCCGACCCATTATGTCCGTAGCGTCTCCACTGGTTCATTTACAGTTTGCAGTCTCTCTTTCTCTTTCTCTCTTTCTCTCTCTCTCTTTCTCTTTCTGTCTTTTTAACTCCAACTTTCCCGGATAGTCTACCGCAACGGCATTTCCCCTGCGAGTCCTACTAACACTAGCCGTAATACTGTTTCTACGCGTCAGGGACGATGCCGGGCAGACGTTGCAGCAGCTTTGAAGCCACGGCATCTAGTGCCACGGGAATAACGAATAACCTCGTTACACGGCTCGTTGTTCGGCTAACGAGGGATATAACGGGCATTGAAAGATCGGCACAGACTCTGGAAATTCGTGACTGGCCATGCGTTAAATCGCACTTTGCCGACGGATGAGAACGAATTAGATGATAGAACGAGATGAGGAGGAAGATGCTGGGAGAAATGAAGAAAAGAGGTCTGCTAGGCGTTTGGGAGTCTTTCTATGGGTATATCTGTATACGTTATCTGCAGTTTCGAAGATGCAACTCTATTGGACTCTATTGGACTCTATCTAAGATACTGAGTGATTGTTACACAGAAACTGCATGATTCTATGAATCTGAACGTTTTTTCAGGATTTTTGGCGACTTGCGAATTTCAATTAAGGAACGTATACGTAGGGGTGCCATAATTGGCGAACCTCCTCGAGGTAATTTAACGACGCTGTAACTGCAAGCTTATGCACTGTATACCGGGTTGATGATTGTGGTGCAGCAAGTAATACGTATGTAGGTTGGGTGCATGCGCACCTCTGGATGCACCATGCGGCAGAATCGCTGGTTTGCAGGACTGATTAGCAACGTAATTAGAAGAGACTGATGGGATTTCCAGATGCAGATGGCAGAGTGCAATCGGAATGAGATTTATCCTAATTTCCTAGCAGATATTAATCGACAGCAATGTAATCTTATATTCGCGCGGTCGATATTGTCGAATATTTCACAATTTTCTCCTTCAAATATATTTGGGAATTTTTCACGTCTATATCCTGGCCAAGGACAAAGGTCAACGAGGTCGTTTTACGATTAAGGCTTCTTGGTCCACCTTTTTGGATACGATGCGAATTCTTTTGAAAATCGCAATGGCGGGTGTTAGCCGTGTATTTGTCAACTATGAAACTATGTAACTGTATAGTAATACTGCTCGTGGAGGGGAAGGAAGGGGTGGGGTGGGGGGATGGGAGGAAAGGGACGATTTTCACAAAATGAAGTGATCCGCAAAAGCTATTAGGGTGGCGAGTCTCGTGGTCCTCGGGGTCGAAAAAGGGTGCTACCAAAGCCGGCCCTAATTATGAGGTATTTCACGGGGTTGAGCACCCTCTAGTCGAGCGACGTTCCGTCGTCCATAGCAATTTCCGCGGCAACATTGGATTTTCCTTTTCCTCCCTTGCATTGTGCCGCAGGAAGTTTTCACGCTGAAATTCCAGACTACTTTCCCACTGCCCCCCCTTCGTCACGGAACCCCTACCACAACGCTACTGCCATACCCGCGCCGAACTTACACCCCAGGGTCATCCCCTTTCTCCTGCACGCTTTCATCTTCTACCGATACACCCTTATTTTGCCAGCCACTGTACCACCGCGTACTCTCTCTACTATCTATTGCGTTTTCATGCGTTACGTGGAGATTTTGAATTTCCACTTTTGATAGAAAAGAGAAAAATATAAATATAAAATCTAACGTAGAAAATAAAAAATTTCAATCAACGTTTTGTTATGTAAGATCTGTTACCCTTTTTTTTTTATATTTTTATTTCTACGATGGGGAGAGGGTAGATTTATGTGTATCGTACTACAGAGAAAGTATATATAGGTATACATATACACAAGGGATTTGAGTATATTGAGTACTCTCGCGTGCACCCCTAATGCGAAAAAGCACCTCCCGATGCCTGAGAGCCTCTGTCGGGAAGGGGAGGGGTAAGGGGTGGTGCTGTAGGATACGTAGTGCTAGGTAAGGGTGACTCCTGATGAAATGACAGGGGTGGTGGTTTTCCCCTTTACTACACTACCACCGGCAGCATCACTAGCGCCGAAGTGGGAAACCCACCGTTACTACCCCTATATAACAGAATCGTGAGAAGGAAGTGCTTCCTCGATTCAGGAACGTCGGAGACACCCTTCGCCCGAATAGCAACCCCTCCGGGCAAAAGGCAATCAAACGACAGAGAATTTATTTAAGACATCAACCGGTAAAGCTACCCCGTCGTACCGCCCCCCCCCTAAAACATTGAAGTGGAAGCGATTGACATTATCCCTTATTCTCACTAGATTTACGTCAACCCCCCCACCCCCCAAAAAGCAGATACTGTCGGTCTCCACGCTATTACATCAGATACTCCACAAGACGGGGCACGAGGTAAGGGGTAGGAGAAGGGTAAAATCGAAAATTCCAATTTTCAAAGAGGGATGATTCTTAAGGAACCAAGAAAAAAAGGGGTTGCCTTTGATCATATAGATATATATATATATTTTTTAATCTTCAACCCTTTCGTCGAACTTAACCCAAATGCTTTGCCAAAAAAAAGAAAACAACCCCAAAGAAATCTTTACGAAATTTATTTCACCAAGAAACCGAATGATTCTTATCTCGCGTACAAAGATCCTGACGATTTGCGAAATCCTGCAAGTTTAACGAATCCCTGCCGTTTGACTTTTTATTAATAAAAACTTGACCTTTCCCCTTTTCTCGTGTAAAACGCCAGAGATTGAAAGAGGTCCTCTGACTGTGGCGTATCGCTCTATTCTCTTTCTTCCTTCTCTCTTTACTCTCGTACTTTCTTTTTTTTCTCTACTCTCTACCTTCAGCCTCGTTTCCATCCCCTCCCGCCAAGCACGCCGTTAACTCCGGTACCTTATCAACACGAGCTGTATCAACGAAACGAGGCGATGCATGCACCGTCGCGTGCCGTGCAGCGTTCCCCAGCGATATTGCCACTTGTAGATTGAAAAAATAGATTATTTGCGCTGTGCAGCCCTTGCGCCGCCATTATTGTCATCATTTACGTATGAAACGAGAGTGAAAAAAAAAACTCGCAAGAAAGCAAAAAAAACTACCCAGTACTCCGAACGCAGTCATAAGCGTCGAACGCTAATGGAAACAGCCGTTATATTTAAATTAGATTACGAGAGAGAGAGAGAGAGAGAGAGAGAGAGAGAGAGAGAGAGAGAAGCTGGAGATGAGGTACCTGATGAAAAAGAAAAAGAAAAAAAAAATACCGGAACATAACGTGAAGGTCGTCAAAAGATATAATAGTCGGCCTTACAGTGACGATATAAGGTTGCAGCTGCAGGCGCAGCAGTCTTTAATGAATAGTCGATAATTTCGCAGAAGGAGGTTAAACAATCGATTACTATTAATAGGGCCGCGTCATTAACTTTACGTAAGACAAATTAACGGCATCCCATTTCGGCGCCGATGGACGCCCGTAATTAACAATTCCAACGTGTCGGCCATTATTAAGAACAGTTACGTCCCCGACGGATCAGTCTTACAAAATACTCTCTTTTTTTTACTCCACCGGTTATATTTGATATTAAAAAAAATCATTTTCCTATCAATTTTCTTATCTAAACGAAAAAAAACTCCACTGTAGGAGCGTATATATATATACTTGCTGTTGGATAACTTCAATGGGATTTTCAACTTTACTGCCACGACGTTGGCTAAGGTTACACTTTTAGGGAATGGAATAAGGAGGATGAAGCCTCTGGTCTTATGGCAATATCAGAAGGTACTTTAACCGTCGAGTCGACGATCACTATACTACCCTAATAGCGAAGGGCTAAGTAGGTAAGGTAAGGTGCTATGGCAGCCCAGTAGTTAGGTAATACTGTAATAACCTGACACGTATACATATACTCAAAGTATAAATATTGTATTGGCAATAAAAATAATAATAATAAGGCAGAGGTCACAAGTTATAAAGGCAATTTTTGATATTCGGTGGATATAATGAAATTCCACGGGGACTCCATGAGATTTTAATATCATCGATACGATCACAGTCTATCAGTCTACGCAAAATTGAACAGTAAAGTTCCTAAATTGATTTTATTGAAAATCGATGTTTACCTTAAAAAAATATTATACACAAGTACTGTTATTACGCGTAATAGTTACTAGAACGGTTTAGAGATGCTTTCCATTTACTTTGTGGTATAATACCTAAATAAAAAAAAATACCCTAGGATACAAGCAGCACACGTGTGTACAAGGTTGTATCGCAAGGGAATCCCATGCTTAGACTTTATACAAGGTTATCAGTATAGCCAGACACCGTGAAAGCCTGGCGTTGTTTTCAGTTATAAAAAAAACCTAGCTAAGCCTTCTGTGGTAAAAAAAATACTAAAGGTTAGCCTCCTGGCAGAATTCGCGCGTAGCACGAAAGATATGAATAAATTACGAATAGAAGTGAACCTTAGTGAAAAAAAAAGAAAAAGAAAAATAAAAAGGGCTGGCGAGTGTTATACACGAATCGACGCGACAGATACCAATAACCATAAAGGCCGAAGAAGCGCGTCTCTCGAGTGTATAAAAGCGTAAGGGTGAAACGGCGTAAGAATTGTAGGGATGCAGGAGGAGGTTAGGTGGTTGAAAAGACTCGTTTCGAATTCAAGCCGAGATCAACGTATGTTTATATGCTCAATCGTGCGTGCGTCGTTACCAGAAAAAGGTTTTCCGTAAATTCGAAAGCTGCCCGAGTACATACCCCGTGTGAATTGAGAAGGTCGGATACAGAGGGTTGAAGGATAAAGTCCACCCTTTGAATCTGACTCACGAAAACTAACCTCTCCGATCCGAGAGGATCTTTCCGGTAGTCGAAGAAAACACACGGAAATGACTGGAGGCGCCATCTGGCGGGTTTGACTAGGAAATGCTCGAAGCTGAATCTCAATACGTTTCTTTCGACTGCAACGAGATGAAACGATGATAAATCGTTTCGTGCAGATCGATGATTTATTATTTTGTAAGGATAAAAATTCTTTAACTAGATCCTCGAGAGATCGTATACGTCACCAGCGAGATAACCAATGCCGTGGAAAAGCGAAACTCTCGTATATTCGAAAATGGCGTGAAAAGTGCCGTACTATTAGTCTGCGGGTTGAGGAGGGATATTAATTAAATCGGCTGCCCGTGCAATTTAACAAGTCAATCGTGACAAGGGGAAATCGCTGGTGTAACAAAGTGATTTTATTATGGCCTCTCGTTGAACGCCCACCTATCGAAACCCCCAACAACGTTTCCCCATGAAACCAGGAGAATTTACGTAGGAATTATATACAATCGTAGGTAAATGCGTGTATCTGCCTATGTACAGTATGCGATTCAAAGGACGAGGAAGAAATCGTAGAGGCTGAAAGATTCGAAGAATGAAATCAGACAGGTTGAGGTTAGGTTAGATATCGAAAAGTAAAGTAGTCGCATTCTAATATTGGGAAGAAGGGTGGACACTCCCTCGTGGAATCCTCGTGGCACACCAACCCCTTAACAATTCTTTCAGGCTTATCTCTTACCCTTCGAGATAACGGCTTTTTCCGATTATACCTATACAGCACGTTACGTCCTTCATTGTCAGTCCCGGCACTGGTCTCGCGGTAAGCAATCCTGTCATTTTCTCGCAATAAAATTCACAGCTTCGCGGGGTGGTGCTTTAATTTTCACTCTTAACCACTGCCCCGAATAATAATAACAAGAAGGAAGAGTAAAAGAGATTTCCGTGACCCAGTTTGAGAACCGCTCCATTGTGTTGGCAGTAGCTAGCAATCCCTTGGTATGTTTCCTACTATCGCCGAGCGAGAGCGCCACTGTGGCGCGCGCATGCGCACTGCACTGTTTTCACTTATTCTCACGAAGCCTCTCTGCCACTGTCGAGCTATCAACGAGAGCAACTTTTTCTGCTAGTACAGTGGGAAGTAAAAATGCTTCAAAATGCTATTTTAAATTAATGCTATTACCTTATAAACAGGGAAGCCATTAACGCTCGCTAGTATACCACCGTTATTACTACTGCTAGCCACTTGTTCCTGGTATGTTACATTCATATTTCGAATCTATGTCACTCCCTACCCGTGTATATACACCTGGAGATAAGCAGTGTGAACAAACACGCTGCTGTACGTCAGAGAGAAAAGAAGAAAAAGAATCTACGCGTCGCTACAGAGCAGATCCTTGAAGTATTAATTTAAAAAAAAAAGGGAAAAAATTACTATCAATGTCCCCCTTCCTGTCGAAGGACTATTATCCCACGAAGACCCTTCCTACTATCCTCGCGTGACACGCGGATGAACGGGTAATTGATTGCTCGTTAAGAACTAAGGGTGGGATAGAATGGAGCAAGGTGGGGTAGGGTAGTGCGCGATCGAAACAAAAGGTGGCAGCGACCTCGATAGAGCAGAAAAATATATTTCGTCACCGTCCTCGCGATACAACTTCCTCGTAACTGTACCCTTACGTCGACTTTTCTTTTTTCTCTCCTAACCCCCTCAGCACGGTGTCGGCGTCGTTGTTTTTTTATGGAATAACGTGAGAAAATTTCGCTGGTTCGTGTCCAGGCTATCTAACCTTACGTCAGGATCAGTATCCTCTCCGCTTCCTAGATGGCGCTGTTCCGCGTGTATCGAGTACTTCCGAAAGATTCCACGATGCGACAGGGATCGCTTCGTATTGTTAGGTTAGGTTAGGTTAAGGGTAACAGCAAGTACCCTAGAGTACCGAGTACGTACTCAAGGGTAGCAGATATTCGCATCACGTTCGCCAGTCCCACCCGATCATCAGTATCTATCGGAGTATCGGTAAGTCGTAACGATAGTTTCGATAGAGGATCGACTGCAGTAACTTCATGCCCAAACCAAAAGGACACACCCTCGGCGTCCTTTGACTCGATAGAAGGGCACGGAAAGGGGTACGGTTAGTTAGGCCGCCTGACTCCTCGTCCCCCAAATCGTGCGCACCTCGTTAATATAGTTGACGAGAGAGAGTTCTGCTCAAATTTGAAAAAGCCTGTAGATCATAAGACCCACTGAAAGTATCGACCCTTAAACAATTAAGATAAGGGCCTACCGATCCAAACCCTTGCCCTCTTGCAAAGGGATTCAAATCTGTTACAACCCCCCATACACAAAAATTAACCGTAACTAAAAAAATTCCCCAAAAAATTGTTCCCCTTAAGAATACTGAAAAATGGCAAATCCTACTGAAAAACGTCCTGTATCCACTGCTTTGAATCCTACAAGATAAATGCACAATTTCTAACATATTCTACGTTGAACAATTTCTAAATCATATTCCACGTTCCACATTTTTCTGCAGCTACGAACCCCCCTAGCCCCCCAACTTTCTTCATCACCACTTTTCTTCGCTTCCTCGCCATTTTCAAGTATCTACCCTATTGTACCTATATCTATATACATATGTATATCTAGTTACGTATATCTGTATACACAGCACGTATGCACAGTGCTTAGACGGCAAATGGCACTGCTGCCAACAAGATGTTACATGCAGCTAAGATCCTCGAGTCGCGTTAGTAACAAGCAGTCGCAAAGGAGTATAATGAGATTTAGTGAATCGACCTTAACTGAATAAAGTATCCCTCGTCACAGCCACATTTCATCATCTTTTTTTCACCCCAGCAAGCTAGTAGTCAACGACCCCAGATACTCAGCCGTACAAGATAGTATTCTTTCACGTGTTTCTGCAAAGCACCGGATATATCAGCTATACGCAGCAATTCCTGTTTCTCGTCTCTGGTCCGACGCGTACACTACCCCTACCATAACTAGCACTACCCCTAGTATCAAAGTAGCATATACCCAGAGTATACTCAGACACTACTAAGCACTGCAGAGTTCGTTATACTCTGCAATTTCTCGGACGCTGACTCGATATCCTGTACAAATTAAAGACCAGTAGATACGAGACAGTACTAGTCAGCCAATCGGACCAGTAGCCAACATTACTACTTACTACAGGTGTTACCAGCAAACACTGCATTACGTAATCCCCTGATACAACCCTCCGTAAAATGAATTTCCACGTACAAACTAAAAGAAAAATACTAAAGCTTACGCCAAGTAGTTACTGCCCGGTAGGTAGCCAGACAATACCCCACTGTACAATTAAATAAGACCCTGGTTTACCCACTTATCAAATTGCCAAAGTGATCGCGAATCTTCAACGACCCAAAAGGTAATCACGTATCTGTTATCACGCGAAACAGTGATACGAGTCCTCTAAAATTGCGTCAAAGTAGGATTGACACAGCAATGGAGATTTTTTACTGTTAACGCCTTGGCTGCGTGCTGCTTTCTTTGTCGGCTTTGTTGTGCGTGTATATATATATACACACACACGGTTCGTCAATGAAATTGCTGAATTTATTGCAGAAGGACTATAGCGAGAGGTCGACGAGGTCAGGGGTTGAATAGCTGAGGCTGAGGGCGTTAATCTTTTTAATGAAAGGCGTATAAACCTGACTCGACGGAGGACCTGCTGCGTGATATAATAACTGCACTGACGAGGAAGACGTTGCTGGTAATGATTATGATAATTGTGATAATAATAACTACGACGATAACGGTACTAAGGACGGCAAGGAATGCGAACGTATTTTCGCGGCTGATAACAAAAAAGTAATCAATAGGAAAGTCGCCCGTTCCTGAGAGGACAACTGCTGTCGTATGTTGTTGACACGTTTGCCACGTATCTACTGCACTGTATATATGGAGTAACGTATGGAATACAGAGAGGACTGCTGTATAACGGGAATTATTGATCCATTAGTAGGATACATAGCTACTAAATTCACTAACCGAAATGCCTGGCGGGCTGGACGTGCATCGAGAAAATTTTTTTGAAGTTGTTTTTCGTTATCGAATACCGATACGTATATGCTCATGGGAGTATCTGTATTTGTGTGTGTGTGTATATATATATATTTGAAAGCATTAAACTGAATTCAAAAGAGAAGAGCGTTGGGAGTCGTTACGCGTATTAGATCATCAAAGACAAAAGCTGAGACTGCTATTAAAATTTAGTTCGCAATCGCTATTTGCTGTGTACAGCTGGTATATATATATAGGTGTGTTTATATACGTGTATATATATAATTGAACTTTATTACTGGGCCATAATCCAGATACAAGTCATAAACTTTGCGTGGATTCATGTTTCGTTGGACGGACGATTCCGTGCTCGTATTTTTGAAATTTTTTTTGTTTTTTATCTTTTTTTTAACTGCAAGGCATGCCAGTTATTCTGGTTTTTCAGAAAACAACTGAATTTCGTCTATGATCTCATAGGATTGGGATTGTTCGAGCTAGCCACTGGGTTTAATGATTTTGGTTTAATGGGGTTTTTTTGGGGGGTAAGAATTTTTTGAATTAAGGTTAAACACTTACCGGTGACTGGAGCCTCGATGTCGATCATTGTTTTTTCTGAACGCAATAGCGCCGCGCCATCGTTCACGATGCGCAGGGCAGCCGCCTCGTCGATCCTTCCTTCCAGGATGAAGTGTTGTTTCAGGACGTCGGGACGCGGTCTGCCTGTTCGGGTGTCGAATACTTCTGCTACGGTCAGCTTGTGCGACGGCGGAAATGGGACGCCTGGTAGAGCAAAAAAAGAAAGAGAGAAAAAAGATAAATACTTTGACATCGTGAAACTTTTGGAACGTTATCATTAGGCGTGAAATTTTTCGTAATTCGCGGGGCGTTTGGTGGCTGTTGTCTTGGATGATTAAATAATCCTCCTGTGATTGCAGTCGCTTGTAAATGATAGAAACTCGGCTTTACGAACCCGAGCGACGATAAATACGAGTGGATGAGCAAATATTGATATGGCGGCGCCTTAACGTTGCAAACGTAAAGACTCTGTATCTAGAGGGATTCTTGTGTATTTGCCTTATTAATAACGGCACGCACGTTTGCCTTGTTACTTTATGGATCAATGGGTATTAGGGATAATCTAGGGATCTTTTTATAATCTAGATATATAAACGAGTATACATGCAGAGATTAAGTGATTGTTACCGATAAGAAAGATTAATTGTATCGTCTTGGATTTAAGTCGATTCTCACGAGAGCGAAGGATTTTTTTATGAACGTGATTAGATAAGATCAGTTTCTTGGTTTGTTTGGGTTTTTTTAGCACCGTTGATACCTGATGGTCTGTTGAAAAAAACTTGAGGGCGAATTCGAATTTTTTCTTTTCCCGCCATTTCTTCTTCACTCTCCACGTACGGCATTGCTTTTGGCCTTTCCGGTCTTTCCGTAATCGACGTTGTTATCACTCCGGAGGATTTCGTGGGATCGCGTGATTTTGAGGAACTTTTTGATCTCGATGATTTTTCTTGACTTGAGTTCAGTTTCAGGGATGATATACTCTGCTTTAAATCTTCAAGGTCGCTACTACCCTTGTTCGAGGATAAATTATCGACTGGATCTTCCGACGAACTTGGGACGTTCTTTTCGGTACTTGTTGATATTTTTTTTAATAATTTTCGTAATCCCCGATAATTCGAACAGCTAGCTTTCCCAGGTAGCTGATTGTCGGTTGTTAATTGAAGGTTGTCGCTGCTGATTTCCGACGTGGAGACTGGACCGTGTTTTTCCTGCGAGTTGGTACCACTGGTACCTGGTAGATCGAATTGGCTGGATACTTCTTGCGAGATCATAGAACTGATTGGCGTCGTTGGCAACTGATCAGATTTTTTTTCCACGTCGGACGGCATCGTGCTAGATCGATTAGACTCCTTGCCGGAAGCTGGAGAAGTCGCTGATAAAGATGGAGAGCATTGAGCGGACGATTTCTTAGGAGTGGGAGGATTGAAGATCTGATCCTCTCCCAGAGATTTGGATTTATCCAGTTTCTTTATGTATTCGTCGTTCGTGATATCATCTTCCGAATCATCATTATCCAATGATCTTCTATTCGTCTTCACGTACAATTCGGATTCCGACAATGATTTCGTTTTCTGATCTTGAACTATCAGTTTTCTCATATCATCTCCGGACTGAGATTCTTCAGATAATTTTTCGTGGTCCAAGTCGTTCTGCTTGTCCGACAGACTTTGTGATCTTCTTCTCGCCAAAGCTTGTGACATTTTCTTTGATAATCCTTGAAAATCAATTTCATCTTCATCATCCTCGTAGTCTTCCTCCGTCTCGTTATACTTGTTCACCGTGTTATCACTGCTCTTGGAATTCTCTTTGAGAAATCTGAGATAACTCTCACTGATAAGGTCCCTCTGTATCGGTGAAAGGATACCGCCCAATCTCTCATCTATAACATCCATAAGGATATCCTGACTGATATCTTCCACTACGAGCTTCGAAACGACATCAGAAACGATCCCCAGGTCAGTCTCAGGGGTAGCCACAGAATCCATTTCAGGATCATCCTCAGTAACATCACCAGGAACTTTCTCAGGAGTAGCTACAGGCTTTTCCACCGGTCTAACCTTCCTACGAGGTCTCATACCAGGTTTGACCTTAGCAGCTTCCGCCCTGGCCTTGTTGGTAGCAGTAAGTAAAAAGAAGACCTCAGAAATTTCACGAAGACTCTTCTCCAGAACAGACACATCCTCAGGTTCCTGATCATCATAAACCTGCACGCACTCCAAGGACTTCTCTCCAGCAGGTACATCAGCCAGCACCTTGACCTCTTCATCAGAGTCCAGCGGATCCTCAAAGAATTCCTTAGCGATAGGACTGTTGGTATGTAACTTTTGAATTCCGCGCCTTAAAGGTCCCGGTGACACCTGACCAAGTAGATGGCGGTGTTCGCGTTCAAGCATGACCTTGAGAATATCATTGCTTACATTAACCTGTCCAACGTCCTTGATAGGACTTGAAAAAAAACGTGACTCAAGTTTCTCACGGACGTCTTCCTGGACCTCCTTCACAGCATCCTCCGCATCCTTTTCCCGTACATGCTCCTCCTTCGCCACCTCCTCATCCCGCTGCTGCGATCCCGAAGTAGACCGCACGCGTCTTGGACTCTGCTTACCCCAGACATTCAGACGCTCTATGAGCCTCTCCATCGAAGGACTCATCCTCTCCTCGGGCTTCAGGACCTTCATGCGTATAGGAGTGTTCGTTCCACTTTCGCCTCCGCATCTCGACGACGCCGGTGACGCCGTCAAGGGCGTCGGACACTTGTCTATTTGCTCGGCTCTTCTTTCCGCCATTACGGGACTCGCTGAGTGCTGATGAGAAATAACGGAATTATTTCTTTATCGAATATTATTCTATGCTTTTACTGTATGTATATATACCCCTTTTCTCCTGGTTGGAGGTAAACCTGATGGACGTCGTCTTCGTACTCTTGGACGATGCTGATTTTAATGAAGTTCTTCACAAAAATATACGTAGATGCAATTCTTGACGGAATCTGCTTCGATCTTTACACTGTAGACACGCTTAGTGCGACGTGTGACCGGTAACGTGTGTATAGGGTGAATATGGCTGCGTTTGTTTTGAAAAGAATTAAACGAGGTTTAATTATTAATTATTGACAATTAATTATTTTGTTACGTAAATAAATAGTATGCTAATACTTTATCGAGCGCACGACGAAAATTCGTGCATCGTTTAATTGCATAGTTAAATATTTCAGTTTATCATGTTTACAGGGGTGGGGGGAGGCTGCGTTTGATTTAACAGAGCGAGCGAATCGGTGCTGCCAATAGATACTATATTTCTGGACAAACCGTGAAACGGGTAGAAGGGAATTTTATTTTCGTTGTGAACGCCCTTTGACTAGCTTCGCTTTATTGCGCGGGAGAGGGAGATAAAAGGAACTTAATGCGACGCTAAGTAATCGCGAAGAAAAGGAGAAATAATATTTTTATTGAAATCATACAATTACGTAGTTCTTCTTTTTTTAACTAAACATTATTTTTTACATAAAAATCGTACAGTCTTTTTCGAATAAAATACACTCAATTGTCGGAAGTACCATCTACGCACTGCGGTTACTGTAGTTTTTCCAAATTCGTCTTGTCTCCGTCGCCGTTTGTACAGTCTGCAAGGGAGACGTCAAAAAAGCCAAAAAAAACGAAAACAAAAAAAATACATTACAAGACGACAGCATTAAACCGACGCGGCGCCTAGCGTCGCGATTGAACAACTGAACAAACACAAATCACCGTACAATTGCGGTGTACGTATTTCCAAAAAAAAACAAAAATGTATCTTGCCTGGTTGCGCGTCGTTGTTCAAGGACGCAGCGAGTCTTTCCAAAAAGGTGCTGCGCTTGTTGCGCAACAGCTTACGGCCCTTTGAGTTTCTGTCGAAGATCGACTTGATGAGATGAAATCTTCCGATTTGACTCTCGACGACGACGCCGCCGCCACCCCTGTCGCCGCTTGCGCTCGACGTCGCCGGCAGCGAACTCTTGGAAACGCGATTTATTTTGTTCAGACGACTACGCACTTTCACGTACAATTCCGTATCCTCTGCCTCGTCCTCCTTGTCCAGTGTAAACGGTATCCACCATTTTCTGCTGGCCGCTGTCTCGGTCTCCCGATCACTCTCGTCGTCCGATTTTTCGTAACCGGAATCCGCGTTGATCGATCCGGTACAATCGGCACCGGGCAAACTCGCCATTTTTTGACTTTTTGCAAAACTTTAACGCAGATTCGACGTGAAAATAACCAAGAACAGATTTTTCTCTCGTTCGAGCGCGTTGGAGCGAACAATAGAAACACATTGACGAGAATGACCAATTCTTTGAACAATACCATAAAAATCCCTAGAACACGCAGGTATTTCATCTGCATCGTTAAAAAAGTCACTAGACCCTTCTAAATATGTCCCTAGGAATCATTTGATTTGGGGGAAAAATGCGTTATCTTAGATACTGAATAGAACTAGTTAGCCATATAGTAAAATCTAGTTACAATTCGACTCTAGGGAATTCAGTGAGAAACATAACTAGACGAGTAACAATAAATCAGCGATAAATTAAATGTCACTAAGAACGACAAGACGTCTGAATCAAGTAATTTCATAGAAAATTGAAAACGATTAAGTATCCATATACTTCGTTGATACGAAATTACGTAAAAACCTACAAATATCCTTTAGCCGTGCTTTCTTATAAATTGTCGCAATTAACGATTACCTCGATTAATCGCTCGCGAGTTATTACGTATACGGTGTTTGTCGTGGATATCGGAAAGCGTCGAGTATAAAATTACCAATTGAAAGTAAAGCACGAAGAAAGTTAATTTAAATAATTTCAAACGATTTCATTACAATTAAATCAATTCACCCTGTACCGACTTCCACCGTACCTTGATAGCAGCTCATGAAAATTCACCTTTTTAATTGTTCTTCGATATTCTCGCTTTATTCGTCGCCGCGAAAAATACAATCTGTCGAAAACTACGTGTCCTCGTTATCACAGCGTTATCACCAGGGCCGACAAAATTTTATGCAAAATCCAAAAACGGAGATCGGACGCAAAATTTTGCGCCTCTTTCGCCACAATTATACTGATGAAAAAACAGGGCAGTATCGATTCAGGTGAAAAATTGTAAATCTTAACGAACAGCTGATCGTCATGACGTCACCGGGAAAATTAATTCCCCTTGTTAAAAAGATCGTCGTGACGTCACGGAGAAAATTAATTCCCCTTGTTAAGAAGATCGTCATTACTTTTTCGTTCGGACGCCGCATCGTTCGGCGTTTGTTCAAAATTACTTAATACGGACTTTTACGTTAAAGCCAATTACGAGAAAGCTGTACGAATAAACCCACATCGATATACGTAAGCTTTGAAGACGATTACGCAAGTGTAACTAAGGTTAAACTAAGTAAATATAACGATTAAAAAATTCCTTATCGTCAATTCGCTCGAATTCACCGTGTGGATAATACATTCATTGTAAGACCAAACTATCGGACTGTTACTTATTGCCTAACGATTGATCAAGTCATTAATCAATTTTTTGATACGCGAACCAAAGTACTGGCAATGACGATCCATTGGGAGGGAAAAGAATAAAAAAATAATTTAATCGAAAATAATTTAATCAAGATACTAATTACGACGATTGGGAGAGACAAGCATAAAAAAATAATCGATCATCGATACGTTAGACGGTACAATAAATTTATTTTCATATATAATTCTTTAATAAATTAATATATCAGACAGTTTTCGATAATCGCCACGCGTCATTGATTTTCGAAATTATTCAATCGAAAATCAACGTCAACCTTTGCGATTGCGTATGGTAACATTTGAAATGCCGCAGAGTAATGATTTAACGTGTCATTCGATAATTGCGTAATTGTTTTAAAGTCTGGCGTGGATCCTATTAGTTGCTAATCGGTACTATGTACCTAGTTTATCTATTGGACGTATTAAGCGCAAAGCAAGTGTTATCAGTGACGTTGCATGTAGGACATTGGATAATTATTTTTTTAAATTAACTTTGTTTCAGTATGTTATAGTTATAGCGTTAATCAATAGCTACGATATTGTTAATAATTATTACAGAAGTCACGGGTTAACTCTATGACCTTGAACCCTTGCAAAAAGGTATTTGTCGCCTTATCGGTGAATCTGACTTATTTCTAAGTAAGCAGTGTCTCACGGGTAAAGGACTTGTAGGACGGTCTGTGATAACGTTGTAGGTATTACGTTGGCGGTCGTCTATAATAATTATTAACTATGACGTGATATTGGCTAATGATTAATTATATCAATGTTATTTTTATTAATTATGGATCCTTCGAATTTTTCGTTACAGTGATTTTTCTTTTCTTTTTGATAATCAGCAATTTTTTTGTAAAACGGCATTACAGTCGACGTTAACGTGGCAATTACGATTATTGTGTGAAATTGATTGATTGATTTTTTTTTGGGTAATTTAATTGACTATGGCTAAAGGCTGGTTTCTATTTGTGCGAAATTTTTTTATAGAGCGTCTAGTTAGTAGAGGCGACGCGACGCTTGAGATTATCGCGTACTTCGTGCGGTTTTGAGAAATTCGATTGATTGAGAATCCCTATTGAGGGCTTTTGGGGCAGCGAAAAACATTTCGGGGCGGATGCGAATGGTTGGAAAACGGAAATGTGAAATTGGCGGAAATGCCGAGCGATTGCGTTTCGCGTTGTTCGAGCTGATCGTCATTTCTGGGAAGTAATCGTAATCGCGAAAGATATGGAAACGCGGAAAAATCTTTTTTTTTTCCGCATTACTAAACGTTTGTATATTAGATTCAATGGATATTGGCTAAAATTACGTTGTCCCGTGTACGATAAAGATTGGTATGGTAACGTGGTGAAATTTTGTAAATATTTTTTGTTTTCGGTCGAATCGTAAAACGCAATTCGACTTTCAAAGGGGTAAAATATTTTACGTAACGAAGGACCTTGCGAACGACAGGCTAATGATTTGTTTTTTGTTTCCATGAAAAATTCTCGATACGACTTTTTCGCAAAAGCATCGACCATTCGGAAAATTGACTCTTTGATCAATTTTATAATTTCGCGAGACGCAGCTACTGAGATGTTATTACGAAATGTTATAATAAGGGAGTAAATGGATATGAAAGAAAATCTATTCCGGGTAGTTAAAAAAAATAAATGAAAAAAAAACAGCGAATGGACCAAAAATATGTCAAATGCAATATTTTGCAAGTTTGAACGAAAATTATATCTTTGAATCTATCTTGTATCTCGTTGCGATAGATCTTCCATGAGCATCGCAAAATTTCGCGGTCCTGTTAATTTTTCACGTTTATTTAATTGCGGATGTAATTTTGAGTTTGAAGAATGCCGTAAGTCCAATTTCTAGCCAGCGATACTGAGAAATCGGAAATTCAACGTTCGAAAGATGGAAATTTTGTCACGAAAATTACCGAATGTTCGCTCGATCAGCGACTTTCAAATAACAAATAAAAGAATTTCTCAATTTTTAAAATTTTCGAAAAAACATCCCGGTAATGATTCGCGAATAATTCCCTATTGAATGTGCAAACTACGTGAAAATTAATCGATTTCATTATTCTCTCGATTCCGTAATGCTGAGTGACCTTACGGACGAGGGAAAAAGAGCAAAAAAATCGTGAAAAATCAAAAGTCACTCCTCAAGCAATTTACGCAAGAGTTACTGCAGTAGGAGAAACAAGAAAATATCTTAAGATTTTTTCGTTCAAAAATCACCTACTCAAAATCCGTTGCGATACTAACAGCGAGAAATACTTTCTATTTCTAGGATAACATCGAACGCATTTTTTTTGGAAAAAAACCTAAACAAAATTTTGCACCGATCATTTCGCTCCTACGCAAACTAACGGCGGGTCTTAATTGTAATTTAAATTAAACGACAAAATTAATTAAGGGAGTACGGATGCTACTGATCAAAATCACAATGACTTCAAAGATACGAACGTCATCCAAATTACAAAATGAATTAAATTTTTCTATCAAAGTAACGCTGAGGCAATTCTACGATTCAAAACACAATTTTGAATTTCGAACGTACTCTGAAATCTAAACTCCGTGATTTACGACCAAAAAAATTTTGAAAAGCCTAAGGGATACAAAATATACAATAATAAACGTAAGATCGCTCGACGCAAACAGAATCCAGGATTGAAGATCCTCAAAGCGACAAATATTTACCACAAGATTTTCGCAACGATCAAAGAGAAATCAGATACCAAGAAATGAAAAGTTGTACAGACAATCAAAAAAAAAATCAGATAATAAAAATGGACAAAATTAAAAAAAGAAAAATTTCGCATTAAAAAACTGTCTTGTATTAAAAACAGTATGGGTACCTGGGTAACGTGTTATTTTTTCAATTGCCTGACATTTTCAATCTCATTCTCGTTATCTTGAGAACTCTTCCTTATCGATACCGCAGGATCAGTTTCCCAAATTCAATGAAGATCCACCGTATCACTTCCGGTTCTCGCAGCGTCGTATTCCCGATTCGTAGAAAATGACTCGCAAGATGGAAAAAAGAGAATAACGAGTAAACGGGTACGCTCGAATTCTTTCAATACGTTACGGAAGACACGTGGGGTCCATCGGATGCTGTGACTCTCGATTACGCAATCGTAGATTTCATTAAGTCGTCGTCTTCATTTTTCCAGAATTTCATCCATTTTCCCGGCGCAGCCAAAGCAGCACTCACCTCCCAAGGTGCCGCTTTGACAACTGCAGGAAAAAGCTTCTTCTTCCGGTTCCGGTAAACAACAGCCGACCGACGTATCTACATGGGTATAATAATAATTCGTAATATCTTTTGTAAAGAAATTTTTGTCAAAATTTCAACAATTTTATACACGGACGAAACTCACGTACAATACAAATGTATTACAATAGACTAGATGACGTCACTTGTTATTGTCAGAACAGCTTGTATCCATGACAACAATAGGAATAATAATACACTCGGTATATACCTGAAGAACAAGTTCACCTTGGTACCCGAACGACGCCATTTTCTTTTTACAACGTGGAATTTTACGTGTAGTTTGAATTTCGATGGAAAGCAAATTTTAGGGGAATTCAGGATTTTTCACTTGAGACAAGATACAATGGACATTGATACACGGACGAGTAAAATGGTGGACGGAGAACGAGCAAAAAGGGAGACAAGACAAGAATCCGGAAAGATCTTTCCGCCATCTTAAAAGTTTCTTACCCCGATCATTATTGTGTGTCTCTTCTCGTGATTATTATCACACGTCCTGACCATGGTCCAGATTTGTGAAAAAAATCACACGTAATCGTAATTAATTGGAGAAAATTCGAAGCACCCGATTCCAAGAATTTCTGTACCATGGGACTCTCCATTACGATTTCTCTTGGCGGTTTTTCTTTTAACGGTCGCTGGAGCGATTTTTCTCGAGCGACACGTCGCCTCGCGCTTCTTCCGTTACTGGAAATACGACAAATTCGTTGGAAACAATGTTGACGAATGGCTGCACGGTCTGATAGTACAAATTCCACGAATTTTCGTGTGACTTCCTTCCCCTTATCGCCCTTAGACTTTGTACAATTTATGATTGTCGATATGCAATAAATTAATTAACATTACCTTGCCCATTACATTAAGTGAATGAGCTATTGAAAATTGCATAAATAAAATTCCAACAATTTACATAAGGATATGTTATCCTGGTAAAGAATGAAAAAAAAAGTGATAACGGCTCCTTGAGAATTTTGAGAAGAGCCGATGGTTGAGAAACGTTAAAAAAATGTCCATGGAAGTTTTAATAAAATAATTTGTATTAAATAAAAAAAATAACTTACGGTGTTCCGATTGATCATCGCCGATTTGTCTCCGTGGAGTCGAGAAACCAGGCGGAAACTTATGAAAAATTATAAATTAATAACTGAAGCCATGTCCACACTCGCCTGTTCCCTTTGATGGTCGAAACGGGAAAGGAGCGATTTGAGGAAATCATCTCGTTTCGTAGAGATTCAAGTGGCGCCGTCTGTATCAATTAATTTGAATCGACCGTATATGAATTTCCATTAACCGTCAACTGTTCAGTGTCGCGACTTATTGTACGGAAGAAAGAAAAAAAATCTCCTAAGTAGTATCAAAGACAAGCTTAATATCGTACGAATAAACTAGACGAATTTCACTGGCTTTATTTATCCCCCGAGTGAATTTGTCAGACGTATAATCGTATCCGGCAGAAACAAACACACAAGGAACGAAGGTACTACGTTAGTCAGTTGACCTTACTGCGAGAGTCAGTAGAAGCCCAGTTTACAAAACAAGCCGGGCAACTTGACAAAGCACCGAGCGATAGATAATCGCGGCAAATTCAAATTTCAAATATTACCCTATTCGAACGATAGCAATAATAAAACTCCGATATAAAGCACAGACGAATTTAACGAGGCCTAAACAGCCATTTACCGTACAAAGAAAGCCTATATAATAAAAAGAATTTACAAAAAAGAAAAACGTACCGGAAATTCAATATAACCAGTCGAGGGTTCTAAGTAAAAAAAAAAAGCATCAACCAGCCTATATCGCGTTAAGCTCAATCGGTAATCGAATTTCCGATATCGACAAGTAGTTGCTCCCTTATCAGACCTTGTTACAGAAATGACAGATAAGGAACCATAAACAGTCCTGTCGTTGACCCGTTGAAAAATAAAAAGCCATCCATCATCAATCGACTGTTTAACTCGTACAGAGGAATTAGAAACAAGAATCAAAAAGCGTCCCGACGCCAAGCGTCCACGGTAATTGACAGTAGTAAAAGATAGAAAGCAGTTTGGTTTGTTCTAGCATGGCGGACGATACGATGCCGACGATACGATCGGGTCAGCCAGACTAAATTGGCTGTCGGCCAGTCGGCCATGCTTTGTCATTCTGGCACGAGTCTTCTAGTAGCCTCTACTACCTTGCTCGTTGCAGCAAGGTAAGCAGACTTGACGTTATTCACCAGAGGACTAGCCAGACTACTAGACTGCTAGACTACTGAATTAAAACAGTGCTTGAGAGACTTGCCGCCAGAAGGTGCTAATCCCACTATTGACATTTCGTCACGAGCAACACGGCACAGCTGACAACAACAACACTGTAAATTTTCGTCAACCATTGACACGACTAAGTATAAAAGATTTCAAGAGAAGTACTCGCGTTAGATTACACGCGGATGATTTACTATCAAGAAACAAGAAGAAAGAAAAACATAACCAAAAACTGAATCGTTTATTAAAGAGACACGAAAACTCGACTGTATCAAACGCGACGCTTTAGAACTGACCGGCAGCGCACCTTGCGGATTTTTTCGGAGGTTCGCAAAGGTGGACGAACGTGGCGCCTCCTAGCCTTGATAAACGTGAACGTTGCGCTTTGTGCACAGGAGGGGAATAAAAATAAACTTTAAGCACGCGAGGGACTATGCGACCCAGTTTGAGTGACTCGTGCACGTTACATTCCGGCCGTGACTATTAATAATAGAGACAACGCTCGTCGCAATCGTTAATCGTTGCCGATTTCCGCCCTAATGAAAGTAACCGGCACTGGGGGTTGGGAGGGGGGTCTAATTCGTTTCTCTCTCTCTTTCACTTCCTACTCGACGCCTTAAGCTTTTCTTCGGTCTCTCTTCTATTCACTGCGCTGCTATTACCTCTTTATACGTATTTATTGAAAATTTGAGATATCACTGCAATATTATTTTAAAAATCACGTCGTAAGTGGTAAAAAAATTTTTCTGGTTCGATATGTTAAATGGTTAATCCGATTTTCGAAATTCGTAAAAAAAAAATTTAAGTAGAAATTATGTAATTGCAGGATTACTCATTCGCTCCACAAGGTAAACAGTACGATATAAAACGTAAAAACGTTCCAGTTGTTCCAGCTGGTGTCAACCGTACGATATCCGTTCGTGCGTAGATAATTGCAGTAACACGCGAAACTTCGGTTTATCCTTGAAAGCACGTAAAGACGAGAAAAAAAAGGCAAAAAAATAAGAGAATCTTCTGATCGGTTAGCGCAACAGCGTCATCCGGTTATCTCCCGATGGGATACACTATACGTGCGTCATCAGGCGTATCTCTGTTTCGCGTAACGTTTATAGGTACGAGCGTTATCGTCAGCCAAAAAGATTAGACATCGTTGACACCGTGAAAAAAAAGAGCGCCGCGACGCCTATGAAATTCCCGGACGCTTAAGCTCCCAACTGACGAATTAACCACCAAAACCCAGGCAAAGCAAGCGTCACGACGAGCCGCAATTATTGTCTGAACGCATCGTGACTGCAGTTCCGTCCAACCGTATATAAACTGACAGCTTCCCGTGTAAATAGAAATTTCATGGAACTGACCTGGGTGAATAGCACGCACAAATAACAGATAAATAAATTCAATTAAATCCATCCGCGCTAATTAAATAGGAAACAAAAAAAAATAAAAATGCATCAATCTACCTGAATTTCCACTATGCAGTGTAAACAGCATTAAAGTGCATCGGGTCGCTGTGCATTTTGCATATATAATATCACGGAACGGCGTGAGAGGTTGAATGCAGATAAAAAAGGTGCATTAAAGAAAAAAAAGTACAACAACAAAGGGTAGGAGGTGTAATAGAAGTCGCGAGGAGATTTGAGACGAATAAGGTAAGAGGAGATAGAGAAAGTAGAGAATGCAGTGAGAGAGTCAGACTGACCGTTAGAGTGGTAAGAGGTGGGAGAAAGCAAGAGAAGTCCTGGAGAGAAAGAGAGAAATGAGTTTAAAAAAAGGGTTGTAAAAAAAAGAAGAGAGAATAACTAAGTAAGAGGGAAGAGGAGATATGGGTCAGAGGATGGACCGGACGGAATATTGATCCGCCTTCCCTGCGATAGCTGCCTATGCTTTACCGCACTCTCTCTCCTCTGCCATCTTCCCTCTCATGCTTACGCTTTCTCTCTCCTCTATCTCCCTCTCTCTTACTCTCTTTAGCCATTTCAATTTCACTCTTCGTATCCCCCCCTGCGTACACTGCAATATTGTATTCCCGGATTGAATTTCATCCTGTAATTTTTACACGTTTCCTAAGTATACGTTATAGTCGCTGCCTCCTTTCCCTCGTGTTTGGCTATGACATTAAGGCTCATTCGCACATTGTCGCTGTAGCTGCAACCAGTTGAAACTTAACGTATTTTTATATCCACGTAAAATCGCATACGGCTTAACTTTTTAACGCTGAGAGAATTTATCTGTGTATATCTGGTGTATGTGTACATTCTAATGAGGGTAAATAAGGGTGGATAAATATATATGTATACCAATATCATATATGATCGATTGATTTAAATGGGACAATTTTGAAAAAATGTATATCATTTTTTTCTTCCTTCCCCCTCCCTTCTTTCGAACTCTCCATAACCCTCTTGGCACGTCTTCCGCTCCTTGCACGCTCGCCACCTTTACGCGAACGCGTATTGATTCCAGTGGTTCTCCGCCGTGCGGTCTCCCCTTGCCAGCCTAAGCAGAGACCGAGGATGAGGATGAAAAAAAAAGGTTTACGTTATCGTACGAGGGGAAAGAAAAAACGAAAAAAGCAAAAGAAAAAGAGAGTAGGAGAAAAAAGTCAGAAAACAGTACTAGAACGAGAGGCTGCTAGCTGCGAGTCGTAAAACTGGGAAGAAACGGTTCTGCGAAGAACTGGCCTGTCTCTTATTTACAGAAAGGAATTTTGGGAGCCTTCAGGCATTACGTAGAGTCTCGTTGATTTTCCACAATCCTTCCTTCTTTCTCCTCGTCCCAGGTTCAACGCCGTCTTCGCCCTTTATTACTACCTACGCTGAAGAGACATGGTCGTTTCGCCCCGAAGAAGGGGAACTGGGTGCCGTCTTCGTATCTGCGTCCGCCTTTAGCTACGTCGAGTACACTTTGAAAGATTCCCTGGGACGTAAGAATAGGCTTAAGAAGTAGGAAAGAATCCAAAGAAATTAAGGGAAAAAAAAAAGAAAGGAAAACAAGAAAAAGATTCGTAAAAAAACGGATCAAAGTACAGACGGCAGCGTTCGGTAGGATTTTAAGAAGCAAAAAAAAGGGGATTAACCGAGGAGGAAAGAAAAAGAAAAACAAAGAGAGAAAAGTCTTGTCCTTTACGAAAGCGAATCTTCCTAGTGGAAAACGTCGAGGTGGAAGATCGCAGAGCGTGTCGGAGTAGTAAACAATCGACGGGAATAGAATAATTATTTATCCAAGCAGAACAAACCGCGTGACCCGGTACACCGGTCCAATTCTCTGGATTCGCAGACGGCCAAGTTTTTCTTTTTTTTTTCACTCCTCATTTTTTCTCCCTCGTACGCACTGTCTTTCTTCGTCTCTCTCTTTCCTCCACCCGCCCCACCCACTGCGCGATTTACACGTCCGCACGATAACTGTCCGCGGAAGTTTTTCCCACGAATTTCGCGACTCTTGTCAGAAAACTTTTGGATGGTAGGAGTAGGGGGGCGTGAGGAGGGGGGATGAGAGAGGAGGGGAAAGGAGGAGGAGGCGAAAAGTCGCATGAATCGCAAAGAAGTAAAGTCACGTGACTTGCGAGAAAAGAAATATTCTTTTCGAGTAAAACGAGTCTACAGGTGGACCGCGAGGGTTAGTAAATTTAGAAATTGGGCAGATCTCCAAACAAGCGACAAAGTCGGATGAGTCATTGTATTGTAGAGGCTGAAGGATTGAGTTTTACGCGAAAAAGAAAAACTTGTCGAATGATCTTTTACGTGTAAATCGACAGAATCGTTACGGTCAAACGGGGAGTATTGTTTTTCGAGTGTATCCGCGGTGTCGCATGTAGCCGAGAGAACGAGGTGGGAGAAACGTGTCGCCGTCGCACACTTGTGGATTCTGTCGCAAGGGCGGGTGGGAGAGGGGCTTGTTCGTCGCTTGCGAAAGCGACTTAAACGACCGAGCCGACCCCCTTTAGGCCTCGCTGGCACGAGGAAGCTTCGAGAATGTCCCATGCCAATCAATTCCCCAAAACGAGTCCGTTAACGTGGAAATTGTAAACCGTCGGAGTGTCTTTTCGAATTTCGAAAAGACCTACGTATAGTTTTTTCTTTGAACCTTATAGAATTTTCAAAAAAAAAATAGGAAAAAAATATCATAGCTTGTTTCTCTCTCTCTCTCTCTTTTTATCTGTCTTTTCCTTTTTACGCCTACCACGTGTATAGGTATCTCGACACTGTTCGGCATCCACACATAAGCAGTGGCTAGTGGGTATAAATATCCGAGCGTCCAGCTCGCGACGCCTGCCTCGACGCTTCGCGTCGCGCGAGGAAAAAGGAGAAATGGAGTGTGAAGTAGCACGTGCTAATACGATAGGGCCTATTTACAAGCTCGCCTTGAACCACCATACGACAAGAGAGGTACTGATAGGGCTGCCTTCTTTTTCTTTACTTCTCTCTCTAACCCTGAAGTAAAAGAAGGAAAAAGGATAACGATAAAAAAGTGAAAGAGACCATATAAAAAGGTTAAAAAAAAGAAAAGTACGAGAATAACGAAATCGAGAGAAAAATTGAC
>JARQST010000041.1:0-20440 GCA_030142225.1 Pachycephus smyrnensis | reverse complement strand
AAAAAGTGAAAGAGACCATATAAAAAGGTTAAAAAAAAGAAAAGTACGAGAATAACGAAATCGAGAGAAAAATTGACGTCGCAGCGTCTCAATGCAGCGTCGCGACGCTTCTTTAGGACGGCAGAAGAGAAATGCTGAAATCCCATTTTAATTTCTCAAAAAAGATCACCGTCCAACAACCAGTGGAATTTGCCGGAAGGTGGTTTTAAGGTCGATCAGTGAACTATACTCCTCTATCTATATAGAGTCAGGTTACTGGTAGACGCGTAACTTGAGGTTTTCATCCTCGCGATTCGAGGTTGCGTCTCTCTCGGAACAACAAATCAATCAGCGGGAGACGCCGCGGCCCTCGTGTCGTCATTCAACGTCATCGCCTGACGTCACCGGCAGCCAGCTTTCTCACACGTTCGTTCATTCATGTATCGCGTACCTACGTTAACCATTGACATGACGAACTTGGACTGGATGCCTCTTCAGCTGATTGCGACAGCTGGTCCAGAGGGAAATTATTCATTGTTTTTTTTTCGCGCCATAATTTTGATTCGATGATAACAATGATATTAATTAATTGACGTAACTCGATTGTCCGTTATGATTTGTGTCTAAATATAATACCGACTGCTGAACAGTGTACTTGCGAAAGATTCGGGAAGAGGTCAAAGGTCAGAGCCGGCGACGGTTACGCGTATGGGATCGCGCAAAATGCATTCAAGGTCAGGAATATTTTTATAACAAATTATGGAAACTTTATTAAAAATTTGCTTATTTTTATTCCTCGTTCTTTTTTAATATCGCGTTGAAGTAAAGAAAAAATGTCTTGATGGTACAGAGAAATATCTGTCGAGAAGGTGAGGTCGACTTACGTGCTTTTAATTGACGCGATTATAGGTTCTGTCGCACTGACCAGAATTCGCCGGGAGGAGTTTGCAATTTCGCGATTTACCAAACTGCATTAATCGCACGCGGTTTATTTGCTGTCGTTGCGCGACACCGGATAAACCGATGTAAACCAGACAAAAGGGTGCCGGGTAATCAATAATTCCCACGGTAACCCATAAAGCAAGCTAACGGTGGGTTTAAACGGCGCGGGGAGACTAAACAAAATGAATTTTGCAAAATTAACAAAATTCAAACGAAACGACTTCCTACAGTCAGAACAATCGAATACCACGTCAAAGCAATATAAACAAAAATTGCACAGATGCAAAACAAAAATGTCCCACAATAACGGGTGATTCGTCAAAAATAAAGTAGAAAGGAGAAACCGAAAAAAAAAGCCTAATGTACCATCGAAAATTCGCGTATTAATCAAACCCTGGAAAAAACGCGTAAAAAAAAAGGACACGCGTGTGCGTAAAAGTTATGCGCGACCGTATCCATAATCCAGAAAGTTTATTATCGGCATAGTGCAGGCTCACCTGCTCCCCATGAAGCATCCAGCGTAAAAGGTCGTCGCGACGTCGATAGACGGAAATAAAAAAAAGAAAAGAAGAAAAAAAATACCAAGAAAAATCAAAGGAAAAAAAAAAAACAAAAAATATTCCACGTAACCTTCCGCACGGAAAACAAAATGAAGGGTAAGCAGAGGGCGTTAATTAATACCAGGCAAATTTCCACGTTACTCCACGTGGGCACCAACGAAGGGACTTCTAACCAGTGTAATTCAATGAAAAAGAAGTCCCCTCGCACTAAATACACGATCGTACCCAGGACGGATATAGGGTGGAGGGTATAGAGGGGAGAATTCGCGTGGGGCCGTGTGTATAGCTTAATTGTGCTGGTCCACGTCCGTGCGAATATATCCCGGTTGTATTTTCGGCAAACGACCAAACGCCCTGTCGCCCCCGTCCTCGTCCTCGTACTCCTGGTCCAGCTCTTATTTTATAGACTTTTAATTGCTCTGCGATAAGGCGCCCTTTTTACGTGCATCCACCCCTTCCCCTGTTCGCGGCCACGGAAACTTTTCATAGCATTTCCCCATACACACCCCTGGTCGAATTCAATGGAATTCCGGAAGGGTATTAGATTTGTTAGAATCTCTCTTTTCTAATAACGAAGAACTTATCGCCGTCCCCCGATGGGGGGAGGGGGGGGGGGGAAGAAAAGGAACAAAAACCGGCAGCAACTGCCTGGAGGTAGGTCTGATCGATATACGAAATTACTACTGTGCAAGGGGCTAAAATTAATATCGAATCTTGAAACGAGCTGTACAGGGATTTGAAGGGGAGAGGGAGAAAAATGTCAACGAATAAGAAACGACCCGACAAAAATATATTGATCAACACAGTCCCTAAGTTTTCAACAGTTGCGCAATTTTACACTGTAAATTGTATCTGTAGTATATGCATGGTTAATTCAGTGCTATTGCACCGGCTGAAGATGATTCCGTTCATTTCTATTAATTCCCATGGTAGAATCATCTTCAGGTGGTGCAATAGTTCTGAATAACCCTGTATCTATATATACACACACATAGAGTTATTCACGACAAACGCATCACCTGAAGATGATTCTACCATAGAAATCAAATGGACAGACTAACTTCAGTCGTCGCGTTTTTCGTGAATTACCCTGTATATATACATGGATTCCTCACGTGCTTTTTAATTATATATGTATATAAGAATATATATATAGATGCACCTGAGTATATCAAAGTCAATTGTAAATCTATAAGAAAGGTCTATATGTGTGTCTGTATATATATATATATGACTCTGATAATGACACAATCGAATATCTTGATTGATCGTTTATTGAGCCTCGCGATACTCGTACGATCGTATACTAGAGTCAATTGCATACTAGAGTCTAAGCATCTCGTACGCGATGGGGTCATTACGATCTCGTTAACGCCTTCCCTAATTGTGAGTCCATCCAAGATAACCTTAACCTCCTATCATTAATACTATATATATATATATGGAGTACGTATTACCTGGCAGCAGCTATAACGCAATGGCGGACCTACGTAACGTCGTCCTAGTCTAGCTACTCGGCTTGAGCTATGGCATCAAAGCGCGTAATACAAATACGTATAGGATGATCGGCGTCGTCTACAGGGAAGACGCACACCAGGGTCCATTCATAACGGTGCGACGCTAAATATAGCTGGTGGATGGAGAGCTTATTTGGGAACGTCGTTCCTCTAAATCGTCAAAGGGTAATGCACGGCACTGGCCTGTCTTCTACGACCTGGGTACGCTACTGGCAATTAGGGATGCTGCGTCTGTAGCATCTTGACAATAGGAGTTATGGATCTTTCGTAATAATTTTGAAATTCATTCATAATTTGGGCTGCTGAAATTTTGACGATTTATGTACGGTTTAAAATATTCAATTTTTTTTTTACAGCATGGGGTATGGTGGGGCAGTTTTTTTCTTCTTTTTGTTTTTAATACAAAAATGGCGGACGGTAGATACAATAAACTTGTTTTTACTGTACAAACCGGTCTGATGGTTAAGAACGTGTTAAGTGTGTCTTGGCACTGGGTCTTGTCTTCTGGCAAAAGTAACGGGGCGATCGTCGCGACGTCTAGCGTCGCACGCAATCTTGTGACTTCTGTAATAATTTATAAGGACGGTACGTGCGGGCGTCGCGACGCTGCCTAGCGATTCCCGTAAATTACGAGCATTCGGTAATGCGAACGTTACTCCTTGTCGTTCTGGCGACGACTTTGTAAATTCATTTTGACTTTGTAAATTGGACGTTTACGACACTGCCGAAAGACTTGGTTGGCACTTTCGTAACGCTTTATGACCTTTGACACTTTCTACGTGCGAAAATACGTGCTCTGTTTACGTACGTAAGACTTACCGGTAATGTTATTTTTTTTAAATATTTTTTTCAATTTCTTATCATTTTTTTTCAACGCTACGCACGCGCCTGGGATTATCAGGCTCTGCAACCATCAGGGATTGGCCTAATCCGGACGGACGTTAATCGGATGAGCGCGTTTACCTTTTTGCGGGACTTACCTGAAACAAAGAAAAAAGAGAAGTCTTCGTTAAAATTCAATTATGCTTCGTTTACAATCTAATCCACCGTTATGTCGTAACCTTCGTGTACACGCTATATAGAATATTACTAAGCATCGTTTCTCATGATTATTTATCGACAATGAATTCACGCGGAGCACCGTATGTTAAGTGCGCTTAGCCAAGGACGTAGGCATCCGTATGCTCATAGGCGTAGACACTGCTACTCTAAGTTTTTATACAGTATTATTTTTTTTCTCTCTTATACATAGTATATCAGGGTTACCAGTTTCCTAAGCAGTCGGAGGACAGGTAATCGGGACAAGATAAATTGTGAAAGTGAGTAAACGAGCAAGGATTCGTTAAAAGTGACAGACGCATTTGCATTTAAGAAAATAATGTAATTAGCCCAAAGTAATTAGCTATTTGACGAAACTCAGTATCCATTGACATAAAAAGGTATACGGAGCTTTTATTTATTTTTATAAAAGATATGAAAAATTCTATAATAACGGATAATCGTGATGATTGTCATTGTCGCTTAGGTGCTATAGTATGCGAACGTCAAGAGTAACCGGAAGTAAAAGATACAAGAGAACAGACAACTTCCGTCGTCGAGACGTTTACGCGCAGACAAAAGCGCCGCGTGATCGTTATACCTTGTTTTACGTTTTGTAACGTAATTCTGTTCGTACAACGGAAATCTGAGTTACCTAACAGGGGCGGGAAGGGAGGGGGGGCTTTTTCGAAATGGCGTCCTGGCACGTGTCGCATGCAAATCGTACTCCGCGGCTACCTGTTGTAAACGGCAAAATTTTGTAGCGGCCAGAATGACTGAAAGCGGAAGTGCCGGGAGGTTATCAAGGAGTTTAGGTCAGGTAAGGTTAAGTTAGGTATGTATCGCAATACGACGATTCTCATGCAAATATCGTCAGGGTGACGCCACAGTCATCGTAATACTTACAGTCCTTTTTCTATCTTACTGGCCGGAGTAGTTTTTGACTTTTTTATTTATTTTCTTTTATCTGCTCTCTTTTGCGGAAACCAAGGGCTCCGTCGCCACTTCCGGTCTGCGCTCCTAAAGGGATACGGGTTGCAGTGGAAAATTTAGTAGGAAAATTGCGGAAAAATTAGAGCTTGTCATTTTGCCCAATTTCAGTCTGAATGGCTTGAAATGACGCAAAGCGCGACTTTAATTATCTCAGACAGGCGTGTAGAAGCCTTTAGTACTATTTTCTTGTTATCTTTATGTATGCCGAACGTAGAAATGCCACTTTTTGATATTCACCACGTGAGCGCATTGAAGTTTTTTGTAAAATTGAAAATTGTCTTAAAATTGTCGGATTTGCAAATTGGATACGACGTAACCAGTGGGAAAATTTTGTTACTTGGAAAACGATTATAACGCGACGGACCTTTCCTTCTGTAAAGGTCTCGTCATTCGGTTATAGAATGCTTGCTAATTAAGTGGACCCTTTCTCGGAGTTTAGCCAATCAAAATTACGTGAGTTACATGACAACAAGTTATAACGGGAGGTCGAGGAGAATTTGAACGATGAAGAAAAAAAGAAAGAACCACAGCCAGCAACGTACGGTGGGAAAACAGAGTGAAAATTGACTGATCAGTGCGAGCCATAATCTGCAGATTTGACGTTTCGTGAAACAAAAACGAAAATTTAACGAGACGGGAAAGCAAAAGGGGATAGGAGAAAAAAGATACAATGATAAAAAAAATCGCAAATGAAATTCTCAATCGGATAAAAAATTGATTAAATTCTTCGAATGATCTTACCCGAAAGAATAAGGGGGAAAAAAATACAAAAAATAAATATAGACAAAGTTTCGTAATCGCGAACGCACCCTTCCTACCTTACATAATACAGACACAAATAAGCATCCCTAAATATAATGCAAGAACTCGTTTACCACCCCCACCCCTTCCCCCGAAAAGGAAAAGAGCGAAAAACTTTCTTTCCACACGAGGACTTCCTCCGGAAGGAAAGTTCGACTTTCGTACAGTAAAAGCAAATTATACGTTATATTGTTGGCCCGGCACCCTTTGCAATGGCTGTTTTTCGCAAATTTTCACTTCTTCCCTTTTTCAGCAAAACCGTAAGAGAAACGAAGTGCAAGGGGACTTTGGAAACTTGAAATTACAACGATAATCGTATATATTACCCAACTTCGACTGAAATTGACTGTCGAAACTTTCGGAATAGATAATTCCGAAAGACTGCATGATCCAGCCTTAAGGTTGAAGCTGGATTAGAAGGAAGAGCCAGTGACGAAGATTTGAAGAACAAGCAGGGCAGAGAGGGAGTAACAATAAAAACAAAGAATTGGCTGTGCAGAACACACAGCACGTAACCATAGCAGAGATAGGGGTTAGGATGAGCGCAAGTGAGAGAGAGATAGTGAGTGCTGAGTATGAGGAGAGGAGAGGAGAGAAGAGAACCTCGAGTAAGGGGTAATGCGCATGCGCGAATATATCGATCCGAAAGTGAACCGCGTCGCAGGACGAACAAATCGCGGACTTACGGTTTAGTCTTTGGTCGGCCATCGAGGACTGCTTTTGAAATCAGAACGAGACTAGAGTGTCAGAGGAGAATAGTCGTTCGAATGAAATTGAAAATAACATTTTTTAATCACAAATGATGTCGGATAACACCGGGTCACGTGGGACCGTGTCTCTAATCACTGAGGCAAATCGCAAGTGCCGATGATAAACCAAAAAGGAAAAAAAAATTAATCGATCACTTCCCAAACGCTTTAATTATATCGGCGGAATTTTCTGCGTCAGTCAAAAATGGCGGATAGCACAGACTTGCTGGGATAAAATGGAGAATTTTTGTTCTCTCAGCTTCCCTCCCCCCTTGCCGCCCCCTAGTACCCTCTATATTCGTTCCATTTCCATGTTTTACAAAGCAGCAGAAGGTCCCTTCCATTAAACCAAATGTTCCACGAAGTGGCTGGAAAGTCTCTCTAGAGAGAGAGAGAGAGAGCGAAAGAGAGAAAGATAAAATCATCCCCCTCTCATCCCCTTTCAGATCTTGACTTCAGCAGACACAGCAGGGATCTAAGAACTGAAGAGGAAGACCAGAGGTCGACTCTACCACTCGATTTTCCAAAACATTAATCGCCAGGGACGAGAGGGATCGTTTGGTCCAGAGACCGTCTCCATACCAGCATCCGTATCCACTGGTCCATACAGACCTACAATGAAGGACTGTACCGAAGATTTGGTGAATCGTCAAGATTCCCTATAGGATTTTATTTTTTTCTAACGCATCCTCCCAATAGGTCGAAGAGCCAGAAGGGATCCCATTCGAGTGGACTTCCGGTATTGTTGAGAGACCAAAGTGATCCCATATTGTACAGCAAAGATGGCGATGTATAAAGCGGGAAAATTTAGAAAAGAGAATATATCCCAATAGATAACCTAGATAACCATAGTCATAAGTATAACTGTATATACTCTTCTGGATTATACGGTCAGGCATGGTTTAAGGGTAGCACCGCTGCTACCACCTGAGGGTGGCCTGGTAGACCAGAGTGTGTTATAGAAATATAGAGGGTTGGGGAGTACGCCTAGCTAGGGGTAGTACTTATGGTCGGGAACATCGGCTCGTCGTCGTGGGTGCACTGACACGTAACTAAGATACAAAGGCAAAGCGTGCGATAAAGAAAAAACAGTAGGTATAGCTTGAAGCCAAGAGAGACAAGAGAGGAGAACTAGACTCTTCTCTCTGTACCTATTCTTTTTTTTCCTCTCTCAATCTCATTATCTCTCTTTCTCATCCCCTAGCACCTACTCTAGCCGAGACTTTGCCACTGGAGCAGGAAAACGGAAGGGGTCGGTCTAGTTTTTTCAATAATTTTTTTTTCTTAATCCACAAATTCTTATCCCCCCTCGACACTTTCAAAGAACCCACTAGAAACTTTCAAAGGATCTCTCTGAAGCACGTCACTGTACTACTTGCCTATGTACGTACCACGTGTTAGCCATGCGTGAACGCCGATAACGCGAAATGGAAAAATATTCAGTAAATATATCGGCAGTGGTAAGATAGCTGTAATGTTTTAAAAAAATTCCCCAGAGAAGTAACTAGGATTTTTTGGACATAGGGAATACGTGTATTACAAGAAAGTATATGCTAGGATTTCTTAGCTGCGATCCAATGAAATCTGCTACCGGGGGTTGTAAAGGGGTAGTAAGTAGTATACCTTATAGATTATAGGTTAGGTCGTGAATCGTACACGAGTATCGATGGGTCAACGGATAAGAATTTAATTTTGCGCAAATTTTAGTCCCATAGATCAGCGAAGTGGACCAAGTAGATCTGTGATCTATGAATGTCAATAGAGACTCCCGTGTCGTTATCAAAAAACAGTAAGATGATTACGTTTTTTTTTTAAAAAAAAAGGGCTTTTCATACGCGGAGAATTTGAGGAAAAATATTCGGCAAGGCTTTGCAAAAGGTTGAGGGCGGGGGTTACCTACTAAAGTATATTCCATAAAGGGTCGAATGGAATAAGCCCCGGGGCTTTAATCTCTGCTTTAAGACAATCTCTTATCAGGCACTAACTCCGAGACAGGAGAATTCTTGCAGGAAGATAAGAGGCGCGGTTCCAGAATCCGTAAACCATGAGAACGGGAGCGGAGTGTACCGTATAAAAATAAAAATAAAATTTCTACCCCTAGTATACATTTGGTTTAAAAGTAATACAAATATACAGTAGGTGTAGGCATAGTCTGTGGATAAATACGAATACGCGTAAGAGAGTCCACTGACGTAACAGCGTTAAGCGGGGGGTAGTAGGATGGGGGAGGGGGCAAGACAAAAAAACGAGAGGGGGCTGAGGTTGAGAGAAAGTCTGAGACATAAAAAAAATTTTACGTCACTCGGAAGATTGCGCGAAAAATCTCCCGAGGAAATTTGACGTCGACAAACCGGATGTGACAAGAGCCACCCTTACCCATACTAACGTTAGCGGCAACCCCCATCAGCACCATACGGCAACCCATCACATCCGTAATTCCAGATCCGGATGATTCTCAAGGGTCCCGACAGCGGCTTAACCGTAGGACACGTAATAAAAGGCGAACCCAAGTGCCCAGGACCTCCTTCAGAGCGTATGAAATTCCAGAAAAATAAAAAGCAGACCCTAGAAGGGAGGGAGAAGAGTAAAGAAAAAAAAAAAAGAGCCCAAAAAAGGAGAAGCGAGACATCGATCATTCGGGGATAAAAAAAATCTACCCTTTGTCGCGACTATTCCCATGAGAAAACATCCGGCCTACCCCCCCTAGAACAAATCTCCCGCAGCCCTTTGGGAATAGCCTTTATCGTATTTAACCGATATTAGTAGGTACCAAAACACCGTTCGCGTTCCACCGCATCATCCCTAGAATCTCGTAGGGGTGGTGAAGGAGGGGATGAAAGAGAAAGAAAAAATAAAACATCAGTGAACCAGCTGGCTATAATAATGATATACGAATAAAGCTAATCTATGCTTTAGGGGGTTGCTCGTAGTTATTGATCTGGCCGCAGTAGTGCCGCCCCTTAACAAAAAGCACGAGTGACCCGTAATCCATCCAGCCAGTCACCCAGCCAGCCAGCCAGCCAGCCAGCCAATGATGGCATCGCCCTGAACGAGGACGCGGACGATTGAAAGCTACGACTGTCCAGGAACCAGTTCACCTGTTGATGCACGGAATTCAGAACGGACTAGGATCAGAAGCGAATTTCAGCCGACCGCCATGGTGAATTGATAAGAGATTTATTTGCGATTGGACAATTTTTAGTTATCGCGACAAGCAAAGGCGAGACGATGCTTAGAAAAAAGAAAAGTATAAAAAATACAAAGAGAATAACATGGTCAATCCTCTCGAGTGTCGCTCGCGAGATATCACTGATGTGTGATTACTATATGAGATAGCAGTAGTGAACTTCTCATGAATGAGTTTTCACGTAGAAGAATTAATGAATGAAACGGAATCGCTGTATCTCGTAGCGAATTGCGTAACGTATTAAATCCCTGCGCTATCTCGCTATCTCGTGTATTACATACATTGCAGCGCGCTGAGTCAGAGACGTTATTCAAGCTAGATACGCTAATGCTTTGTCTTAAGACATTAACCATAAAGATTGCGAGTCTGAAATTCCTGTCACGTGGTGGGCGCGAGGTTCAATAAATTTTTTGGCATTGGATAATAAACAAAAACAAAATTACAAAAGAAATATCGATGCTGTTAAAAGCGCGAATTTTTGTTTTCCCCCCATTAACACAGTGGTGGTAGGAATGAGAAAAAAATTTTATCTTTCAACTTTCCAAATGATATTTAGACCACCAATAAAATGCTCTTGCAGAAATCCCATTTAACTTCACGTACTTCGCGTGTCGCGGGCTGTTGCAATAATTTGCATACGACTCGAGAAACCCACCCCGACACGACGTAATTGATCTTGTCGACGGCGTACAAAAACAGATGTTGCCGCCTCCGTGCGCGCGCGCCTTAAGCCGAATTCTCAAGGTTTCGACGTTAAGGCCATTCCGGGCCGTGCAGCCATGACCCCGCGAGGGACTCTTTCGACAGGCCAAATCGTGTCATAGAGAAGCACGTGTAAGATAATCGCGCCAAAAATGGCGTGAATTCGAAGCCAGGAAAGTTTTCTCCAATTGAAGTTGAGTCATCGACACCCAACGGCAAATAAGATCAGCATAGATAGCTATACATATATCCCAACAGCCAAGAGCAAGGAAAGTACAAAAAAATTCTTTTTCCACTCCATTTTTTTTCCTTCCTACGTTCCAAATTTTTCACTAAATCCGCCTAATTATCAAAGTCAATAAAAACACTGTATAGCTTACAAAAACACCAACCACGTACAGTAAAACTGAAAAGTCGTCCGCATGCTCGTCCTCAATGCGACTTTCTAAGACTTCCACGCCACGATTACTCAGTTAAGGAACTCTATATAAACGCGAGCAGACCTAAGTTTTTCTCACTGCAAAATACAGTACAATCTGGTTAAAAAGCGCGCTGGTTATAAGTACCGTCCCTTCCGTTCTTTTTCCTGTAACGTGTAAGCTTCCCCCACTCCAAAGCGCTTCAGAGTTTTGGGACGCACTACTCCTTATAAGCGTAAGTGAAAATCCAGTTCAAATACACGTGCACTTACGGCTTCAAGAAGACAACAGTTTGCTAGACGCTTATAACGAATAGTCTAGGCACAATATATGACAGCTGGCAGTGGTGGGGGAGCAGTAATTCTAAGAAATACTTCCCCTACAAACCCAACGCGACTCTTATAACCAGATTGGACTGTAGTCAGTCAAAATATACCTAGTCATATGATATATATATACCTGGCGATATACCTTGTTACTCAACCCAAACATCACCTGAATGTTTTTACCACAAGAAAAAAATGAGGGCGTTAACTTCAAGTGATGCGTTTGGGCTGAATAACCTGGTATATATACATATATAGGGGTACCAGTACAAATGCACTAGCTGAAGATGGTTCTACCCTTGAAATCAACTGAACAGGCTAACTTTATATTAGTAGAAATTTTCACTTGTAAATCCAGGTCCTGTCTAGGTCCCTACTGGGCCAGGGCAGAAGCCAGACAGGATCTCGAGGGGCCCTTGATTTTTCATAATGAAATTTCAGTTAGGACAAATGATGGGTTTAACGTGAAATAAGCCTGTGTTATACTATAGTCTAAATAAGGTTAGATGCTTCGATGAGGTCACGGTGCATCGATTATACAGTAAGTGACATGCGTGCATTATCGTAATCGTTCACGTTACACCGGGTGGCATTGCGTGAGAGCGTGGAGGTTGCGTGAATCCGACGATATAAAATGATTCGTGCTTGTAATTGGCAGAACGATTGTAATTACGGCTCGTCCGTCAATTCTCTGGCTTGCGCGATAATAATTGCTTCGTCAAAGGTTAGGGGCTAATGGAGTGCGGCGTCGAGGCAAACAGACGGCGTCGGGCACCGGGTCGACTCAAGGTTCTTCGGGTCCTAAGAAATTAGCGTGCAGCGAGTATAGACTGCAGTGGGACTAACGGGAATGATCGCGGATCAATTTCATTGATTGGAAACGATATATAGATATTTTTCATTCAATTCACCAACAGGGATATGACCCAGATGCGTTCGAGAGGTCAGGAAGGTCGGTGTACGAGCTTGTAACGCGAAGCGTGTACGGGCGCGATGATGAAAGAAAGAAAAAAAAAATTAGACTATCCTACCCTCCCTTGCTCGTTTATTTATTCTTTCATAGAATCAATAAAAATTTCGCTGCCTCACGACCAGCGAACAGCGGATGGTCGATGGCGGCCGCGGCCAAATGTAGTTGGCCGCCGGGCCAAATGAGTTTGTTTGTGTCTATTATTATACTCCACCCAGCCGTGAGCCGTGAGCCGTATGAGCCCACAGACTCCCAGAGCAGCTACCGTCGGCAATCCTCAGGGCCTAGCTTGGTTGCAGCCTAATTCACTTTCCCGGGGTTCGCCGATGCACCCCGAGCAACCGTCGCCGATACTTTTACAAAGAATTCTTTCTTTCTTCTTTCCAGCTGGACCTAAATGCATCTTCAGGGGGCAGTAATGACAAACGGAGTATAGGCAGTGAAGAGTCCTTAAGGAGACGGAGGAATAAATTGACACTGAGACAATTTAAGGAATCCTGCATTACCAAAACTCACGGAAGCGACCTGCGTGCAGACACGCGTGCGTGGGCTGAGGAAAATTTCGACTAGAAGCTGGCACGAATTTGCGGAAAAACACGTGTTCACGTGATGCATAAGTCACCGAGAAGTTTATGCAATTTTCCGAACAATACAGAAGAAAGTGGAATTTGCATCAGTGCCGTGCGATACGCGTGCTCGTATGTGCATATGCGATAAGCGTGTATGTGCATATGCGATAAGAGTGTATGTACAGTCGGTAGCTCAGGAGGCTTTTGATATTTTCGTGAGTAGCTTCGAGCTCGTGTGGGAGTCCACGTATCTATATCATATGTGTATACTCGTGCAGAAGTCAACAGGCAGCTCGCTAGACAATCGGTATTAATAAACGAGCGAGACACGCGGGCTCGAGAAATTCCTCCAGGGTGATGGGTTTTTTTTCTATGGACTCATAAAAAAGAATACAGACGCTGTACGAGTTATAGAAAGTCGGTTGAGATAATTTGAAAATTTGAATTAAAAGAAAAGTGGTCAATAGATTTATTGTTACTACAGTGCAACGTTCGTTTGACGTTACTACCGAAAAAGTCGAAGCTTCTAATGTCGTACAATCAACCCCTGAGCCAGTAACTACCCTCAAGACTTTTATGATTGTTGGAACGAAGGAGAAAGAGGAGGAAGTAGAAAGTTAGTCTAACTCATAAGGAAGAGGCGTAAACGAGGGCGCTAGAACGGTATTGGAGGTCAGCATAATCGTTCCTCTATAAATATCCCCTTGACCCTGACGACTAGAAATCCTTGACCCGCAGGTTATGCGCCAGGCAGTACAGTCGAATTCTAAGGTCATACGTTAAGACCTAAACTTATAAGACAGTAGGAGGATAGTCGGGTTGGATGGTCGACGTGGCTGTTTTGTTTCTAGGTGCGAGGTCAAGGGGTCAACCGACGGGAGGAAGTATAACGCAAAAGCTAAGAATAGTTAAGGAAAATACATAATTCCCTGGGAACTAGGTGGATTGCGCAATTTTACAAAGAAAGAAAACGTTCTACGATCTGATACAAGTGTGTCAAGTACGCACAAGGTACTGATTAGCATAGGTCAAAATCTAATACCGTCAAACAGGTTCTGGATTAGAACAGCATGCGTGATTCGTTTAGACGGATGCATAACGAATGTCGCTTGGATTTTACATTAGAAGGAACAGAAGCATTATTGGAATTACGTGGTGATAACAGATGCTAGTCATGCGGACCTAGTGCATCTAATTCTTAGCCTGAACCTAAAAGATTTCCATCCTGACGATATACTTGGTGGAGGATGGTCTCTCTACAGGTGCTGAGGTACGTAAGTAGCAGGGTTGCCCGACAGGTGGGCCAACTCACGTATGCCTGCCAGATCGCTCCTATAATTACGACAGTGTTATCTTAACCCTGTCATCGATTGCGGAAAGTTTACCCATTGCCAGATGGAAGTAAATGGACGGAAAGCGGCAATCGTTGGGGGGTTTAAAAAGAGAGAAAAATTTTCTATATAAAATCCTAGTTCTTTCCAAGTCCGTGGAACGGAATAGGAACTAGGTAAAATAAAATCTAGTCTGATCAAGATCAATGTTTAGAATGAATTTTAATGAGTGAGAGAGAAGCATATTGGTATGGCATAGAACTACGAGTGGACGAAGTGTGAATTTAAAGATTTGATTGTTGAAGCATAGAAGTGTTAAGAAAAAAAAACCTAATGCCAACCTCAAGGAGACCTTCGAAGTGACGGAAGTACGTGTCCGGTTTTCTTATCGCGTGAAGCTCGTTAAAAGAATTTAGAATAAAGACGTTTAAGCCGGGAGAGTTTTAGTTTTCTTTTCGAGTATACGTGGGATAAGAGAGTAAAATATGTACTATGATCTTGGCTGATCTTGACTACGGATTATTGGAGACAGCATGATTCTAGTTTTAAGATCTAATCTCTAGTCTCTGTATTAGTAACGCGCTAGTCAATCAGCTGTTCTGGCGTGTTCGTGATTGACGTAGTCCTAATAGTCGGTGATGTAGCAAGCGAGTGAGTAAACTAGCTTGGACAAGTCTTGTATTTATATTGCAACACGTTTTCTTGCGCGACGTCAATAAGCGATAACTGTCTGTAGAGGGAATGGTCAGCTGTTCCAGGAGAGGAGCAACTTCAGAACCGTCGGTAAGTAATCACTGAGAATACGTTGAAGGGTTGTCACGAAGAGTTTAGTAGAGTGGAACGAAAATGGCGTGGGTGGATGGTACATGGGTAGTTGGCTAGGAGAGAAGCGGTTCCTGGATCAGGTGCACTAGGTGGTTGAACGATGAGGAGGGTAGATGGCAAGCAACGAGGACTGTCCAGAGGATTTGTTCGTGTATTTACCTAGAGAAAGAGGGACGAGTGAGGTAGCTTGGGAAAGGCTGACGAGGAAGTATTAATAAGGGACCAATGAAAGGTCACTGTATTAAATTGAAAAGTGTCTGAGGTAATCAGGTGGAGGCATCCATTGCAGAGAGTCCCGGGAGGAGGACTAGTAGGAGCTGGTAGCCGCGAAAACAGAAAAGCGTGACTCGAGCCAGGCAGGTCGATAGCAATGGCGCCGTGGCCCGCGAGAAAATCAATCCTGGCAACGCTCCCGTGTTTTGACGTGTTCTCCTTCCCGGACGTGGGTTGTTTTCACGTAAAAAGACTCCTCCCGGGTAAGAACTGGGTACTCTACGAGGACCTGGAGTCCGTGCACTTGTTCACTAGATTCGTATCAGTCCTCTTTTTTACTTCCTCAAAGTCCCCGTCTCGTTCCCTGAGTTAGGTACCTCGCAGGAGATTTGCACTGCCAAAGGGAGGGACAGGATGATGGGGATAAGGACTAGAAGAAATGCTCGGTATAACGGAACGGAGTATGTAGGTGAGAACTGTGAAAGAGAGAGAAAATAAGAGCAAGCAGAATGAGTGAGTGAGAGTGAAGAGTTAGGCGGGGTAGCTAGAGCCAGATAGGTAGGTAGGTAGGTAGGTGGTAGCACATATAACTGGGAGAGGCTCAACCGCAACGAACCCAACATCGCGGAGGACACAACTCGCCCCCGTTGAATAATTGAGAAAATCCTCGCTTACTTTTTATCACACGTTCCGTGGTGGAGAGCTTCTGGGAATTATTCGAGGTCATCCTGGCGGAGGATCGCCGCACCGGGCCCGTGCGTTATCTGCGCTCTGTCACTCTGTCACTCTTATTCGGCTGTGCTGACGGTGGGGCTCGGGGTCAGGGGGTCAGGGGATTCAGGGGGGCACCGGGTGTGCTGGGGGGGCCAGGGGCCGTATTGTGGGGGTTTGGGGGGTGGGCTCCTGTCGAACAAGGGGAGATCACTGAAGATGCTTCTCTCTCTTCTCTTGCTCCTTTTCTCCTTTAATTTTCTTGCCTTCTCTCTCTCTCCTAGAGATCACAGAGGATGCTATCACACGGTACGACACATCGGATTCAAATTGCCCTTCGTTCTTGATCTGAACGGTGAACCAGCAGCAGCAGCAGCAACAACGACACGGCTAGTCGCAACGGTTCGTCTCTCTCCCTCTCGCTCTTTCTCTCTTTCCTTTCTTTCTTTCTTTCTCTCTTTCTCTTTGGCTACCACTAGTAGTACCACCACGCTCGAACTGATGGCAATGATCACGATCACGATCACGATCACGGGTATGGCGACGACGACGACGACGAGGATCGCGACCAGGAACCACGACGACGAACGGCGACACCACCGTAACACCACGACACCGCGACACGACACCCACGACGTCGACCACGCCGCTAAATTCTACTACAAGATGTCTGTCTGGCTCCGCGGCGCGCACACTGACGGTCCGCCGATTCGCCCGCGCATCAACCACGCGCACCGATCATTCGAGGGGCCGTCTTTAACATTTGTGACGATAGCTGGCGCCACCGTATGTCGGATGGGATTTCGTCGGTGAAATTTATTACAGGGAACTTTGTTATCGGTTAAGCAGTATGACGGGAGGTTTTTGAGTTTTGAGAAACAAGAACACGAGCAACAAGGATCGAGAGAGGTACAGGTTGAGAGTTTGAAATTAATTGAAGGAACTTTTACGTTTTTATTTTTATACCCATACTATTATCCGTACAAAATTATACAAAAGTTTCAAGCTTTTGTTTTTCATTATTTCGATGAAACTTACGAATCCTTTCTTTCAGCTATCAAAGTCGTCAGACTACACTTGCTCGGACGCTTCTCCATCCATTCTTTGATTCCTGGCAGTTTCGAAATTTTTTCCACGTATTCCAAGAGGAAATCGTTATCTTTTAGGATGTCGACACTGACTGCCACGTTCAGGTAGGGGATCAGACCCACGAAAAACAAATCTACCCATGTAAGCTGTGCGTAAGTAGAAAATGTTCAATAGTACGGCTTTAACAAACGACTAATATATATATACATAAAATATATATTGATAATCATGACTCACTCGATTCTTATAGAAATATCCTCCATTCTCGCGAATCATCTTTTCGAATCTTTCAAAGAAATACGGTACAGTCTCCTTAAGTATAACTTCCTTCTTCTTCTTTCTTTCAGACACGTTATTATCCCAGAGACAATTCGTGAATTCTACAGAGGATAAATCACAAAATATTATTAATCCCAAAAATTCACCTCATTCGTATCTCACACTGCGTACGTATTCTGAAGTCATTAATGGTATCGATAATTATGTCCAGTTCCATATTTTCAATCAGGTCTTTTCCAGCAAGCCCGTACACGTTTGCCAAATAGCGGCTCACCGCTATCGATTGATGATATTGCTTTCCATCGATCTCGAAAACTGGCAAATGTCCGAACGGAGCGTCTGAATAATAATTGATATTAAAAAAAAGTCAATAAACAATATCTATAATTATAAAAAATAATTAAAATTAATCCAACGTCTCATTCGACTTACCTTTCTTACGCTCTGGCCAGTCCTCAATACTAATTCGCTCATCTACAAACGGCTCCTTTGCGTAAGACAAGATCAAACGAACGACTTCGGCCACACCAGTCGTTTCGAAATATGTCACCTTGTACTTCATACTTATTATCCTGATAAAAAGAAATTAAATTTCATCAGCACAAACACGCACGTTAACGGATACTGAGTCTATGTCAAAGTTCCTTTATTAGATCACCACGCTTATCATTTGGAGATACGTTGATTACAGATTGTCAGTTTCATCCAATAGGCTACTCCAATCCGATACCCGTTAGTAATGATATCAGTGATACAACGCTACCATAAAATTCAAATATAATTAATTCGCGAATTTGCGATTTAACAGACTCAAATCGTTACGCAAACACTGCACGTCGACCTCGCGATTTACTGCCAAATTCTTCTCGTTGCTACAGGTTCTGATTCCTTCGCGTATTACCGGTGATTACGTCTTACGTAACGATAGTGTTCTGCTACTCGCGCATAATTACGGGTTTCGTCCTTACTTTCCTTTTTTCAAATGCCGAACAGCCCGCCCAAGTAAAATCTCATTATTACGCATTGTAAAAAATTTAATAACGATACCCTCGCCTTCATTAAAATTTCGAAAATTCACATTCAATAGCACTTTACGATACTAGTGCGAAAATTTTTTTTCTGACGAGTGTGAGTTTGCAGCACGGGCCGAAGGCGAGTGTTGCAATCACGCGAGTTTAGAAAAGGTTTTTCGCACGAGTATCGTACAAAATTTTATTTCACAACGGCCGAAAATGCACGGAGTGAAATAAAATACCTTATTCTCTCAAAGTCATATCGACCGATCTCTCGCAGTTACCTATCGAGTACTTTTTTTCTTCTTCGAATTAACGAAATCTACTTTACCAACCGATATTCTCCTTCGTCCCACAATCTAACGCACGTATTTATTAACTACGTATGTACCACAGAAAAGCATCTACGTACGTAAAACCTGAAAGTCGTATCCAAAGTTTTGAATTCCTCGACGACACGAACTGTTTGTTTGAACTCGTGAATTTAAACAGTGTGACATTAATTCGTAAACAAAAGCAAGACGCCTCTATCGGTTGTTAGGCGAAGTGAAAAGAAGACAAGAAACGACCGTTAGAGGATATTAGAAACTACCCGATTGTAATAATGACAAAACAAAGGAGTCTATTAATTGCAAATACTGTTTTGAAAATTCGTTAAACTCTCCATTACGCACGCATCGCTTTCTGCAAGATATTTTTACATCGAGGACGTTGGAGGTTGATACGAGTCGTAATTCCAAAAAAATTCTTCACTCGATAATAATACAAAAGTGTTATGCTAATTGGTATCGCATGAGAGATTAATGTAACGAGACAAACACGGCTTTTGTGCATGACCGAGTTCGTGTAATGTATCTGGTAATACTTACTGCGCTTGCAATCAGAGCTTGGATCGAATTTTTCAGCGGACACTCACCGCTGACGGACAACTATTAACTGACCACTAACTGAAGTCGAATTGGAACGATAGCACTTGGTAATCCGCTTCGTGGGTCGACAGCGGAAAGAACAAGGGACGGAGTGGAACAGAAATGAACAGGAGTAATGGTAATTGTGCCAGTAGTGGTGGTACAATTGTCAGTCCTGAAGGTTTTTCAGGCCAACGGTCATTTTTTTTTCCTTTTTTTCTTTCAACTCTGAGTAATAACTGAAATTGAAATTAATGCTTAGGAGTATGTTTTTCTGGTTCTTTCAAAAAGTCTTATTATTGCGTGTCGAGTACAAAATCGTTTTAAAATTCAGCTTTAGGTGCGTCTTTCAAATAATTCTTTATTGCGGGAATTGTTCGGATCTTGTCCTTGAGAGATTTCAAATTTGGATGATTTGCCAAGAGATCCTTACCTAATAAACCATTAAGGCCATCGACTAATCCGACGAAGAAGAAATCCACGTAGCTCAGCTGTGAAATAATATTTTTTTTATATATTAAATCGCACAATTTTTGATAAAAACATACAAATCGCGAAAACCCTTCATTTACGCGTTTGTCTTTAAGTTTACCTCTCCGCCATGAAAATATCCACCGTTATTTTTCACGATTTCCTCAAATTTATCTAAGTAATATGGAACCTCGATATTTTCCAACGATTCCTTCTTCTTAGCCTTTTGAACTGGATCGGGCTCCCTGAAGTAGAGGCCGAATACTGTAAGAATATTTTTTTCAAATATATTAACACTGACAATACCGATTTTTCATTATCATACACCTATACATACCCATACGAACAATATTTAATATAACAAAGACCATGTATAAAATAAATTAAACGTTCCTCACATTTTCGATAATCTTGTATAGTATCCGCTAAACCATCTATCTGCAACTGATCCAGATCGGTTTTACCGATTAAGTTCAATTGCTTAGCCAGATAACGACATATTGCTAAACTCTGAGCGTACTGTTGTCCATCAATCTCGAGAACAGGTACTTGGCCGAAGGGCATTGCTGATAAGAAAGATAATAATAATAAATAGTTTAATCAGTAGAAAAATATAAATGGTCACAGTTCATAGTAAAAAAAATCAAAGAACCATTACTTACTCGGCTTTATTTTCGGCCATTCGTTCACGAGATCGTTTATCCTTACGTCCTCAAATTCAATTCCACCATAGTGAAAAAGATACTTTATTGGTTCGCCAAGAACCGGAAAATTAAAATATGTCAACTTATATTTCGGCATCGTTACTGAAACAAAGAAAGAAAAAGATTGAATTACCGATCGAGTCA
>JARQST010000039.1:312785-490995 GCA_030142225.1 Pachycephus smyrnensis | reverse complement strand
TTCTATTCACATATTTTCTATTTATTTCTAACGTATAATTAAAATGTACCTCAGACATTGGAATTTTTCATTAAAATATTTAATTGTGGTATGTAATACATTATTCTCTCCTCAATATACGTTTAACACTTCTTTTATAGAGATGTTTATATTTGATGTATAGTTTAAATAAACATTAGGTATGTCCATTTTTCTATATAAAACACTATATAATTTATATATAACCTAAACATAATTTTTTCACATGGGTTTCCATAAATACATTACTTCGACTACTTCAAGACCTCTTGATGGATCATATTATTTTATTGACCAATACTGCGGCGGATTTGAATATTAAATTTTATTTTCATTAAAATTAAGACTATATCTGTATTTCTTATACAGAGAGAGACAGAGAGTGGAGAAAGCGCCAGAGGTAGTTAGAGTTACAGCTTTATTACGTTTCTAGTGCAAACCCTCTAAGAAACCAAAGCACAAAGTAAGATGCATAATAGGAGACGTATACATATACATTAGTTGCTCGACATGTAAAGAAAATTTGCAGTATAACCCTGCAACAAGGTAGCTTAATGGGAAACGCCCACTTGCTTTACACTCATCGTAGGTAGCCACAGCATACAGATTATAATCAGTACAACAATACCAAGCACAATAACAATATTATAATAATAATAATAATAAGCCTTCAACGTAAGGGAGAAATAATCATATAACTACGTGTATTAGTTAAATTTAGGCAGAGTTAGCTAAGTTGTACTGCGCTATACTATGGCTAAGGAGTGAAAGAGAGGAAGAGAGAGAAGTGCATTTCGACTAAGAATTCAGAAGAATGATTGATTTCCTCTCTTTTATATCAAATTAAAATGGTACCAATTAGTCGTAAAGGACACCAACCGTATACTAAGCCGTCAAGTTATAAGGAACGTACTATGTATGAACATATGTACTGCAGTAAATTGTCGCATGATAACAATAATAAATAATAGCATGAGATAATTTTTGTAAAGTATCTATGCTCCTTTGATGGAAAAGATTCTTGATGAGGTGGTTAAAAAGAATAATTAACAAACATCTTGGTAGCGTCTCATTTTACAAGTCAAACATAGAGTACCTTAATTTTATTAAAAATCGTCTGTTAAATTGAATTAGCAATTGAGGTGCCACTATTGAATCTTAAAACGGACTTCCTTTAAAATAAGGAAAATTATAATAACCATGTTATGTCCCATGTTCTCACAATTAATATTGCTTTTCAAGCATTGTTAATTCTTCCGCTCGATATCGCCATAATTAAAATCATTTTTGAAAAACAATATTTATATTCATAATCGGACACCATGTGCCTGTGCCCGGGAAATTTTCTTTTTTTTCTTTTGCCATTCAAAATTTTAGTTTTTATTTATCAATCCCAATAACCATACAAATGATCACGCATACCTATATCAGCAGTATTGCGGGTTTCCATTCATATAGGAAATTCCTTTACTGATAGCAAATACTTACAAAGGCGTATGTGCTAATGAGGTGTTACGTTATACAAATAATTATTATTACTGAATTTGATCCTCATTAGCACGTACCGTGCTGCAACATCTTCTAACGTACTGTAACATGTTCTAAGGTATCCATTAAACTTGCAATACGTATAATAATCTGATTACGACAAGAATAAAAAATCTGTAAATATTCTTGATGAGCAGTCCAAACTAACCCTTTCATCTGAAATCGCCAAGTGTCGATATTCAATGTAGATACTGAACTATCGGACATGCCTATAATGTTTACATGTAAATTCCCTGAAAAGCGTTATGTAAGCAATGATACACGTTATGAATGACGTGATAACCATGTATTCGCCAAAAATCAAAATTTCAACATAAATAAATGTACAATTATACGAAGTGGGGGAACGTAAATACATGACTGGATGCGTCGGAAATCTGAAATCTTCCAATTTGCTGGGCTCTCGGTCGCGTAACGAACATTTGGCAATATCGTCGAGTTTACGAGCGGAGTTTACGGTTTTATGGCGTTCACTGACGGGACTTCGTGCCAACTAATCGTTCGCCTCCGTAGTTTCCTTGTCCCGGCAGATTAGTCGCTCCATATCGAGCATTCCTATTTATATAGGTATACGCACGATATATACATATATGGCTGAGCAACGAACAGCGTATCGTGTAACTTGTGCTCTGTGGTAGTTGAGGATAATGTAGCGGACAGAACAGTTTTTTCGGGGGATGCTTCCACAAACTACGCTCCTGACGGACTGACTGACCCTTCCGGGATTTCCGAATTCACCCTTGTCGAAAATATTTCGATGCCCGCATTGCCTCTCCTCGATTAGTTATTCTTGGGATAACACGTTAATCGAATCCGATGAACCGCGTATAATCGGCTAACCCAAACCCACCCAATGCACATCGTTAGTAAAGCCTGTTACATCGCGTTTCGGACTTCGTATGGCGTTTTGTGAGCGATTAGTTGTGTATAGGAGCAGAGAACGTTAGGATTTTGTGAACTCGCATTCCATTACGTTCATCCGTGAGCGTAAATAGAGGTATTATTCGAGACAGCGCCTGCTGATGACAGTAAAATATGTGTTGGGGCTAGTTGAAAAGCACCCAGTTCCGTGTTTAGTGGAGCTACAAACCTCACCATTGCGTTACTGAAAACAGTTATATGGAATGGAACAGGCGAGTTCTCTTCGGACAAGCTATTCCCACAGTAATCTCAGTTGGACTGCTGCAAAGTCTCTAAAAAACTATGTCTTTTAGGATAATATAAAGAACGAAAGAAATGAAGGATCTGAGAAATACTAGATACGAGAATAAGAAAGAGGTTAGGACTTCGGGTAGTCTCTCTGATGAAAAAATATGTTCAGGTCGTAAAAAAAACGGTGAACTTTTCACATTCGTTTCTTGGTGATCCTTTCCTTCGTGGTCTCTGACTTTTCAGATAAAGTGATTGCTTGGGCTTGACACGAAATTTAAATCTATTCAATAAGTCCCTATGGACATTGCTATATATGTATTTCGATTCTTGTTAGTGACAGTGTTATCACGAAAAATGCATGTTATTCTCGATGTCGAAGGATGCGATTTGTGTAAGGAGATGAGATATTCACGAAGTTTAACAATGGATGCCAACTTTGAATGCTATTAGCCTATTCCTATTGTGTCATTGTCAATGTACAGTACTTTGTACAGTACCTTTGTCAATCCTGGATGCTTCAAAGATACGTAAGAACTCAAAACAGACTAAAATAGAAATGCAAAAACATGTATCCCTTTATTTCGTCCCCACAACTTCCACATCAAATTGCAGCCCAAATAGTAAGAACATCACCGAATCAGAAATTTAATATTCCTAAGGAACAAAACATTCTACACTGTAGCTTTAATATATTTATTTTCACTTAATTTCTAAAAAAATAAAAATATTTATAAAGTAATAATAAAAATTGAATTACATTCTATTTAATATTTGCAGAAGATTTGTAATTAATTTCAGTACGATATTCGCTATACGAAATAATATTGGAAAACTCGTTGATTGTTTACAGATCATTCATAGATCACTGGCGGATCATTGATAGATCATTCGCTGATCTTTCGTTAATCAATCCGAGATCTTGCAGCTACAAGTATTCTGTAACTTGGACACTGGAAGTCGGAAAGGGCTGCAATTTAACGTGGACGTACTAGGAACGAAATAAAGGGATACATGTCGTTGCATTTCTATTTTAGTCCATTTTGAGTTCTTACGTACTTTTGAAGTATCCAGGATTGACAAAGGTACTGTAACTTGAACACCGGAAGTCGCAAAGGGCTGCAATTTAACGTGGACGTTCTAAAGGAGGCAATAAAGGAATACATGTCTTTGCATTTCTATTTTAGTTCATTTTGGTCTTTGGTCTTTCTTCATGACTCGGGGATGCTTGTACTGACTCGTGGAATACTCTTGAGTTGAATCCTTTGTACTTCGTGACATAAAATTACATGGAGACATCGTAGTAGAACTCCTTAGATGCTACAGTAACATGAAACGAAATTTGATAATCTAAAAAGGGAGAACGAAGGGCATTGATACGTTATTTTTGTAGGTTACCATAATTAAAAGCCTTATACATCCAAATAATGCATTCATTACTTAGATGAAACTTATTAATAATCTTACTACTTACTATATAGAAGAATAAGTCGTTTGGTATATGTGATTATTTGCTATAACCTAGTCCTGGATTTTTGGGTTATTGTCTACTTTTGTGACACATGTGAAACTGTCAAAATATTTGATCGCCGGCCAATGTCACTAGATTTTGGCGCGAAAATTAGGGATGAACTCGCTCTCGAACGTCGCACCTTCAGGTGTTCTACTTGGGACGGGACATACGTTATAACTATTGGGAAATCTATCGAGAAGTAAAATTTGCCAATAGTCATTAACTACTGACATGTATGTGGTATCGCTAGGTATAAGTACTTCTACTCAGAGGAAGAAATATTTAGTCATAAGTAGTTCTAGAAAATAAGTTGTAGGCTAGGGTAATAAAATTAAGAGACATTTGCCAGGCCCTCAAGTGGCCTGCCCTCAAAAGAAAGCAAGTGAAAGAAAGGACTGACGAGAGGTATGGCGGAGTCTTGAGACGTGATGGGAAAAGGGACGAGAGGCAGATTTGGTTGAGCAGGCAAAGACGTCAGACGGATTGAAAGGCAGAAATGATTGTTGATCTAGAGTAACATTTTTTTAATAAAGATTATTTGTAGATTAAATGAATATCCGCACCTGCATTCATTTCAATTAACCATCGCTGTAAATCCCTATTTTCGATATTACATGTACATCTAATCAAGAAAAGATGGAGAGTGAACTCATTCGCGTTGAGTTCGATGTTGGGTCGACGTTGTTGAGTTCGATGCCCTGTCCTTCTTATTGAAGAAATCTTGTTTTCATGTCGGGTGTCAGGGGCCATCACTAAATATTTTAGTGTGTCACAGAGCAATGGAAAACTACTCCTATTCTATTCGTTTCTGCAAGTTTCTTGACACTGTCAGTTTGAAGCCTCCAAGAGATGAAGTTTGACTCAGAGTTTCCTTATGCAGCGGAGCTTGTGTTGGTCATTCTATATCTGAAAAATAATCTAATTGAATGCCATAGCTGCAAGTTACGGAAAATAATCCTCGATTTATCCCTCTCTGTGAAAGTAAAATAATGTATGGCGAAATTTCATATCGGAACGCGCCTTCATTACAAATTTTTGGCCTATTTTTATTAAAATTTGTTCGATTCGTGTTCATCTCGCTGCGACTGGTAAACGAGCGTATTTTTCTGAGATATTTTTTTCTTCCATCCACCCGCTGGCTTCTCGACTCAACCCCTACCCTGAATTTACGATCATAAGAAGCGTCTCCGCGCGGAATCTATTATCGCAATTATTGGCGGAGACGCGTCGAGTGACAAAATAAAGTTTTGCGAACCACAAAGCTCTGAGCTTGCGAATCGCTGGGGGATAAGGTTGGTATTATTGAAAAATTATCGGGAAACTTTAGTTCCCCAGGAAATAGGGGATGTATTGGATAAATTGAATTGTTCAATAGGACGGAGGTTTCTGTCAGAGAATCAGTGGCGTGGATTGGGGCCTGTATTTTTCTTTTCTTTCTTATTTCCGTCTACTTTCTTTCTTTCCCTTTCGCGTCTCACTGCACGAAATCGTGAAATTTTTCGTGTTAAGAAGACTCCAGTTTTGCGATAAACGTCAAATTTCGCACGCATATTTTTAAGAAGGCGGAAAACAAAAGCCTAATAGAATCCGAAAGATTCAAAATGGCGATGAGCAGTGTGCACGCTTTTTGTATTTTCTTTCGTCACATTTTCATTCTACATGTAAAGTAATTTTTAACGAATTGTTAGCGATTCGTCGAGTCGAGTGTTGAGAAATAAATACAAATACTAAATAGAGAGAATCTTAATGCGAATCTGAACTGTTATTCTACCCCTCTTCTCCTCCTGAAAAGGCCAACCCCTGTCCGGAGTGAAATGAATTTTAGAGAAGATTTAAAAGCACATCAAAATGTAAAGTAGCGCGTCCATCCGTGACCCCGCGGCACCTTTTCAAACCCTCGAATCCATCTGACGAATCCTTCAGTCAAACTACGTAAATGTCGTTAATCAACAATAATTCTTCAACCGAATAACAATTTAATAAACACTCGAGTGATGGGTTTTGAATCATCGACCTTCGGAGAATTTCTTCCCAAAGAAATAGCTGCGTTCAAGAATCCTAACGGCCAATATTACATTGACCGTTCATTCTAGAAATGTTAAATCAAATCAACTTGTTATATTATATTTATTTGTAGATCCAGCAATTTTGTTTCCAATCTTTTTTTAAAAGCGATGAGCGTCTGAGCGTCTCGTTGTATTCTAGTTAGTTCGAATTTGAAGTATATGGACACAATCTGGGGTTTTCAACGCAGCTCATTTGATATTCATAGGTTGACAACAGGGCTAAACCGTCTAACCATGAAAATTGCTTCATTCATTTGTTAAATATTATTCGTGGAAATGTAATAACGAAGCGCAACCGCTTTGAAGTTCCGTCATACGCTGATGCTCTGTGTAAAATGTGTAATAAATGATCTAGGGTTTATAATAGCACTTTAGTTGGCAGCATTGTAAACACCTCTGTATCAATCATCCCTCATTATACAGACTGCGCGTACCCTTCACCCCTGTCCCATGATCTTAGGAAAATAAGGGCTTGCTTTCTTCATGAAGAACTTTAGTAACGTGTTTGTGCCAACGCAACGCCAAGTGCTGAAATTTCATTGTTGGGCTTTATTAACAAATTTTCCGATCTGGATGACAGCACAAAGGGACCGATTTATCATAGGGTTATAGCGGCACGTGCTTCTCATACTTTGAGCCCTTGCCTGGTCTCCATAAAATTTCACCTCCTTCTATAACAGAAATATCGCAACTTGGATAAAATGAATGAGACAGTTCTATTTTTGGAAGGTGTACCCGCGGGTGTAGAAAAGTTGATATGTTATTTTGGAACAAGAATTCTCGTTACTCGATTGACCTCGGAGTAATCCGATCTAGAAATTAGGTAGCGCACACCCTATGTCAGAAAAGACTTCAGCTTCGAATGGACGTTGTAATCTTTCTATTAATATTACACCTCTCCATAAATTTCTGCAGAAAGTTATTACACACTACCTTTTGATCAACTAATTCAACCCTCACAGCGTCGGAGGATCAATTTAAAATTGCAGAGCCGAAGGGTGGAGTAAGGCTAATGAATCAAGCCGCGCGAAAGAAATGGTAGGCGGTGTAGTGTAATGGTGATTTAATGCTGCGGCTTTGATTGGACAGTGATTGGCTCATGGGAGACTGGCTGACTGGTCGTTAAATCGAGAAAAACCAGTAGTCTCATAGATAAAGCTCTCGAGACAAAAAGAGCGGTCTAATGAATTGCTGACTCGTGCCTTCCATTCGCTTTACAATTTTCAGACTATCAAATTCATTTCCTCCGTTTCTCCATTCGTTACAGAATTGCGCGGTAGGCCACGCGGTTTACTGTACTGTCGAGTTTCTCGTTTCCTTATTTTTTTATCTTCTCTTTTTTGTAACGCAGCACTTCTTACGCGTCTGATCGATTCTCACTGCTACGGGATTCCGAGTATTACTTATTTTTCCAACACGCCCGCTCGTAATTCACGTGCTCGTGTCTTGTGCATCCGACTTTGCGAAAACAATAGGGTTTCACTCCCATTGCTATGTATGACCGCATCTCTTCGAAAGAAATAGTTATTTTTGCACAGGCGCACACCGTATCACAGAGACGTTTAAATGTTGTAGCTAAAAAGCGCTGACTTGTAAGAGTTTGGTAAACTCTTTCCTAATACTGATTTATGTTATTGTATAACGTTTTTAAATAGTTCGATAACAACGTACACGACTTTTCTTTCCATATTTTTTTTCATTACTTTCTAAAAAAAAGGCGATTTCATCACTGTAAAATTCATATCCTATAAAAGTACATCAAGCACATTTCAAATATTCAATGACAAACGATAAGGTGATTTGGGAGTTACCTTTGTTCGTTCAGAAAGAAATCATATACCATTTTCAATCCTCTTTCATTGCTCAGAATGATTTCAAATCTCTCTAAAATCCTATCGATTTCATCCTCATCAACTTCATTTATGGTTAACCGTTGAAAAGGACGTTCATCGTTTATCAAAAGGATTCTATTATACTTAAAATAAAAGAAAGAAATTGAACATAAATCATCATACCTATACAATTAAATTACCATTACAGATTCAATTAGTAAAATAATAATTAGGAATTTTTCCACATAGAATAACATAGCTGCAGGCTACTGATTAGACTATGCGGTTTACCCTGCTTCTGCTTCGCTTAGTCAGATACGCACGTCGAATTGCTGCCAGATTCTGTTTCATGTATCTTCCACAGTAACTTCAAACTTCACAGCTTCTTTGGACCAAGCACTAATTACCAAGTGATTCAAAATCGAAATTAGGCAGATGAACTTTTATCGAAAGTGCCGTATAACTCCGAAAGTTTTCCGTGGCAGGGTTCGTAACAATCTGCCCCGAAAACTCGTTTTTAACTTTAAGAAAACGTTTCAATGATGAAATTAGATCGAAAATAGGGTAGGAAAGTGCGGGAAAATTTATAGACAAGAAACGCAGTTTCGTGGCTGTTCGTCATCAGCAAGGACGGCACATTTAGGCGCCATTATTTCGAGCTTAATTGCAAGGTAAAGCACGCGGTGGAAAGCTACCCCTAAGATTTTCAGTAAGATGGGCATTTATGAACTAAAAGTAACGTTGCAAAATCGCAAGTCAGTATTACCACCTTACGCCACTCAAAATATCATTTATACTATATTGTATGAGACAATGGTCTAAGAGTTTCCGTTTATATCGTATTACCATCCTCAAAGACGTACTAGTTCACGTACAAGTCCTCGATACCCTTTCAGAGGCTTGGAAAGAACATCTAATCCCGTTGATACTTAACACGGGCTAACCCAACTGATAAAACCCGAAGCGCGATAAAACCTGTTGGAACTTATGACTCCTATTCGCGAAACTGATAGAGAGGGTTCCTCGACAGTGGACGGTCCAAGGCAGCGCATTATCGCCCACCATAATGTCCCCATACAGTTTCCTATATCACCGCGACGCACGAACGTATCGTGAGATCATGACAATAACATAGTAAGTACGAGGAGTCGTTCTGTCTGCGAAACGGCCTTCGTAGACTGTCCACGCAGCCATAAAGCCGAAATGTTCTCTTGGACGGCCGTTTCTTTGCTTATATCCAAAAAGGAACGTGATGTCACAAAAGGCTTTGGAGCCTCTTTGAAATTTGCATGCGCCAAGATTCTAGGTTATACGTGTATATCTTAGGTTATGTTCGTTGGGCAGTTAGGCTGATCCAATAAATGCTAGATGATATCAGTGAGTTTTGTTAACGATATATATATTGGTTTTTGTCTATGTTGACACAGTATTACATGCGGCAGGGTTGCGTCGCAGTGATGTCGACGACTTGGATAGCGAGCGTCGCCGTTTTCGGAGCGTTGGTTCTTCCGAGGGGTGGCTACTATTTCAACGGATCCGGTCTTCTCGCCTGTGATCCCTTCTTCGCCAGAGCCTCCCTGAGGTATTGCACCATTTACTAGTATAGTAAGATCATCAAGTCGAGTAGATGTCGAGCGTCGGGGCGCACTATGCCGGGAAGATAATTCCCTTTTTCTTGCGGCTCCCTCCAATGGCGTCTTTATCGATCTCTTTGTCAAGACTCCGTTCTCGTTGATCTTCCTTAAAGAAACGAGCAAGGAATTTTCTGAACGGAAGGTCCGCGGGTTATTTGCCTCCATCAGCGAATATTGGCGCAGATGGCGCCACTGTGGCCCTTTCGAATTTACCCCTAACCACGAGGACAGTTAATTAAAGTTTTCCCCTTTTCAGGATACTTGCCTGCTGCTGCTTCTACTTTCCGACCACGATGGTACTGATGTACTGCTACGGATCAGCCTTCCATGTCAACAAGTTGCGTCTCAAGCGGGTTGTCTGCGTTAATACGCCGGAAGTTGTCAGTGGCGGTCACATCGAAAGGGTGAGTTTCGTTTGATGAACGATAATAGTTTGCAGATTAATAAGAATGCAACCTTTTCTCTAACCTCTAGAAACCTTCTTTGACTCTCCAGAGTCTTTTGACCCAAACGCCACTTTCGAAAACTCACCTTTCCACCCAGTTGAACTGCCTTACTCGTTATCGAAGCAATGTGCGAAACGTGACGTGTTTGCCGAAAGCATTCACACCCCCTTTACCATATTCATATAACCATCCCTTGCCGACTCGAAACGGCAGGAAAGCCTTCTATCCTTTATGCACGTGCAACATTATGCTCGTGAAAGGGGACTGAATTAAAAAATGAAATTTAAAGCCAAAATTTTCATGCTGAGTGGTATGAAACATGTCGACAACAAAAAATTGAAAAACGCATGATGTAAAAAGTAGACGATAGCAATTTAGGGTAGACGCACCGTTTTTGGCCACCTTAGGGCCGATTGTGGCCATCACATTCAAAGCAATAAAACTAAACATTTGATTACAAGAAAAACACATCGAGTAGGTCATTCAGTGAATTTATGTCAATTTGTTCAAAAAATGAACATGCAGTTGTGGGAGAAAAATAATTTGAAGAATAAAATAATAAAAATGGCCACAATCGGTACAGTGATGTGATAAACACATGTAATGTTGAGTAGATTAAAGAATCTTGAGGAGGCTGTTGATACTGCCCAATGACTTTTTCAATTATTTAAATCATAAATGGCTCGAATTTATTGTATAATATTTTTCAAAATGTAGTTAACAACTATTTTTCTTTTTTATAATAACTAATATAACGCTTATCGCAGGAAGAATCAAGAACTTAAACAAAACACATCAAGGTATTGTTATCCAAGATATCACTTTGATTTCCCAATTATTCCTTATCATAATATAATTTTCGTGATTGTAAAACTTACAAATAACAATAACCACTGCCTTTACATGAAGATTATATATGAATTTTAAATAGTATTCTATACGCACTTCTTAACGCAATGCTGTTATTAGTTACAACGAATTGATAGTCACAATTGTGCATCCGTTCGATATTCGCAAAATATTTACGCAATAGCAGAAGAAAGATGAAAAACTATCGCATGAAGTAATTTCCGCAAATTAATACCTAAACGTGCGATATTCCATTTCTGCGGGAGAAATTCGGCTTCTGGTCACGATATTCATCGTGGATTTACGTAACAGCATTTTCGCAAGAGAATTTTGCTAGCGAAGATCGTCGAGGCTTCCTATTGAACTCGAGACGATAGTGCTCGGGCATATTCCTCCATGAGTGGCGAGTTTTAAAGGATGTTTCGCAAACTTCAAGTATTCCCCGGAGTTTTGATGTAACAACGTATTTAGGCAGAGCAAACGAACCGGAAGTTATGTGTAGTTCATAACTATTCGGGAAAGCATCCATTGACCAATGATGCCTTGCTCATGTGAATCGTAAAGGGAACTTTCTCCATACGGTGCGATTCACGAAAAAGACTCAGGATTTACGGGCGCGAGCATCTTGGAGACTTTTCATCGTAGATTAGTGTAGCGGCGACAAAAAATGGAAGAAAAAGAATCGTCACAGACTTCTTAGTGGCCAACTTTAAAGAAGATAGAGCCTTCCCCAGTTGGGTGAATTCACGGTGTGAATCCTTGGCGTGAATTCTAGGTGAATTCAGCTCTCCCTCGAGAGAGTTCGCCTAATCATTCAATGCCTCTATCGCTTTTAGGATTTTTTTCCAGCTCTCGAAGAAGCTCAGCCGACTTCTTCACGAGGATTTCGTGAGATAATTTAATCCATAACCTAAAAGAGAGAATGTGACTACTTTGATATCCTTTACGCAGTTCATCGTCCAAGGATCTGAGAAGAGGACAGGAGGTGGAAATCCACAAAGAAACTGGCTGAGAAAAGAAAAAGGAAGAGAAAAAATAGAGAATTGGAACGAATGATCAAGAAGAAGAATAAAAATCTCTTGACGCGAAGCGTGATTAATGTAGTAATTAGATTATAAAGTATGATCTTGGAAAATGTAATATTCTTTTAAATCTGAAAGTGGCAACCGTTTAAATCAAGAATCAAATGGAAGCAGATTATTATATTAATTCTGGGTCGCATGCTAGCAATTTTGAAAATGATTAAGAGCATTAGATTAATTTTTCTAATTTGAGTCTGCTTGAATGCTTTAATTTGATAATAGAGGCACGTTCGCTTTCTGTGAACTACGAATGCTTGTTGGGGTACTATATGAGCTAATTACAATAACCAATGCAATTAGGAGATGTGCAACCTGTCCTCAAAGGGAACAACATTACAAGCAAATATACCGAGCAAAATCCGTGCTCTGTACACAAACAACGTTTCTTTCCAATTGCTGTACTCTGAAAATGGAAACTTCATGTGATTCTAAATGATAGGTATATTGGCGAAAATAGTAAAACGCGATATCGCGCGGATTATTATTCATTCTTTTTCAGGAAATGATAAACGATTCACTGCCTTCTCATGATTTATTAACGTTCAGCATATAGGAAAGCAACTCGCAGACTAAATAAATCAATACAGAGATTAATTCGCATGAAAGCAAAAAAGAACTTTAAATGCGTTTTCTATCGTTTCATAGAGAATACATCCTAAGTCGAGACTAACCTGACAGGGAAGTACAAAACAACTGTGCGCATAGTGCATTCAATATTTGATGAGAGTTTCCAAGACCAAAGTGAGTTTCCTCGTGATAAAAGCCTCCATTCAATGATTTCCGCCATCTTGGGCATTGGACCGACCTGTGGACAAGCATACAGCAGGAGATAAATTGTCGTTTCCTAAACGAACTTACGTTTGTGCTTACTCACTGATAACAATTGAAGTCACAACAATTATGAGCAATTAACTAGCTGCTTTCAGGCGGTGTAGACATTATTGTGTTACAGCACTGTATTATGTATTCAAACGATCAACAGATATTTTTTGACAATATTTAAAGTATACACTGAGGGCTACCCGGAAAAAAATAATTATATAAAATTTGATCCAAAATTTGTCTCTATCTGATCATACCTGATCAGATCTAAAATTTTAAAAGAATTCACTATGAAGATGTAAATTCTATATAAATAATATTTCTAAATAATACTTTTATCCGTAAATGGGTTTATTACAACTATTTTAGGCAATATCATTCGCATAGAATTTACATTTTCATAGTGTATTTTTACATATAATCATTGGTGTGTGATTATATATAACCATTTTTTCCCGGGTAATTACCTCCGAGTACGATTATTTCACGAAAATCTAGGGAATTTTTGTATTTCATTCGTTGTGCCGCTACAATGAAGAAAACCTTCAACTTTAGTAACTAAGTACATCAGTGTCACAGAAAAATTTTGATGGAAAATAGACATATGTATCAGTAAGCTCCACTCTCTTCCGTAAGGATCGTTCGAGATGCAAGATGGCGCGACCCAGTTTTCATAGCGCAAATAGTATTTTGTTGCGCTCCGCTTGGAAATCACATTTATTTCGACATTAGCCAGATCTCTTTGTGGGCGGAGCAAAGCGATTCCCCTTGTTCTCATACTCATGACCCGGATTCCTACCGGATGTTTGCGTCATTCGTTTGCGAGAGAAAAAAATGTAGAAAGCCTCTGGCATTGCAATTTCCGATTTCTCGATGCGCGCAGGATACCGGCATAACACTGCAAAATCCTGAGCGGTCGAGCGAATTACGGATTAGATTTATGCGACTGCGAAAATACCAGGCCGACTTTACTGATCCGTGAGTAGAAGAGATGTCGGAGATGAGCCTTGAGGGTGAGGGTTGAAAAAGATTTTTGTAGAACGCTAGAGGAAGTCAACCTTCTATTTTATTTAACGTCTCGCTCCAGGACGATCGATCATCTTTCTTATCGCTACCAGAAAGAAAGCGGATATCAATGATGGTGTGATCGGTTTGGGAAAATTGGGAAATGAGATACTAAGAAAGGAAATGAAAACTAATATTTCTGTAAAACAAATAGATTATCTCGTATCTGATTACCATACGCATATTTATTTATACGTATATATATTTATACACATACCGTAGTTACTATACCACTGTAAAATGAGTGAGCGTCCATTTTTTAATTTTCATCAAATCCCATAGGACGATTTATTGCTTCTGATAAAGTGTGACGGAAGTGTTGTTTGTACTTCCGCAAACGTCATTAATTTCACTTGTTCCGCTGATTCCAAACAGTCCATGCAGAATGGGAACAAAGCCGGAAAAAGTGTCGAGCGGAGACACGAGGTGAACATCACAATGGGGTAGTTTCAGTTCGTTTACACATTGACCAGCCCATCCAACAGCATCATGTTTCTTTACCACCAAGTGGAACCCTTGAGTGCATTTAACGTTAATTCTCACCAGCATCATTTATCGGCCACTTCGACAAGCAGTTACCTTACGCTCCATCGAGAGAACTCTCATCCTTGTCTCTCTCTTTCTCTCTTTAACTCATAACGTTTTTGGCTGATCCTGCTATAGGACATCTTTCCCACCATTATAACGAGCTCGTAAGGTATGCTTAAGCGTTTAACCGAGCAAGATTGCATTAACCGGAAAATGGCCAACCGGGGATTTCGTGCATCCCTTGTCGCTCTGCACTTAACCCACTTCCGGCGAAATTCTTACGTAGTAAGAAATACGAGGTGGGTTCGAGTCACAAAGAAACGAAGTCGACTAACGACCCGGAGACACACTCACTCGATTATCGTAAGACGAACGATGATCAAAATGGCTTCTCCTTCCAAAGACTTTTTACTGCACCTCCACGTAGTTGGTACATGACCCCTCATGACCTCAGGAATCTTCTACAACAGCCAATAGTATATCTAGTCGTATAGCTAAGACATTTCAACTTGATAGCAACCAGAATAATTCACCACGTTCGACTCTTCTAGGGACTTTGTTGGAGACACTTGTAGAAGAGCAATCGACAAGCAGAAGCAAGAGACGAACGAAATGGCGAAACTCGAGATCAACGGAGGACGGAGGGGCTTCTAGGGTAGAAGGATAGAAAAGTAGAAGACTGGAAAAGTAGAAGAGTGCATGTACGCGCGAGAATGGCCGAACAACTCGAAAGCTTGAGAGTGGCTTCGTTCTTTTGTCTTTGCCGTAACGAGCGTCTGGCCCGACGGGAATTGATTCGAGACGGAAATGTCCGTTCCCCCGTTTTTCGTATTTCTATTCCTCATCCTCGTCCACATTCATTTTAACTCTCATTCTCTTAGCTTCCAATACGAGACAGCTTCGCAATACGGGAGGCCCTACGAATTCGCAAAGGAATTAGCGACAGCCGAATAAGCCGTGAAAATGGATTTTAATTTGAACATGTTGAACGTTCTGCTCACGTTGCTTTACTGGGGCAGATGCAATTAACTATTTGAAATCGTGTCCTCGTTAGCGTTATAATGATTGACAATCGCATTTTTCACGTTTCTGTAGTTCCTATATGTACCTACTCATCTAACGAATCACTTTAATGTGACTGGGGAGTGAAAACGGCCATTTTGAATTTCAAATCACGAAAATTGTAAATTATATGGAATTAATGCATTATCCTTATTGGACTGGAATGCACACAGATTTGTGTAAGTTCCATAATTACTGAAACGGCACATTCGTAAAGTACAATTGCGAAATAAAGAAATGAGGGGCATGCAAAATTTTGGCACGAACATCTTTCACGTCAAAAAATTGCATGCAACTCACACCTTCGTTTGTCAATTATTCCGCATAAAAGTGTCATGCAAGTAACAGTGCAGCTTGCAAAAATATGCGTGCACTGCGTTTGCATGATACTTTATTATTACATTCTTATAAATTACGATATTCCATTTTGAGGTTAGAAAGTACTCCCCAGTCCCCTTAATGTTTCCTACATGAGATAATGCTACGCTGTATAAAAGTTTCGACAGGCGATATTATTTCAGAATAGTAGGTGATATGTCCGGCTGAGTCGCTGGATTAAAACTGTTCGTCATTCGTTAAATGGTTACCTCAGAATTGAGGATTATCTTGAGATTTTGAGTATTCTTAGATTTATCGCGTTTATTTTTGGACATTGTAATAAAGTTTGAATATACTTATAGCCACACATCAAAATCCGTCATGGTCATTTCACTTTATTAATTTTTTTTTTCAAAAACTTGAAACAATATTTGAGGTATCCTTAACGATAATAGAAAAATTCGCAGATAGCTTATTTATAAGAAAGTCTCCCATAATACCGATGTGTCCTCATGTGCTCCAATGTAGGTCAATGGTGTGGGAATGTCTTCTAAAGGTATCTTCAACATCTTGCAGTCTTCTATAGAGGCGCAAGACTCTTCAGGGAATAGAAAGAGAAAAAATGCAGGGCGAAAGACTGCCAGTTATGATGATCTAATTATTAATAAGGTCATCGAGGTGTGGAGAATTACAAGATTTTGCTTAAAGACTCAAGAGGACTGGCAAAAACTTACATAAAGGCTGGTATCTATTCCAACCTCGCATTAAAAAGCCTTTTTTTTTAATAAACAGTAATTATAACGCATACGTCCGTGGACAAGTACATCCAATCATATTTCTAGCATCGAATGTCGTAATTGCTGTTAATACATAAATTGTAAATAGGAGTCAAAATCTGTCTATGTAAAAATAATAATTTCAGAAAAACAATAGAATCATTTTAATTTATCGTGATTAATAAACCTACATTTTATTGTAGCACGGTCTTAAACTTCAAAGCATTTAAGGACCGTCGAAGAGCTTCGTCTTAGGGCTCGTTGAAATGGAAGCTGGAAGCATTCGTCAAACGCCTATTCAATATCGAGTAAATTGTTGAGAGAATGATCCAGAAGATATAACAGCAGCCACCCTTGGTCTTGGTAACATTTCTCACATTCGCGAAGTATATTCCCATTCTTCTTATTGGCCCATATATCTGTATATATAAGTATATATCTATATAAGTGTATATATGTATTTGTGCTTGCGTATCCGAAGAATTGTTATATTCGTCAAGTTATTGGACTGCGAGGGTTTCATAGAATCATCGACGGTTTTCTCGAAGCGAACTTGATGGCGGTAGGGATAAAAGGAATGAGTTCCACTGCGTAGATGGGGGCGACAGTGAATCCAAAGGGTGGTCTGAAACGAGAAGACGGTGTGGGAATCAGGAAGGCAGCGTCGCTGCGCTAAGGCAGACGAACACAGACGGGAAAGATGCGAGAGAGGGATACAGTGTCTTCTGATCAATATGGCTATAGCATTGACACATATTCTCGCTTAGCAACGTGAAAGGAGTCAATACAAGATGCCTAATAACCATAGCTAGTAAATAAAGGAGTCTAGTAGAATGCAAAATATCGGAGCAAACAGGTTTGCCATGAGGCACGGCCGTTTGAAACACGCGATCGCATCTTATGCATTCACCGTTGCAGAAAAAATTAATTTCGCATATGGGAAACTTTCAAAATGGAAGTATTTGACATTTGCAAATATTACTGTTCCATCTACGTGATCATAATTTTTTTGTGAAAATTTCAACCAGATTGGTTAAGCAGTTCACTTAAAATTTTGTATACAAGCACATGACACTAAGTTTTCGGATTTTACCGCATGGGTAATCTTGAAACCGGAAATGCCGGGCATCTACAGATGTTGCTGTTCCATTTACATTCGGAATTTGATATTTCTTGTAAGTTTCAGCGATAGTGATAGGTTCAGCGATTCGATCGCCATTTTCCGCACAATAATAGACGCGCACAAGTAGAATTTAGAGTATGCTGGATCTTGCGCATGCGTTGTATGTAAACCGGGAGTACTGGACGTTTGAAAATGTTACTGTTCCATCTACATCCGGAACATGATATCACTTATAAATTTAACTTCAATTAGTTCAGCCGTTTGTTTGGAATTTTGCCCACAAAATTTTGCATGCGCACGAGCACACTCACACCTTTTTTTATGGCGAATATGTAAGACACTTTCACATGTTTCACGCAATCATGCGTAAAAAATAAACCATGAAAATTTGTCATACTGCTTATTTTACTTACGTGAATGATTTTTCAAAAGTTTACTCATAAGCATGCGAAGTTATATGATATTTCTAGACAGTTGTTTTTTTTCGTCCGAAATATCTTCTTGCTATCTATTTCTGATGGCCATATCGAGTAAGACTTCATGTAATTTCCTGATCGTATCTCGTGCGAGGGTGGAACATGTATTAAAGATATAGCCATGAAGAGAAGGTGAGATTCAGGATCAGTGCGATTCTACAGGAACGAGTCTGCCTTATCCGGGATTATCCTTCCCATTCTGATCTTTTCTTCAAGTGAGAAGTAAAAATGAAAAGCGAGAGGAGGAGAAAGAGGATAAATGAATTCTGTACAAAAGGAAAGAAGAAAGAGAAGAGTAATAAAATCGAAAAACACCTGAATTCGGAGGCGGGGAGTCGTCAATGAGAAAATTCTACCAGAGATGAACGGAGCCGGATATATAGCTGGCGATGGTAAAATAAAAACGAGAACCAAGATGAGTGTCGATTGGGGAGAAATAAAATCGAATAAAACTGTCCCCTGGTATCACTGCGAATGGGATAATGGCAAAAAGGATAATAACGTAGAATCCGTTGTCAAGTGATAACGAGAATTCTGTAAAATCCCTACAATTCATCTATTAAACTCACCTGCTCGCTACATACGCGTGTCCCTCAATTAGGATGAATTGTGCCTGCGATAAATATCGTATATTCTTAAATTGTTTTTATTCTTTTCTGATCTCATTTATCCTAACGAATCCTAGTTGCGGGTTTGTTATACTTCTCAGAATTCATAATTAAATTAATATTTCTAACAATAACGAAGTTCTGCGTTATATTTATAAGATTTAATGTCTTTTTTATACTATTTTTGATATTGAAACCGATTAATACTAATGAAAGTCACGGAATAATATTCGTTTAAGCCTGAACTATCCACGCAGGGTCGATTGATGCAATTTTTAACCCTCTATGGGCCGGATTCTTTTCATGCCTATAAAAAAATTTATGTAACGTAAAATCAACAAATATCAACCTATAAATATAGAGTATATAATAAATATAGTAGTATGTAACTTGAAAGTTACACGGGCCCATAGAGGGTTAAAATTTGTTACTATAAACATTTAATAAATTTTCTTATGGAGAATCTTTCGAAATGAGCTACCAAAGCACGAAAGTAAGTTTTGTCTTTGTGTATTTAATTGTATTTGATGAATATGTAACGATGTTCCCAATATTGTCAGTCCATGTCGGAACGTACCTATAATAAAATAAAATTTTATAAATGAAAAACTCGTAAAAAACAATAATTTATCAAATTAACCATTGTTCTCATATTGGCAAGAGTGGGGTAAGATGGGCCCTGTAGGGCATGATGTATATTCACGTGCACCTTCAGTAATTTTATGGGTAGCCCATCTTGCCCTACCGGCCTCGTCTTACCAACCTACCCCCAAATTAAAAAATATTTTCTGAAATATTGAGACGTTCCAAAAATTTTTGAAAAGTTGGAATCGCGAGACTTTTAAAGAAGTTTGTGCACTGGGCAGGCGTCTTTAGAGGACACAACACTGATTTTAAGATAAAAAACACGCTTTGGTTTATTGTCCTATAAGTTACAGACTACGGAATCACTTATTCTATTCCACGCTCTTTCAGACTCTCGGTTATAATCTTTGCAATTTTCTGTATCGAGGATCGATTTAACGATACGGAGAGTATTTGTTTTGATTCCTATCCTGTAACTGTCGCTGTGACTAGTGTAGGGTCGCGGAATGTTAAAGAGAAAAATCTCAAATATTTTCTCCTCATGACTATCGCTAGGACTAATTCAAGGGAATTCCACAATATTAGGGATTTAAGGATCCTATTCCCTATTCCTTTATCGACGTCGTTGTAAGAGAACGATAGAATTTTTGAGGAAATTTAGGATTTGGGAAGTTCTCTCAGATACTTTTATACACAACCACAGTGCTATGCACTTGTATATGGAGCTCATAATGTATCCAGAATCGAGAATGAATACATGACGAAGAAAGAAGATAAAAGATGGAGGGATATAAGAACGGAATGTTACAATATATATATTAATACTAACAGTCCTGATAAATACGAATATTTAAAGGTTAAATAATAGAAGCACCATTGCGTTTTAATTTTGAAATATATCCATAAACCATTCAACTGTAATTTATTCTATACCGAAGATAATGCAGCGCAGATTATTTACTTGTCAGATTTAATACCGTACTTTGGATATAATATTATACAAATGTTATCAACTCTCAAACATAATCGTAAGCTTTAGATTTATCTGGCGAAATCTAGCAAAATTTCCTCTATTGATTCTCATATCAATCGGGATTCCAAATGTCGGATGCCTACGGTCAATGCAGGTCGAATACATTACCGGGATTTCAAAAAGGCTGACAAACGAACGCGTCTGGGTTTAATCCATTAACCATGCGGAACGCGTTTTGCTGTACACTTTTCACTCGGCCATTATGAGATTTCTTTCTTTCTTTTTTTTTTCCTTCTGCAGCAATTATTTCAAAGCCAAATGTACTCATCCACGCGTTTGACTCCTCTTTTTTTCCCCCTGTGAATAAAGCAGACACGACAGAGCACAGAATTATTTCTGCCATAAAAGAAAAACACAAACGATCTTCCTCTTATTAACTTTTTCTTATCACGAAGGACTGGGCCGTTATTCTTAGTTAATGTAATTGCGAAACCAGCGAGACCTTCGTGTTTTTTATTCTCTCGTGTTCCATTCGTGTTATCTTTATTGTAAAACTTATGATTTTTCATTTCGATTAATGTTATTCCTCGATTGATACTCGTATAGTTCTGGCTACACGAGTCAGAATAATTCTCTGGGATTATTTCATAGTTTTATTATAGGAATGATGCAATAGGTGCTGCTGTACGCTTGTACAAAAGCCGGTTCACGGATTGAGTCTGAAATCCGATAGTTTAGCTGAAATAAAGTCGATCGAACAGAAGCATAAAATCCATAGAACATGGAAAAGTTTCTACGATATATGAAATTGAAATTTCAAAGATGCACAGGGATTTCACATGCTGTATTTCTATACATATCTATATATATATATAACGTGAATCTAACGTCGCGCAAGTTCGGACTATAAATCTCAGCATGCTAATGTCGACGTAACAATTTGTCTTGCGATGCCCCACCATGGTATAACCCCGTATGCTAATGGCTTATTTTCATATTTCAATTTCGGATAAATGTTTTTCTGTCGCTAGTCGCATATTCTATTGTGTTTCTATGAGAACAATAGTTTACCATTTATATATCATTCCAACATATTCGTCACGTTCTTTACCCTACTATCTTTTTCTCTTTTAAATACCACTCCACTTGTCATTTTATTTGATCAATACGAACATTATGAATTTTAAAGCGTGCGCTTGGAAATTTTTATATTCCTTACGTATATTAATTGAGCCTTACATTTTGTGTACAAAGTAAGCATACCATGCTTCCATAATATGATAAGGAAAAAGATAATTGCATAAAATATCAGGAAGACAAGAAACACGTTTTCAGAAGGGTAGTAAGTCCCCGCATTAATCCCCAGGACTTTGTATACACAGTGCCTGCCAACGTTGATGCCTTTAGTCGTCCGAACGTAGGACGTAGACGTAGACGTAGACGCGACGGCAAATGGCTAGATTCATAATCCCGCTGCCCGAGATGCTTTGACATTGACGGGTTTAACTCGCAACGTTAACCCCGTTAACTAACCTGTGGTGATATAGTTGAGTAAACATCTTGTTAGTATTCGCTAGCGAAATAACTCCTGCGTGTAAATAATTTTCCATGCAGTAGTCTGTTTTTTAATTTAAGGTTAGGAGTATTTCCACGAGGAAACGACAATACGAACAATATAACTGAAAGCAATGCCAACTGGAAACGTTGATACTTGGTTACAGCTGGTGGCGCACGAGAGACGTCTGTCGACCTCAGCTTCGAGGACAATGGCGGCGATGAGCCTTGGTTTCATCGTGATGGTCACGCCATGGACTATTCAGGAAGTTGTGGCAGCCTGCACAGGAAGCAAGCCTCCGCCATTTCTCGACTTCCTCGCCACGTGGCTCGCTCTGTCCAACAGCTTTTGGAATCCCTTTCTCTACTGGCTACTCAATAATCACTTCAGACGTATCTCCAGGGAGCTGCTTTATACGAAGGTATTAAAGGATGAAATCGTCTTGTTGCAAGTCTTCTACCAAAAAATGTGAGGGGCATATCGAAACATTAATGATTAAAATTTTGTACTTGACAGAAAACATTTTTGCCTGTGATCGAAACGAAAAGTTTCATGACGATGAAATAATTAGTTTATGAAAGTTATAAGAGTTACAGGCTTTACGAAAAAGTTCGGCTAACCTTCTGCAACTGGAGTAGAATTTAAAAAATTTAATGGAACTTAACGGAACTTGATCATACTTTTTTTTCAAGACACTTCGTACTATTCTTTTGGAATTACGTGGTTGTGAGAAAATGTCATTAAACAGTTGCCTTACATTTATATTGTATAAAGGCATTTCTTGCGAAAGGCAGTACTGCTTAGCGTACATTTTACAAAGATTTTGTTACTGCCATTAAAAGCATTCCAGTTATTTGCTGAAAAGGCGGAGGTTCGAGTTTCTTACGCGAATGTTAATAATATTATATGACAGCGGCAACGAAAATGGCTGCGGTATTCATAACAGTTGTTGTACCTTGCAAATTGTCAAATATTTATAATTCCAAGTATCTCGTTTAATCTAAATTGTTTTATAAGATGTTTCCGATCATTTGAATAGATTAAGACTCAAAACCACCCTGAATTCACTTACCAAAACTTATAAAAAAACAGTAACAGAATATTTTTTTATTTTCCATATCCCGAAAGATACGCTTAAAATTTTAGTTTTGCTGTAGTCTCATTTTCTTATAGATTTCAATGTATTTAGTTGACATAGGGTTAATTCGACGGTAGAAATGTACTTTATAAATTTACACTCATCAGGATAAAAAGGCATAATGCTATAGACGAATATTTTTAGAAAACAGGTAATAAAGTGAGTGAATACTGGTTTTATATTTTTCTATTTTTTTTTCCTTTTTATTTAGGACTCTCGCCTTGCATATATTAGATTGATTTACACTTAATGTGTAGAAATAACTGTAGATGACAGCGCGTTTGCAGTCATGACTATATAGATATATATACTTTCTCGTTTCAACTTTACACCCCATGAATCTCCGCGAGATCGTTAATAGGTCGTAAGGTCATAACACATATTAATTACAGTGATCTCCGTTTATTGCACATATCACAGAATCTTTATCACGGACTTTACTGTCGAGTGAGGATATTGAAAATATAGCCACCATAAACACTCCTTATCGCACTCGAGCAAAACGAGCTGATTGTTTCCCGCGATTGATTTCAGATTCTCTGCCGCCCTAAACCATTGGGTCCTAAGCAACATTGTTGTGCGACCAGCACAGGCGGATTGGATGTGTGCAGTATTGGCGGATTAGACTTATCAGGTAAAATACGTGTAGAACCTTTTCAGATAAGAACACGGGTAAAGGATCGATTCTCGTAGGAAACTTTTCACGCAGAAAAACTATGCAGGCGAATTACACTCTTTCATTTCTATACAACCCGCAGAAGACGATTTTTGTGAAATTTAACTGAAGCAAGCGGACCAAATTGTAACCTATAATCAAAAAACGGAAAAGAAAAATTCAAAAAATTCTACTTTTCGATCCGTAGCTATGATTCGTATATGAAACGCGACACATAAAATGTATCATGCTGATCTCAACTAATTTTTATAAAATTGCCTATGAATAAATGATCCATTTTATTTCGATGAGCAGATTTCAATTCATACTGAGCACGAAATCTTATTTTCCTCCTTTATAGGTATGGAACGATGTTCAATGGACAGATGTTCCATGGGACGATGTTCGAGTCTCTCCCTGGCGAATACACCTCCGCCATTGCCCTGGGAAACTGCTCACGGGGGTTGTGCAGACTCGACGCCCACGTGAGGGAAGGATGCCGCCACGCAAACGGAGGACATGTCATCCCCGAATCATGCTAGTTAGTACCGCGTGGCGGCAAGACGTCAGCTACCTCACAGGCAGCGACCCCATTCCTATCGACAACATCCCCTAGAGGAAGCGGAACACTCCTTACTGCGGGACGAGGGTAGCGAGAACCTCGAAATCTGCGAAGAACGGCGCCTCGAGTACAACTGGGTTAAAAGTCTGCCGGATCTTCTTCGGGATGTCGACACTCTTTGACTTTTGTTCTGCAGCGTAAGGGGACCAGGATGAATATCTGGAGCGAAGAATTGCTGAGAGAATTCAATAAAACATCCAAAGAGATTCTGTACCGTGACACTACGTCACCGTACCCTGGGAAGATGGATGTTTCTCTAGTCTGTAACAATTATTCATAATACTGCGAATAGCAAACATTATACAGGTGTGAAACACTGCCCCTCAATAAGGCCTCTGTACTTACTATAGGAACTCATCGACTGTATAACTATTGAGTATCAAACCTCGATAAATGGCGTACAGTGGCGTCATTAATGAGTTTTTATCTCATAATAATAGGTGTAAGATCAATTTTTTCTATTAATGAAACATATTTAGAATTTGATGACGATCTATGTTCAAAGGTTTAACTCGGAGTGCGTGTAGATGACTGACGATTGATATAGAAAACGTATGCCGCGTCGAATAAATCAATTAAGGTAGCTATATCCTACATTTCTAAATTCAACGTTTTTCTGAAATTTGGCACAAAATTAATTTGTATTGTACTAAGTGCTGCTATCCAATATATAGTAGAACCTCCTAGGAAAACCGATTTTTAGAAGAAAATATTCTTTTCGGATAATGGAGGTTCTACTGTAGACTTGATTGACCATTTAGAAAAAAAGATACAACCCGTTAAAAGTTACAATTTTTTCCGATGTTTAACATTGTGCATATGACGGCGCGAAAAGAATAAGACGACGTTTTTGTTTATTTTTCTTGTCGCTTTAAAATTACGTTTATCAAAATCACAAAAAATTGAGCAAATTTAAATGAAGGTATGAAGAATTAGTCAAATTAATCTGATACCGTTTGATCGTGCATTTATCGAGTATGAATTAACCAAAAATTGAATGTGCGCATAATTTTATCGAAAAGTCATGTTACTACATATTGAGAGTTAGCAACACTGCTTGAAAGGTTAGTTCAGGCGCTTTGGTGTAAACGATTTGAAAACATAGTAATACAATTTTAACTTTAAAAATCATTTTCAAGTTTATTTCTCAAATTTAGATTCAGAAATTATTATGTTGTTTATTTTTATTATTATTATTATGTGAATCAGAAGTCGCGCGCGCAGAAATAATCGGACAAGGTTGCCATGTCTTTTTCCGTGCCTAATCTACTTGAAACAATGTGAGACTTTTTAATTTATATTATATTAATTTTGTCATATTATTATTTTTAAAGAAGTAAAATATTGTTTTAAATTCATTAAAGAATTTTTATTAAAGAATTTTTATTAGAGAATAATAGTTTTTTTTATTTTCAACTATAAACATGAATTTGATTACTATAGTTGGGATATAACTAATACTTTAACTCCACCACTGAGTAATTAACTTAAGGGAATACATAGCGTCGTCTTCTATGCGCATGCGTGGAACTTTTAAATTTCAAAATATCTATAACGAAAAATCGGCACTGCAAATCAGTATTTAATGCTTCTCAACAAACACGTCAGGAACTTAACGTGAACGTACAACCGATCTCATGACGTATAGTTACGCGAATGAACGAATAAAGCGAATATATGGAAACAGTATGCGCTGCCCGTATAAATTCACTTCATGAGTCGGAGCAAATAAGCATGAATAAAGTAGAAACTGCCGCACGTATTACCACGGTGCGATTCCACATTTGCACGTCCAAGCGCTTACAATTTTGCACGTTCCAACGAACGACAGGTAAACCGTCCTGGTATGAGATAGGAAATTCCGCAATAATCCCAAATGATTAAACGCCTCGCAGATCATTCTCGTCGAACGCGAGGGTGAATGGTACAATAATTTCAGAACTCTCTCGTTCGTTATTATCCCAAAATTCTGATTAATCTCGAACAAGATGCGACAACCCCGTCGTCTGGATTTGTTTTCGTTTTAATAGTCGAGCAGCGAATGCGGTTCAACGCGCTTGAGACGGTGCTATGTGCTTTGCGAACAAAGAAACAAGAGAGAAAGAAAAGGGTATAGAAAGGTGCAAGCGGGACCTATAACCTGGAATAATCGTGGACAATGTTCTGCGAGTAGCCGAGCGCACGGCAGTGTAAATGTATACCTACCTGTAAGCCAAGAAACAAATATCGTAAATGCGTAATAAGGTTTCACCACGGCATATTTCTCTATTTCCTCCCTCTTTGTTATTGCATTTTCTTAATGAAATTAAAGCGAAGAGTAACAACGCGAAGAATAGGGTATAAATAAAAAGTGAGAATAATCGAATGAAAACTGTGAGCGTGTGTTCGAAAGACTCTAAGGGTGTAGTTACTAAACTCTAATAATAAGAAACATCCGTAATGCAGATCGTTTATAAGACTAGTAATTACTAAATAGAACGACTCCAAAGTGAGAGTGAATAGTTATTGTCGAGTTGTATACTCTTAAGGCTACCTTCTGTAAACGTGAAACATAATGAGTCGCAAGCGTATGTAATTAAAAAGAAGAATACACGATATACGAGGGTGGTGCGAGCAGACATCAACCAGTCATTGATAAAACTAAGGATAAAAAATCTTCCATCGATAGAAAACACGCTATTTTCCCTTTTTATATATAAAACCTACTACTAAGCATTCATTGTTTTCAATTTTACTTACATAAGAGTAAGTAGGATGATACTACGGCAAAAAGTACGACTACGAATAAAATGGCATCCTTCCTTCGCACCACCCGGCCCGAAGCAGCAGGACTGCAATAAATAACGTAATATTTCCAATTTCGAAATTATGCTCGGGCCTGTACCGTATACTCGAGGTAACGTCGACGTATTCAACGGTTTAGCGTATTGCGTAACCATCTGTGCGATACAACTATACATACGTATAAAAGCGAACGCAGCGTACCTTCTTGGAGACTGGAGGAATGAATTTGCCACAATCTACCCGCTCAGCCAGAATGGTTGTAGCAGCTGTTTCGTACTACGTTGCCAAGGTTTAAAATTACTCTGTTATTGAATTGTAACGTTCACTAATAGCGTATGCTAAGTTATACTGAATAACTTAATTAATACATTACAATGCTCATCTTTAAAGTGTGTATAAACGTGTACGCATGGATGTTTTAAATCGTGATGTAACGTGGAAGATCGAGGAATGAAAAGATATCGCAATGCGCTCGAAATAGCAAGAGATTTTAAGGTTACCTCGTGAAACTACATAATGGTTTTCCTTGTTCTCTCGATATTTTCGTTGAAACATCGCGAACGAACACTGTTATCTATATCAGCGGACTTTGAAATAATAAACAAGATTTTTAGAATACCAGTCTTTGTGGATATCGATAAAATGTTACGTATGGTTCGTACACGAAAATCGTCTTGAAATTTTTACGTAGTTCTATAGACTGTAAATAACGTGAAACTTATCGAGACTCGAAGAAATCTAAGACTTCTACGAGTTGTTCAGAATCGTTGGCTGTAACGTGGGACGCATGATCGACAAAGGAATGCCGTCGCGTCGAGACGTCGCCTTGGCAAACAGCTTGGTAAGCTCCAAACCGTCACCAAATAAAGAATGTCTTCCGTCCATTTTTTAGTCACTTCCTCTGTAGAGACTTTCAACCTTCCCACCGTCCTTTATTTCGAGTGCTTAAACGTTTTTTGACCAAATTTCAGACTCTGCGCTTAATAGTTTTTATATTACCTCACTCCCTCTTTCTCATTTTTTGTAGCCATTGCCTCATGGATTTTCAAGTGGCCTTTAAATTATTAGAAATTGCCCGACAGATCCCAACCAGACCGCAATGCATCCGTTCGTACAAACTTTACCAACTTTATCCCTTTCCCACGCAATTCACCCTTACATAGTCTCAGACCTCTTCAAGCAAAGCACCCCTAACTTGAAGGAGAATTTCAGAAATGTTTCTAGGACGTAGTAGCAAGTAGGGCGTCACTTTTCACGTTCTCTCTCCCCCTATTTACTGGGGTGGAACCACCCTTCTTCGAAATCGAAACCAGGGATGATGGATTCAGTTGGATAACGCAGCGGTCGGTCATTCTGGATAAACGACGACATATATCACGTCCCCGACACCGTTCACAGAGTCGGGCAGAGTCCAACAACCATCACTGGTAGCCCGAGCCAAGGCGGACCGGAAGTGACGTTTCTGGGAAAGAGAAATCATTGGTGCGTAATCGGTGCTCGTTAACCGAGGCCATTCGTCTGTCGGACTAAAGTGCTCGTAAACACTGGCGCGTAAACACGACCGATACAGAGAATCTCACTTACGCTTGGCAGTTTTGTATAGCTGACTGAGAAATCACCCTGATGCGCAATAGAAATATTCCGAAATGCGTGTTTATCGATGAAATGAAGGTCGATTCGTAGAACTTTGGACGAATGATTGGGAATACAGCTTACGGAAATGGAGTCAGGCATGCTGGATGAACTATGTGACAGGATATAGTATACGTGAATATACATGTTCATTAGCCTCAAATAAATTTAAACTATATGGGAGTAGACAGTTTTTTTCAGGATATAAAGGAATATTTTATGAATGTCCTTTTTTGTTGATAGAAGCGGAAATCATGTATAATAATCCTGCTACTGAAGCAGAAATATTAACACATGAATATTGCTTATTATGGATTTTTTTAAGTAGAGCGGCTATCATCGAATGAATCATCATATTTTTTTTGTATTACTAGTTAATATTTTTACAGGATCTAATAAATATACGAGTCGCAATATAATTCAATTCTTATACCACCAGGAGTACTCTGGGCAATACAAAACTCAGAAGATAACTTTATGAACTTCGTAAAAATCGTACGAAAAAACTCTAAGATATGTTTCCTGTGACATGTCCAAACAAAGACCAATTTTCTATATCATATGTGAAATTAAAAAAAAACTATTGGTTAACACAAATAATAATAATATTATTGTAATTAACGAGATGGCAGACCCTCTCAAGCTCACCACACTGACAAGGGAAGTACCCGAGGTGGCCCCCCTTCGATTTCGATGAAACTTTGTAGGTGAGAAGAGTGCTTCGAGGCATGAACTATGCGCACGGAATTAGCAGTCCGTTTCCGGTTCTAGGGGACCAAATATCCCTATATAGGTGCAAGACGACTTTCCTATCAGACCGATTACCGCAGAAGCTATGCGAAATACAAAAACATGTTTCATACGGAAGTTGCATATTTTCGAACGTACTTTCAGAAGACGTGACCAAAAATTTATTAGCATTGTTTCTTAACTAGATAATTACCCCCACCATGTCTATTTTTGGGAATTCGAGCATCTTTGTAAGGACTTAAAATGTGCAGAATCGCATTCCAAATCCAAATATGTGTGATAAAACATCTTTTTACATCGCTTTTCGCTGAAAGTAGTGTGGGGACTTGCACCAAAGTCATGGGAATTAAATGTACACGTAAAACGTAATACAATTAATTTATTTTGGTATGATATGTAATATAATATAATCTATGTTGATGTTACAACGTGATGACTTATTTCTTAAAATGGAAAATATCACCTTGACAGAAATTTCACATCTTACGCGAAACGAAGTTCACAACATGTAACAACAATATATGTATCAGCCTGAAGATTATTTTTATCTCTTGTAGCGCGTGTTGTCCCCCTCATGTTATTATAATTTCATATTGCATACTATCCATAATCGTCTGCAGATACAAATGAGACCAGCTTTCCTTTTATCATGCATTCGGAAAATATTGGTATGTGGTCCAATTGGTTATGTACAGTATGGCGAATTTCCCACTACTTTCATCGAAAAGCGATGTAAAAAGATGTTTTATCACACATATTTGGATTTGGAATGCGATTCTGCACATTTTAAGTCCTTACAAAGATGCTCGAATTCCCAAAAGTAAGCATGGTGGGGGTAATTATCTAGTTAAGAAACAATGCTAACAAATTTTTGGTCACGTCATCTGAAAGTACGTTCGAAAATATGCAACTTTCGTATGAAACATTTTTTTTGTATTTCACATAGTTTCCGCGGTAATCGGTCTGATAGGAAAGGCGTCTTGCACCTGTATAGGGATATTTGATCCCCTAGAACCGAAAACATGCCGCTAATTTTGTGCGCATAGATCATGCCTCGAAGCACTCTTCTCACCTACAAAGTTTCATCGAAATCGCGGGGCGGCCACCTCGGGTACTTTCCTTGTTAGAGCGATCTTTGTTTATATGACAAATGTAGCGTTTAAAATCCCAAAAATTTTGGCCCCACTGCCCTGCTCTCAACCGACGTTACTTTTATGCTATATTTAAGTTAACATTGTAGAGGAAAAATATCCCTGAAGAGCATTAATTATCTATCTCTATCATTCACACATAGAAAACTTTATTTCTAGATCCTTATATGTGGTCTAATATGTACATTGCGATCAAACATGTAACTTTTCAAAAATAATGTTATGCATTGAAAAATTTACATTTTTTTCTTTTTTCAGCATCTATTTCGAACACACTTATTTAAGTAACTGTAACTATTATCCCACGTTGCAGTAGCAAACATTTTTTATTGATTACTGAACTTGGGTGTCCGCTTCTCCATAAAAGCATTAAGTCCTTCCTTGAGATCCGCCTAAAACATATTTTATAATATTGTGTTGTTTATTCACCGCTTTTATTTGAAGAAAATAAAGTTCTTGCATGTGCTACTGTCCTTTCAGAAACTATTTTTTCACCGTTCATGTTGAAAATAACATTTTTCGCAATTCTTTCAACTTTGCTCACTAAGCTTTCAACAACAATATTAAAATGCTGCTCAATTGTTTATGGGAAAGGGAAACAATCGATTGTTATGCGAATGTAAACCAGCCTATAACGATCCATAAAGATAAGTTAATTGGAGCGCATATTACTGATCGAGTGATTGTGCTCTTGTTCCATACTCTACATCGGTACGGCTACGTCGTCGTAATTTCATAGTGTTGTATTCTTCAAGGATTTGTCATACATCTCAACGCAAGAAGTCAATAAGTCAGGTAAGTTTATGAAAGTAACATTAAAAATCTTTAGAATTTTTTAATTATTATTCTTACCGTAGCAAACGTTGCATATGAGAGTCGTTTTTCAAATTGTAATCCTTCTTGCAATGTTGTTTCATACGCTACAAATAAAAGTGGAACATTATGAAATTAGAATTGACACTTTGTTCCATAATTCACAAAAATTGAAATTTTTATTACCTGAGTTTACTGCTTCTTTTGCCATTGCCATAATTAATTGCGAATTTAATGATATTTTCTCGCCCAATTTGATTGCCTCGGCGAGCAATCGATCTGCTGGAAACACTTTGCTAACGAGCCCTGTAAAATTTGTGAAAACAATAATACTGAATATAAAACAGATCACTATTAATAAGAGAATATATAAATTTTTTAAAATGATAGCAAAATGATCACCTAATTTTTCCCCCTCTTGTGCCGTTATCTGGCTGCCTGTGAGAATCATTTCCATGGCTTTACTCTTTCCAAGAATTCTTGTTAACCTTTGAGTACCGCCGTGATTTGGAAAATATCCCAATATTACTTCCGGCTGTCCAAAGCGAGCTTTGTGTCCCGCGTATATTATGTCACACATCATAGCTAACTCGCAGCCTCCGCCAAGCTGGAATGTAATAATACTTTTCGGCAAAATAAAAAATGGGATAAAACGCGCATGTGAAGCTAATGCCAGCGTTCATATTGTTCATTTTTGCACTTGCGCGGTGGCAAGTCTACTAACAGCGTAACCGTTGACGGCTGCTATCACTGGCTTGGTTACTTTTGAAATTGTCGCCCAGTGACTCATAAAGCCAGACTTGAGGGTTTGAGAAAATGTTATATTCGCCAGCTCATTTACATCTGTACCTGAAATAATTTGACACAGAACATTATTTTCTCATAGATATTATATATAGATATATATAAACGTATCCAATGGCTGTTTCAAGGACCTTGCCGATTATGGAGAATTCACGACGGCAAGCTGTACTGTTTTTTTTTTTAAAAAAAACTAAACCTTGGGACATCTCGCATTGGAATTCTAACCTAAATTAACCTAACGTAACCATTTCTAAGCCCATCACAGTTCCAGATGTCTAGCATTGGGCAAATTTTTGAAAATTTGGTGTGAGAACCGCTTTATGGCCCTCAAAACAGCCGTTACGCTGAAAATTCTTTGGGGACAGACCCCAAAACAGCCACATGTCCTCAACGTAGCCAATACGTAAATGAAATTGTCCCCAAAATAGCCCATTGCCAAATTTATTTGTACATAGAATCATATATGATATATTGCATAATTGAGTATGACAAATTATAGTTCTCATGAAAATAGAGACTAAAGACTATGTCACATATAAGAAAAAGTTATTAGTAACATAACACACAATATATCTAAGTTATATATATTTAATGTTCAGTAAATATAATTTAGGCTGCATTAAGTAATAGAAAAATTAATCTCACCAGCAGCAAATGCTTTTTCATTTCCTGTTATGACTATAGATCCTACACTTCCATCTTTATCGAACTTCTTTACAGCATCAGCTAACTCTTTCATTAATTTATCACAAATTGCATTAAAGGCTTTTGGCCTATTCAACGTAATTACGCCGACATTTTGTTTTTCTCCAGCTTTTTCAATCTTGATATATTCGTAGTACGATGGTGGGCCTACAATAATTGGACAAAGATTATGAAAATATGATATTCCCTTAATACAGTCCTATATATTAATTAGATTGTTGCATAATATCGTTTTAAAAAATAGGTAACAAAAATCGCAAAAATCGTACCATTATTTCCTCTTCTAACTTCACTGCTAAAGTCTTGTACATTCTGTAATGGTACTTGAAGTTCAAAACCTCTAAAGTCCTCCTCGTTATCAGATATTTCATAGGAACATATGACTTGTGAAGAATCCAAAGATATACAAGTTACATCATTCTTTCCTTTAATAATCTTATTTTCAATAGAAATGTCATTGGGTGCTCCCTTTAAGGTTTTTGGTAAACGAGCAAAGCCTGCTCTCGCTCCAGATTTTCTCGAATACTGATGATCAAATTTTCTTTCATGATCTATAGGAACTTGAATATCCATACCATCATGAGAATCATCATTTCTTTCATCTCTTGCTTTTGACAATTTTGTCAGAGTATCCGAAGATGCAGAATCTTCGACTACAATAATTGGTGACATAGTCCTTGATTCGTCATGATAATTATGATCAAGAGTAACAGAGTTTTGCGTTTGCATTTGACCTTGATCCACAAGTTCAATATTCTCTGTATGGCGAAATACCAAACATCCTATTTGATTCTTATTATCTGTTAAACTGATATTGACTGCGTAATTATTACCACCTTCAACACAAGGTTCAACCATTGTAGAATTTTGCGGCTGTGCGCCCGTTTGAGTAATGATCTTTCCAGTCACATTGGTATTAACAGTTTCAGCAACATTACCCTGATAAGTGGTTTTACTCGAATTATCAGAACCAGATTCGCTGAGTCTGGCGATAAGATCATCGTCTAGGACATAAGTTTCCGTATTACCACTCGGTTCATCTGAATTGATCCTTCGTGATTTTTCAGATGAGCTTAAAACCACTGTTGAACCGTCATGATTGGTTGAGCTAACATTATCTTCTTCCTTTACTATAACGTTAGGATAGAGTTTACTTTCAATAACGAAATCACTGTACGCAGGGCCATTGGCTTTCCAATGAGCGACTTTAAGATGACAAAACATTGTCATGAGTTTTTTTGTTCCCGAAACATATGAACAAAGTTTGCATTTCCAAATACCCTTGGCGGTCTCTTCGAAGCTACGAAACACACGCTCGCGCATGCAGCTACCCATATTTGATGATTGCCTGGGCATCGTTGGCAATTCCTTCAAATCATTAACCATCGTGCCTCTCTTAATCTTATGTACCTGCAGCAGGTGTCTGATCAGAGACGAAGTGTTGCTGTTTTTATTGCGAATTTCGTACTGACACACTCTGCACTTGGCTGTATCCCCCAGTCTATAAAAGTAGTGCCAAACGAACGATCTCTTGAGGTTCGAACTTTTCGACATGCTCACTAAGGTTTTATGAGCCTCAGAAATTCGATTTCGGTGGTTGTGGGACATGTGTCCTATAAGGATTTTCGTAGGATTGCTCGTCAAACGTATTTCTTTTTTGCATAAATTGCACTGGACTAAATCATATTCACTGTCCAGGATCTTGAAATTCGTCCATGGAAAGTCCTCGTTCACTGCACCGTTCCTTGGCGTATCGCTCATCCTTTTCGCCTATACGCGCAAATGCACAGGCCACTTTTCAGCGGTCAACTTTATGCCAGACAGATCGCGCACATTTCTCTCCGACCGAGCAGACACCTGCCACCGCCATTTCACGATGGATCACTTTCGACTACGCTTCGAGATTGTTCGGGTTTGCTCGACTTCATTCGACTCTGCTCGTTGCGTGCGCTCACACTCGATAACCATGCGCCTCTTTTCGAATGCTTTCCAAAATTCACTGCGATTACTAAGCATTTATGGGTATTTTAAAGCTAAAACGCTCTAGAACTAATTATATATCTTCGTTTCTATGAAAACGTGAAAAGAAAATAGCTGTCGATCCATGCTGTGTTGGGATCGCAAAATATAATGAGTCATTGATGAATATTCGCTTTTCGTATTTTTAGTTTCTATGATAGTATGAATTTTGACCAGCTATCAAGCAATTTGATACCGGGGTCAAATGAAGCCAAATAGAAGGATTATCTGGAAATTAATTACATTCCATCTTTTCACTCTATTCCAGATACACAATCATACCTTACCATGGATATGCATGAATTGTACATTTTGATTCCAGTTAAAATATGCCAAGTTATTCAATTGCTCAACTCTATCAGAATTGGCCAATAATATAATTTCGTACTAAGCAATTTAGCGCATGACATCACCACTTTTGCATAGTTCGATGTAAATTGTCTAAGACCAGATTTTAGCTGTTATTAAGTTAGATTAAATTCTTATCTCTGCAGAATTTTACTCATAATTATTATCAACAAATATACTCTATGTATTAAGGATGTTCACGTATACAGTTCCAGACAAAATTTAGCCAAAACCGAAAAGTACTCAACTATATTGATGTGACAGGGTTTTGTTGGAAATAAATTACATACACTTGTTTCTACTGTACATTAATGATTAAAAAAAGCATTTATTATCGATTTACGTGAATATTTTTCGAAATATATTTCTAAGAATGCTGACGTACTTTTGTCTGGAAATACGGCCTGAATATAACTTGCAAAAAATAAATCTCAGATTTTTTGAACATCTACAAAATACATTGTATAAAATAAAGCCTAAAAACAATAAATTACGTATAAATAATTATTTACCAAATGATTTTGGTATGTTAACATATTAGTAAATAAAACCGATAACCTAATAAAAATGCGAGAAAAACGCGTCCAGTACACAACAGTCTCTATCAAAATGTATATCTATACATACGCGACAGCCAGCTATTATTGCAACATTGCCGCTTATTTACCTAACAAAACAACTGTTTCCTAAATTTAATTAAGAATATTTGGAGAACCACATAGTGAATCGAAATGTGTTTTAATTGATTTGATACAGAAATAAATACTTCAATTAATGTGCTACTTTACAAATTTCGTGAGTCATTTTTAGACTGGATTTTTACTGAGTAATGTCAGATTTCGCCTTAATTCTATTTAAACACGTTCAAAAATAGTTGAAAGAACAGTAATCACTTTTTAATTGTATAGTGAAACTTCTCAAAATTTTTGTAGCATACTTTTTTAAGTTCAAGGTATTATATGCCAAAGTTTCAAGATGATTGAGTCATTTTCAATAATACATGAAACATCCTTAAAGATCTCGTAAGTGAACTACCAATGACCATAGCTATATACACGAAGGAAATCTGTCTTGAAGAATTGTAATTACATAATTTCCGAGTTACGTCTGCTTATACAAAAATGATCATATGATCGTTTTGTGAAGTTTGAAGATACATATTCATGATATTGAACAATTCTTGCACTATATTCTATCTTTTTGAATATGACGTGCCTAATCTGTAGTTGATTGAAAAAGGCTCTTGAGCTATATATAAATATATATTTAAAGCGGAAAGTTTATAACAGAATAATATAAGAATGATTTTATCAGAATAAGTACATTTACATAAATGAACATAGACGTGGTACGTGATGGAGGAAGTACTCAGCTTCCTTTAAATTTAACTGCACTGGCAAAATAAATATATTTCTTTCTATATAAATTATATCACGTTTCATAATAAAGTTTTAAGCAATATTTAGGAACTTCAGAGTTAACATTGTTAAACCAAATATAAATAGGGCAGCCATAATACTTAATGCGATAATTTATCAATATTTGGTTTTACTTGGGATACTCTCTCTGGGAAGCATATTAATTCTATATAATATCTAATTGCACGAACTTGTTTACAAACCTAGTTAGCTTTTACTAAACGTAATACTAATAATTAAGCATCATCAAACTGACCCTCTTCACTTTTATCTTGAGTACTATTCTGTTGCATTTGATACAGTTGTTCCATGATACTTGGAGGATGTAAATCTGCAGGACAAAAAATCCCTCCAGGTTGACCATATATTCCAAAAGGTAGATAAACTCGTTTCATCCTTGGTTCTTTACAAACTAAAAATTTATACAGTGTGATAAGGTATTACGATTTTTAATTAAAAAAAATAAAATTGCGATAAGCATATATAATCAATCTAGTGAGGAGTTACTGAGTATAAATTTAGATCATATGTACTGTTTATGGTTTTTATGGCATACTTGAGAAATTGCATCAATTGATAAACAATTGATAAATATAAAAATGAAGTAGAAATATGTTTTATTGTCCATTAAAGTGACATTTACATGCCCTAGAAATTCTTAGTCAAAAGTTATATAATAAGAACAAATTTCTACTACTAGCCAAGACTCAAACCTTATGTTATAAAAGAGCCAATCTACAGTGGAATATTTATTTTAACATATAGTGAGTAATTACCAGTAGGATCATACTCATCGGTAGAGTCATCAGAAATGTCCCAGTTTTCGGTTTCATCACACGGACTAGGTGAAATATAAAAATATAAATATGCTTTATTAAACCTATTAATTCATATAAACTCTTTTTCATGCATTTTGTTTTTATTTTATACGTACCTTGAGAATTCCGTTTCTATTAAAGTTTTCCTTTCACATTCGTGATAATTATGGTGGAACTTTGATTTATCATTTTCAGCATTAGAGTACTCCATAATGGTTGGATTATAAACGTTTTCTCTAAGTTTTTTGTATGGTATGTTTTTAATCTATTGATAAAATCATTACTATAAATAGTACTTATTGGTTCAAATAAATCTTATTACTAAATTGTGCTTTAAATATTTCATTAAATGTCAAACTATTTTTCATTTGTATTTTGGATAGTACACAAAAATATTTCAAAAAAGAATATTTTGCTACAAGGAAACACAGATACAAAATTGTATGTGCTAAAATTTTCTTACCAACACATGCATAGCATTATAGAAGTTTCCATCACGATCTATTCTTCTTGGTATAACTAATTTATATAGAGCCTTTGGTATATTATCGATATTATTCTTACATAAATCTAGAAAACTAGGTTGTTGCAGATATTTAACAAAATCAGGTAATCGTACCAATTGGTTTTGATTGAGTTTAACCACTTTAAGTGAAATTAAGTTCCCAATATTCTTTGGCAATTGAGTTAAACAATGACTCTCAGTTAGTAATATCGGTAGTTTGTTTAAATTACAGGTTTTGTTTAGTATTTTAGAGATATCATTAGGACCAAGATCAAGGTACACTAGATTCCATAAAGTTCTTATACTAGGTGGTATTTTCTCAATTCTAATGGTATAAAAATCTTGTATTAACCATGGATACTTTGAACTTTTTATGGGCACAACAGATAATGTATTTTTATTATTAATATTGACAGCTATTAAGTTTATCACGTTTGAAATTGAATGTACAAAATATTGATCATGTAAACCACATTCTGTTAAACACAATCGTTTTGAACACAATGGTATTTTCTCTCCGATTAAGCATTCGGAACAATTAGTGTTATCTAAAAAGTTTAATTCCATATTAGCAAAGGCAGCAGTAAATAACCACGAAAGAAACAAATGAGCTTTAGGAATGTGTCTGGCAACAAAATCCGTTATCACTACTGAGTAGCGGTGGGACCAAATTTAAATTTGGTTTGGAGATATCTTTAACGTTCTTAAGCTTTATATTCCTTCGGCAATACACAATGGAAAGATCATTATGTTATTATACAAAAAATATAATAATTTACAACAGTTTAGTGTCCTCTAAAATGTTCACAGAGTTTGCAATTTTGTTTGAACTTAGTTTCAGCACCTTATAATAAGATGCACACCAGTTTCTACGTCATTTAGATACAAACAAGTCAACCTTAAGGGCCCGGTCACACTCGTCAAACGCGCGTTTGAACGCATCTCTCGACCAATAATACAACGTAATTTCCCGTGAATGCGGTGTACCATTCGTCGGCAGTTTGCGTTCGAACGCGCGTTGACGAGTGTGACCGAGCCCTAATCGAAAATGAGCACTATCGCCCGTTTCCTCCGACGCGGTTTAAACCTGGTTCAATTTTTTTTATATAGTTTTGAGATAGGGTAACCGAAGTTTAAACTCCGATCAACGTCGGAGGAAACGGGCATATATGCGCATCTGTCGATCCTGCCATCGACCAGACTGAAGTTACATTCTTTTCCCTTTGCACCGTCGGGAAGTACGAATTTTCACACGCAACTATTTTATCTACAAAGATCTCATTTATTATACTTTATAACGTATTCATTCGATACTAAATAAAAATACAGAAAGGTAAATAGTACTTTACCAAATATCGTGTCGTGTTGTCCTTTCAGCAATCGCTGATGCTAGTTGATATATCTTTGAAAATGTTCACTTGATAAATAGGACTCTACAGAATCCTGTTTTGCTGATTAACGTTACAATTTGACTAATAAAGTATAGGAAAAGTACATCATTCGCGATTAAAAAGTCCTATTGCATATGTTTCCACCGTGCATGGTTGAAATAGAGTTAACCAATCAAGTTAGTTTATTCCGCTCAAATCTCGTTTTTGATTGGTTAACTCTATTTCAACCCTGCACGGTGGAAACATATGCATAGCCTATGTAGGGTGAATTTGTGAATATACTTAGGCTGTGTTCCGAAATCCATTGCCAGTACTACGGATTATGACGTCACGCAATCGTACTGCGAATGCGTTAAGGTACAAATTCATGCATCGCTCATCGCTAGCGACGTCCATATGATGCTGGATATTTTCAACTTCGAGCGACTAGGGAATATCTAGGGAAAATCTAGGGAAACTATCGCTCGAATGCTTGAAATACATTAGCTCTTATGAGGTCACGTGTCCTCTCATCGCTGTGATTTTGTCGCTCCATGAAAAGGCACCTTTACGTTTTAAATTACTGTTGGTAGTACCTTCAAAGTATTCAATTGCATTTTTGCTATATTCCGTTGGATCCCCCAATCAGGGAGTAGAAAATCGCTTTTTAAACCGAGCGTTTGCTAATTGTCAACAATTTTGACAGCATCACGTATGTACATAGCATAGCAACGCTACGGATGCCGGTTGTTAGGACCGTAAGCCGTTCTCGGATCACGGAACGATCACCGTAACGGCGAACGTCAAGTATCGACCAATCGGAATGCACCGCTAATATTTTCGTATTTCAAATGTCTACTGTCACTACCTGTCACCTGTCATTACCTGTCAATATGGCGAACCGTATAGACAAGGGCATCATTAATATCGTTAGAGAAAATACATTTCTCTACGATAAAAGTGATAATGATTTCAAAAATGTCGCAAAAAAGAGGGACAAGTGGCATGAGATTTCTTCCGAAATCGAGAGATTGTATAATGTGCAAATGCCAGGTAGGTCATCATATTGGGTATACCCATTTGAATGTACCATACATATTAATACAAATATTATATATCACAGTTGAAAACGTGGTGGAGCGATGGAATACGTTGCGCGACACTTTCAGCCGGGAGCACCGAAAAAAGACCGATTACGTGCCATCAGGTTCAGCTCGGGTCCCCGCTAGATAATGGGAGCTGTACCAGAGTATGGTCTTCCTGGTACCGCACATAACCCACATACAGTACGTGTAATTACATTGTTCGATAATAAGTATTGTCTTTTAGGAATCTGATTTTTATATTCAGGACCAAGAGCACATATCGATTGCCCTTACAGCAAGCTGTGGACCAAGTTGTTACTCAGCAGAACAATGTTGCCCGAAGTATTGACTCCGCGAGCATTTCTAGTGTAAAAGGTTTGTTATACTTGTTTATTATTATATAAAGATTTCAATGTAATGTGTAATTATTGTTTTCAGGTTCGGATGTGCATGTGGAAGACGACATTTCCAATAACGCTTTGAACAGCGAACTGCCATCCTTCGCATCGCTATTGCCATTCACCTCTACTATGCCTTCCTCGTCTATATAAGCACCAAATCCTGTAGTGCCACCGATGGACAGCTTTGCTAAGCGCAGGAGACTAGAACAGTCTGAAGCTGAAAAGGAATTGGCAGAAGCAAATAGGTTAATTGCAAATGCTGCGACTACTGTTTCACAATTTATTGCAAAAAATTCGGAAGCACCACGGGCAACGGAACAACCGTTCAGGGAACCTGTAAGATTTACGTCTGCCCTGGAAGACATTTGGTCTTACGTGAAGAAAGAGTACAAGGTGGACTGTGTTATCGAAATGATGCAAGTCGGTCAGCGATATGTAAGACTGGCTCAGAACAGCAGCAATGCTGCCAACCAGTGACTGTCGGAATTTACATAAAAATTGTCGGATTCGACACACAAATGGTCGGATCGACATCAAAATTGTCAGATTCAACATTAAATTTGTTGTTATTGTATTTTATAAAAAATTAACAAACAAGTTTATTTTATACAAATTCAAGCCTATTTATTTCATTTAGATAACATAGGGTAATATCAATAATTTAATGAATGTCTGTCTTTCTCTCTCCCTCTCTCTATCTCTCTCTCTCTTTACCCCTTTACTATTCTGTATCTCCTGTCTTTCTTTTATACCGTGCCATATTGACAAGTAATGACATTTCAGATATTGGCGGTGCAATTGTTTCTTTTGGCGTTTGCCGTTACGGTACACGGCACGGAAGAATTAGGAGATACTCAGTCCAACGTTCCGTGATCCGAAAACAGTTTACGATGCTGGCAACCGTGTTCGTAGCGTTGCTATGTACGACTCGCGATACAAGTCATGGAGGTATAGCAAACGCTCCGTTAAAAAAACGATTTTCTTCTCCCTGATTGGAGGATCCATCGGAATTATGGCAAAAAAAATAGGCAGTCGCCAAACGTTACGATTCCAGCTCCGTGTCCCGTGTACCGTGTTCCGTGGCATTGTAGTAGCGCTCCTCCCTTGCGCTGTAGTAACTGAAATTTGAACGTCATCAAACTTCATGACGTCATTGACGAAGCTACAGTGAACTGTGCTTCGTTTTGAGAACGTAGCTTTTAGTACTGCGAGTACTGCCGATGGATTCCGGAACACAGCCTTAGTCAATATATGTGAGTGAGATAAAATTTAATACTGTTGCTACAGGTGCTAGAAAGATCCCTGGAACTTGGTCCTCTTGACGAGGGGATAAGCCAATAAGGTTCAAGAAGAAGATGCACGTTTCTTTTTGTACGGATAGCACGTGTGTTTGATAGTGCGGCCGGTGTTGAATTTAAGTGTTGCACCAAAATGTCAGTATTCAGTAAAATTGCAATGTCAGATTACGTCCTCAATTACACAGATGTTTTGTCTATATATTGCAATATACTGCACAATAACATTTTTTAGTGAAACTTACGTTTTAATCATTGCCACGTGCTGTTGCAGCCCTGTTGACAACTGCTCGCCCTGCATAAGAATAGTTTGTCATTCGGACCCCGCATGTCAGCCTTTTTGATTTTAAGGTATAATTAGTATCACTACTTAATCGCTGGTTAGTTAGCTAAGCATTGTTGAATTCGCCCTTACAAATTACGAAGCATACGTTCCGAAATTCATTTTCAGTCCTGCGAGCATGGTTGTGTCTCATTGTCAGTCTAATTACATGCAGATATACAGGGACATGACGATACTCGTAGTATTGGCGGTGAATTTCGGAACATACCCTAAATTGCACATTTTAACGTATTATTATAGCACAATATACGGCTACATAAAGGAATTCATTTTACTAATTACCTATTAGTTAGTAAAATGAGATCAATTTAAACTCAAACTGCACTAAAGCCGCGATTCCTCAACACTCTTATGTGGTTACAACTGGCTTCCGGGTTGGAGCCGCGTCTGGAAGTTCTAACTCTTTCCGGTCGTATTTTCCGTAAACATTGATGTCATACTGGCCGATTAAAATCAATGAAAACCGATAAACATCCGATTCAATTACAATCGGATTCAATCGAGGCAATCGGAGGCATTTGTATTCCGATTGAAAATGATTCAGAATTAATAAGTTATCGTGTCTAATATGACTTTATTGGTTATTTATCCCATAAACAATATATTTTAATTGTAATTAATGGGAATCTCATTCATTCTCAGTAGTAAATATCTATCTGATTTGATAAGAAATTTCCGACACACAAATCTGATTCCTTCCGACTAACTATTTTCAATCGGTTTTAATTGTTTTTTTAAGCAGGGCTGAGAAGGCAAAATTACTGGGAAGACTCCAGTAATAAAAAAAGAGAAATATGCAAGGTGAATGTTGAAAATTAAACGTTTGAAATTCTCGATTTTCAGATAATTTTCTTCAAAGTTAAACCTGTTAAAATTCTTCTCATTCTTCTTTTACCATTTATTATATTTTTCTATTTCTTTTCCAGAATGTGATGCTGTATCTTTATTTCGTAATAAAATTTCCTTCTCCATTATTCCGAAAGATAGTACTACTAAAAGATAAAGGCCTTATTCACTTTTTATTTCGAGCATGCTGAGAAATTTCCTAACTGGCTATATGGTAATGAGATAAAATAAATTAATGACAGTAACAGTGGTAATCAATGATTATATTATTTCTTATTAATATAGCGTATAGAGCGTGTTCACCATTTATAGGGATATGAAATTTTTTCGTGAAACATGTATTTATGAGTTTGAAGTACAACAGTGTAGTATAGGAGGTGGGGACGTCCCAAAAGTAAAACGATTACATATGAAAATTTTGAATATTCTTTTACGAATAATTATCAACGTACCATAGTGATAATTTATGTGGCATTCAGATAAGATATTCCTTCAGTTGATATTATCGTTATTTCGGACTATGTATAGCATCGATATGAATGTTTTAATAATATTTAAAAAAGATGTCCGATTTTGTTACCGTAACTGTGATAATGAAATACGTGAATCTGAGGTTTCAATGTAATCGTAAAAGCAAAAGAAAAAAATATTAATTTTGTACTTTTGAGACTCTCGGTGTACACAGTACAATATCGTCTTTTCGTCATACGGAAATAATATTCAAAATATAGAATATATATCTTTTTCGTTCTTTCATATCGTCATTCTCGCGGTTTCTCTCACTCTCATACTCTTTCTCCTCGGCATTTTTTTTCTATTTGACTTTCTCTGCTGGTAACACATACAGGGTTCTCCAGAATAAATGGCTCAATTAATTTTGAGTTTATCATAAGAATCAAATGAAACCGCTTAATTTCAGTTCATGCATTTGGTCTGAATGACCCTGTATATGGAGCACATATGGAATCATACAATATTTATGTATAATATGGTCACTTATAAAATTCATTTATTTAGAAAATATATGTATAATAGACGTGTATATATATTATATAATAACGTTTTTGTAAATTTCTTAGAAACGCAATTCTTTGAAGTACAGTATTCAGACATTTCATACACTCGTATTCACATACGACACTCATACGCACACATGCATACAAAATATACATAAAGTAGACCAACAAGAGTGAAGCAGTTAATATTTTTTTTTTAAGCATGGCTTGTGGTCAGACGGGATGCCGCATGGCGTGGATGGAAATATGCTTTATCTTATAATATTTTTTGTCTGGCAGGAGCATGTTCTTACTTTTTTTTTAAATTAAACACGAACTAATATACGGGAGGCTTTCATTTTGGAACAAAATAGGACGTCTTACATTGAAACTTGTAATTTCCTTGCAATTTGGCGAGCTATCATGAATATAAATTGCAATTTGCATATATTTGCATATTAACGGTTACAGCGGATGATTGTATTGTGCTAACGTGTGAAAATGTTATTTTCAATATGTATAATTAATATTTACACAGTTCAAGTACTATTACGTGGATCGCCATAATTTTGGTGAGCAAAAAGTTGTAAATTTTCCGCATTAAGTACACACTCTGTTGCATCTATATATTTTTTATACAAAATTGAGTAATATCGGTACGAAAAATTTTCCACATCTACTGAAATTACACTCTCGTTGTTCTACTTTGTGGTACATTATAATATTATCTTTAGCAATCCGACCTTGTCGAAATTTTACACGTCGAGCAACGAATATATATATCTAGTATATATCCCTGTATGATTTCCGTTTAGAAACGAGAACAGTCACATTGCACTATCCTTTTCAACTGTTGAAAAAACGTTGATAAAGTTTGTGAGAAGGAGAAGTCAAATAAAACAGAAGGACAAAGGTATCTTATGCGTTCATGGTCAAAAATGAAAAAAAAAACTTCGACATATATGTATGTAAGTATATCACGCGTGTACCCGAATTCTCTTATTTCCTTTTCTGAAATAAACTCCCGCCAAAATCGTGTTAAGAAGAAGTCTGCTGAAGGTGATGAAAACAAAAAAAATTACATAACAATGAAATAACATATGCTCTTTTTCTAATTGATATGATGGAAGACAAAGTAGGTGAAAAGTGAGAAAATGAAAAATCAATTAGAATATGTATAACGTAATACAATTTGGTCCTTCATTAAGCGCGCCAAGCGAATAAAATGAATACGAGAAATAAGGAGGCAGGCAGTTCCGTATTTATCGATCGTTTTTAAGCGTAGGACACAGTTTTTTCAAAATAATTTCTAGAATTGGAGTATTCGACTATTCAGAAATGTTCAAGGTAATTCTATCGACTGTATACGGATAAATGTCTCCAGAACGTTAAAGCAGATCGATAATCAACAGAACGGAGAGTATAATTATCAATTATACCTACATATACCAGCGTGGACGTAGCAAAAATTGACAGACTGACTCACTGACTGACTCATTGACTGACTGAGTGACTGACTGACTGACTAAAATCACAACCATTTTCGGTGAAACCTTACAAAAATATTACTATCCACACCGCGTCGTCAGTGTAACTATTACGCTTGTGAGCGTCAACGATGACGCAAGGCGTAACATTTTTCGAATAAAATTCTTCATGAGGCAAATAACAACAATAACAAGGACAAGAATTAATGGGGCAAATAGATAATAGAAGGGAGAAAGGAAGATGTTCGTATATATATATATATGTATATACGGTGATGCTTGGACACGGCGCGCCACGTAGTCGAGCTTTGCGCCGCATCCGATTCGTAAGAAATCTTAGGAAATTCTTAAGAATATGTTGAATCTTATTTTCTTTTCTTTCTTTCTTCCAGAGTCTTCGCTTGAGTTGGACTCGTGTAGTTGCAATTCAACGACGATTCGCTCCGCGAAAATATCGTCGCGATCGCGGATCTGAGGATTATTATTGTCGACCTCTCGCGCGATTCGTGCTAATACTTTAAATCGACAATTGGAACGCCCGAAATTGCGGAAAAAGCATATACGTGTATTGTACACGTGTAACGGATATGCGAGAAAAATGAAACCTGAAAAACTCGCAGAGCGCACGACATTTATCCTCGAGATAAAGCGTATAAAATAAGATACATTCATTTTCTAGTTGAGCTTAATAGTTATATTAAGGTGGCGAGTAGGCATTGCACACGTAAGAACCTGTCCTTACTTAGGCTCGCCAGGGTATACACTACAGATAACTTATGGACCATTTATTCGCGTGCGAGCAGCGTAGAGAGGCATTCAAGCTAATTTTTCCCGCGCCATTTATTGGTAACTCGGGTGCGATACTGATTACGATGACAAATGTTATTCGCAAATCGCTCATTCATTTCATCGTGACCATTCCCCCTCAAACGATATTATATAAAACTTTGTTTACCATTTTTAATCGGTTACCGATTTTCAATTTATTATCGTTTATCGCTTTTGGACGATCACGCTCCTTCGTGCACGTCGCGCAGGTACCTACAAAACAGCGCCGCCTACATGGTTCGCGAGTCTTTCTCAAAATGCGAGCAATTTTGCAAGATTGTCTTTTCGATTGTCCTTCGCACTCTTACGGAGGCTCGTGTCGACGGAACGAATGCACTTTCTTTGTCGATTCACTTCACCACAAATCTGTATAGGCTTCTTGCACCGTTCTCTTCGTAGAAACAAATCAAAGAGAATGACCTTCTTTTTTCTCGTTACTTTCCCAGCCTTTCTCCAACTCGTGCGCATGCGCAGTACACAGAGATGTCTCATCAAAAGTGGAGGTAAAAGAGAATATAACTGGATATCAAGTAAAACAAAAAAATTAATGAAATCATGCCTTCCTTCCCTTGTCTTCCTCGTTTTTCAATTTTCACGGCCTCCTCGGAAAGCTCGCATCGGCGATCCTTTAATATTGTCGTGTAAAGATGCTGCTGGTAACTTGATAGATTTTCTGACGCTCAAAGAGAGTTCCCGCGCGTTTTGGTAACTTATTGTAAGATAGTTCGTTATTCTGGTCCCTGCACCTCTTGGTACTGCCTATCAAATAGTCTTTTTCTTCTGTTTTTCCTCTTCCTCGTTTTCTTCAATATCTTTTTCTCTTTCTTCCTCTTCTACTTGTCAACTATTGTATATCTCTCGTTATTACTTTCTGATAATTAGTCAGCCTTGCCGTGCCTCGACGTCTCGTTGGAAGCTCGATATCCCATCGGCACGTGGACGACGACACAACAAACAAAATAAAAGACGTCTAATACGAAATTCTATCACAGTAGCGTATCGGGACTCGCGACTTTCCCATCATAGCATTTTGCCACCACGTTTCGATCGCTATCGCATAATCGCTGATTGCATACGTGTCTCCAAAATACTATCTCTTAATCGAAACGGACCTTGTGGCGGCTATTGCAATCGAAGGTGAGATGCACCAAATGGAATTGCGAGTCTCGAATTCAATTTTTTTTCTATTTTTCCTTCTTATCTCCGTCTGGTGACCGAAAAAGTATTCCCCTCTCCTCTCTTTTTCATATGTTCCTTGCATTTTTCCAAAGGCTATCTTTGCTTTTCTCAAAATAACTATGGAAATAATGGAATGATTCGAAGAAGCAAGATAAAACGATACGAATAGCAATAGCGAAAATGGGCACGAAGAGAGAGAAAGAAAAGATACGGCAAGATTTTCGAATCGCAAATGAAAGAAAGAAGGGGAGAGGCGGAATCTGATGAATATCGTCCAAAAGCAAGAACGATTTCGTTACCCGAACGAAGATCGAGTAATGTTTGCATGTTCCGCTTCCGGTTGTGTTTTTTATTAGGCACTGTTTCACTTATCGACGATCGACGAATCGGTTTTCTCGCTGCCAATAGCAGATCAATCAATAGATATCCATGTTTCGGTCCCTGACGATTTCGGCAACTCTTTGAAGATCAGGGTGCTCTGCTAATGCCCATTAATTTAGGCTATTCTGCGCTCGAGGTCTTCGTGCAGTAAGCTATTGTTATTCGTCTCGTGCATGGAAGCCGGCGAGGCCTCTTCCGGTTGTTCTCCGCCACTCAATTCCAATTGGCCTGTGCTATCCCCACTACTCGAACCGCATTCACCGTCAACAAATCTGCCAAACAAAAAAAAAGAATTCAGATTTGCTTTAATTCCCTCCTTTCTTATGATAGGATTTTCATTATTACTTAAACTGGAGGACACATTTTCTGGACCCACGCTTGTATATTCTCTCATACTAACACTTTCCTTTCCCCCCCACCCCACCAGTATCACATTAACGATAAACGATAAGTTAATATCTTGATGTATATTAAGAGCGCACCAATGATTTTCGACGTCCCGAACTTGGCCTTTACTCCCTGACCTATGAATGACGGCCCCGAAGATTTAAACCATTGTACGAGCATACACAGACTGTTTTAGTTTTTACTGAAATATCTTGTGAGATTCATTCTTATACAACAGGAACGGAAGTTAGTTTTATGGAAAAACGGGAAAGATGAATCATTATTTCTTTAACGAATTTCACTCCCAATGATAATTACCAACTAATATCTTGCATCGCACAGTGTTTATTAACCTTTAGGCTGTCTCACATTTTTTTCGAATCTTAAAATTTTTAGCGAACGGAAGTTATGTATATTGAAGAAGACTTATCACTAAATATTAAGCCACTATTCTCGCGCCTAAATAAAGACTTCCGGCAGCCTAAAGGTTAAATTTCATGGTACAACCGGTCAACAACGGATATTGCAGATCCAGTAGCCACTACGTAGTTTCGACCGATCAAGATAATGAAATTTTTCTTCCAAACTCTAACGTTATAAATCGGTGACTTACAGATATCCATTAATAAGTGTTATTTGTGATATTTACGATATATCGGCAACTGATACAGATATCAATATCAAAACTGATAGATAACTCATTATACACAAATAATACATAATTATGTAACATTCATTTTAAACTGATGGAATACTGAAATTGCGGGATGTAATACGAATATTTTTATTTCAACAAAGAGATACCTTTTCTAGAGAATTCTCATCACTAACATAAGTATTATTGATAATCAATTTGAGCAAAGTAGGTAAAGTATGAAAAACCATTTTCATCTCAGTCTTATGATTGGCTCTAAAGCCATTGGTTATATCCAATGGAATGCCTTTTCTTATAACTGTACACGAACGTCGCACGTATTCTTGCTTACATGTTACAAATTTATACGAGTCACGTATTTCAACGGCAGTCAGCAGTAGACTTCGACGGAGCGACAGAGAAAAGAAAAGGATACGACCTGCCTGTACATCGGCGGGAATAACCTATTGATTTATTCCTGTAAATATGGAAAACATATTGCACCTGCGACGCCTGTTCCACGTTAGCTGCCAATCATAATTGACGTTATAAAACAAATTATTACTTATAATAATTATCGCCTTTAATAATACGTTAATTACATAGCTGTTCGATAATCGATAAAGTGGCAGTGAGTATTTATCGATAAAAGGTCATTTATTTGAGCATGGTATCCCTTCTTTCATTGACTAAACTGTCTACAGCGTGTTTATATATTGTTGCATTAATACAGATTATGCATGTTATTAATGTAAATTGTGTTCGGTTAACTAAAAATGCAGTCAAAGATTTCTTTCTACGTTCCGCATCACGACATCGGTAAAGGAAACTACAATTCCCTGCACAATGAGATTTCATTACGTCACTAGATACATAGTATACCGAGTATGCCATGTTACTTCAACAAAATATTCTTCGAATTAGAAAAATACTTAACATTCCTGTTACGTATATAGTTGATGACACTAACATTTTTTTCAAATACTCAATTAAAGGATTAATTACACTGTATCTTGCCAGTGATAACTAGTAGATCAACGAAAAAACTCGCGTTATATCAATATACTATACCGTATATACGTATGCATAGGGTACATATATATGAAAATACTAGATAACGGACTTACGTGTATGGCTGCTCTTCACCGCGCATCTCACAAATGACGTTTGTCAGTGCCATTATGTAATTCTTGGCGAGCGTCAACGTTTCGATTTTGCTGAGTTTTCTCTCCATTTTGACATGCGGTATCACCTCCCGCAGTTGCTAGAACAAAACGAGGGCGTCCCATCAATGTTGCGCAAAAAAAGAAAGAAAAAAACAAAACAGTGTCGCCCGCTTACTAGCGCCCGTTATCCGGTGAGAATGTTAATGTCACTGTGTTGTCGTGCAACGCGAGTGGGTTTCAGAGCCACTCACACGGTAACAGTAGGTAGTGTCTGATGCTTTCTGATAACGAATTGTCAAGTTTGTTTTATTTGCACCGAATACACCGGACAAAGGCAACGATCCCATCTAAGAATTAGGCAATACTGCTAGTCAATAAACTGTTGCGATAATATCGCGGTCTACCAAGAAGACTTAGATGCTCGTGTTATTCGTGAAAGATTCAGAAAATAAAAGAAAATCAAGATAATTTTGTAATCTCTACACGTACGGTAGCTTGACCCTCTCTCTGTTTTTCATTAAGCTATCGACTGAGGAGGGTGCTGACAAAATGAATACCTCGAACGCATCGTTGAGCGAGTGCATTCTCATTCTTTCACGCTCGTTGCTCTCCAGTCTTCTGAGGTTCCTCTCCCGCGCGGAAATTCCGCTTTTTCGCCTCCGCGTGGTCGGTGGTCCACTGCGGTTTCTTCGTTTCGCTTGTTTGGGACTCCTCTCGCTTCCGCTACTGTCGCTCTCCTCGCCCACCTGAAAAGAAACATTGATTTTATAATTTTTTGTATAATCCTTAGAGTTCGACGACCTTAGAGGAGAACACGACCGTCGAGAATACATAAATGCGCTAAGCATATTGGCGAATTCAAATCGACGACTATAGCGCGTCTGCATTGCGAGAATGCGATGAGTAAGAATTGGTGTTTTGCGAGAGAAAAAGTATACACATAGGTAATGCGCAGTCGAGACGGAATCTTCGACACTCCTTCTCCCTATTACTAATTGTTGATGATGTACACGTTCGTGATAAATATGTAGCGTTCATCAGTGGACTTAGATAAGATAGAGAGATAAATTTAATTAAGAGAACATTTGCACTGATCGTAATTAATCGGAGGTATAATAATATTGACAATGCCATATTATAGGAGACAGCCGCATTGTTTTATATATCGTGTAGTAACTTACGAGTTGTATTACCTGATTGCTCGATCTATCGTTAGGTTTTATGATATTCTATCATGCTATCACGCATATGATTTACACGTAACGAAGGGGCTTCCGTTTCTCATTGCACGTTTCTTCGATATCTACTACTTGTATACTCAGAACTTACCATTACATCTAAAGGGTAGAGTAACGTGCGTAAGAAAAAGCAGAAGAATAAGAAAAAAATATTCGTCCAATACCTCAGGACCGACGACATGGTGGCGACTGCGTTTTCCGGTAAGCGAGTCTACGGAAGCGTCGTCCAGATCGATATACATTTCCTGATCAGCACAATCCTGATCACTGCCTGACAACCTCTCCAGGCTACGCATTATCCTGAAGGGAAGAAGGCCGGGCACCGCTCCTGTAAAAAAAAACAAATAAATAAATAAAAATCGTCTTTGAATTCATTCCACTTTCAAATTAATTTTTTACACTTTCAAATTTTCTCCCGACTACTTACGCATACCACTTCTGGTATTAAACACAGATATTCCACGCGATATATCATAATGACCTGGCGATATCGTATTAGTATCTATAATTAACTTAACAGGATTATAGTATCTATAATCCTGCCGTGCGGCAAATGCGTCAGATTTATACGAAGAGCCGGAACTTGGCCGGATTGTCAGTTAAATGTGAATGAAGCGGCGAAGTGGCACAACGATCACGAGGTCGCTAAGTTCTTAGGGAGCTCCCGGTTTGTCTCGATATTATCGGCGAGACGACGGGGGATTTCCATGAAACGTTTACGTCGTCGCGAAGACATAAACTCGACGACGTGCGCGGGCCTTATCAGATTGGGATATCCCGCAGCTTTTATTTTCCTTATGCTGCTTATGCGGAATTTATTAAAGTTGCACACGCGACTGTCGTCTTTCTCTTCGCCACGATACGTTACACGTCCACGAGTAGTTATCACTGCTTTGAAATTCTAGTTACTATGTGAATGCATCTTGCTACACAATGGAGCCATTCGTAAACCAACGAGCAGTCGGTTTTCAAATTACTTGTTACAATAATAAATAAAATGTATTTTTATAAAATCCAATTCACCTGTGATAATTGCGTTTGTCGAAGTGTCATTCCACGAACTGCAATAGAACGCGGAAGGTTTTATCATCTCTTTACACGATTTACAACCGTTAATTATCTATGTACTTGAGTGGCGCATGTAAGTTTGTATTGAAATGATTGAGCGATAATAATACCAGTGATACGATCCCAGTGATAGTGACGTACACGTTACGAATTCTATACACTACATCCTATGTAGATCCTATCCTACGTTACGTAATGACGTCAATAATTTTTGACAAATCCAGGAACCGATCGAAGCAGAAATATACAGTATTATTATTCGAAAATTAAACGTCAAAGAATATTTTATATATCAAACTCAGTTTTCAAGGATCTTTTTATTGATACGTGAATTTTAATAATTATTGTGTAACAACTGGATATACTAAAATAAATGTTATTATTATTGTATACACGTGCAGCTATTTTCTATTGTCATTACAGTGTCGTAATTATGTCCACTGTAAATTGTCCCTCGCGACTAAAAATATAATTCCAATTTTCATTGTAGGCATCAAAAACCATATGACGGGGATATCCCGTTTTTCTCCCCACTGATTAGAATTCTCAGCAATTTCTGTACCCGCGAGCACAGCACAAAAGTGCGACGCTCGTATGCACACACGAGTGACTCAGCTCAGACGTGGGCACAATATATACGTAAGTTCGCATATGCGTACACTGCCAGTGACAGACTGTCTAATATTCATTGAATTCGTGAACTAAAAACGCGTCGTGCCTTCGAGTACTTTGATCGTGCGTTTCATTTGAAGCGCTTCTATGTGTGTGCTATATTGGTAACTTTTTTCAGTTGAAAAAAAAATCGTTCGACGCCATAATCCCTACTAAGTGGCTGATTTGAACAACCGGACCGGTTTTTAACGATCGGCAAAGATCCGATTGGTGTCACATTAACGGCCGGCCTGACATACGATTTTCATTTCAGAAGCCTGACTGGCGATACACGAATTCATTATTTACCTGATAAACCATATATACGTAATAAGTACATGTACGTCTTTCCCGGTCTACATTCTTCTAGTTTGCATCGCAATCACTTTGACTTCTCTAATGAAGCGCGGAGAGACGTTCACAAGTTTATTAATGACGTCGGGAGGCCTCACGCATACGTCCTATTACGTATAGCCCATAGGCAGATACCATTACGAGACATCTAATTTTCTTGGCGGTCGCGACTGCCTCATGTAAATATGAATAGACGCGGATACGCCTCTTATACGAAGACTTATTTTCCGCAAATCTAAGGTCACCACAAATAGGATATTCTCTCGTCACCTATCTGATAATTCATTCCGAGAATTTCAGAAATCTAGATTTGTGCATATAATTCTTAGAATACACTTAGGCCCACATGTGCGTATCTCAGCGATTACTTGTTGATCAATCGAGCAGTGCTCTTCATATGAAATTTTTAATTTAAGGAAAACGTCCCAGTACCGGTCTCCTGTACCACTTTCCGATTACCCATAGAAAACTATATTTTCACCTCTTTCGCACACGTTGTGGCTACCAGTAATGGTACATTGGCCCGGTACTTTACTGGGACGTTTACCTTATATCCCGTTTTTGAAATTGATCAAATTTTATTACTATCACGTGACAGAATTAACGCTTGTTGATATAGGTATACTTGTATATAATAAATATACTATATCCTATTTGTAAAGTGAAAATCGTTAGATTACTTGAAGGCCCATAGGAATTTATCCTGCCAACTTTTACTAAGTCATCTAATACTAACATGATTTTAATATGGCAATCGAATACATTTTTTGACGCGATCTTAAGGTATATCTATTCTTAAATTTGCATCGATCCATAAGCCTATTAGCTTTTACATTGGATAGTGAAGAATGCTGAATTATTTTTTAAAAGTAACAATACCGCGATTTTTTATATGGAAATGTCTATCTGTTATCTAGAGAAAAATGTAGATTTTTGGTTTTTAGATATCCCACTACGTGCCTAATGCTAATTCTCGATGCCGCATTTGTTTGTCGGCACTGGGAATACCTCGATGTATCCTGTTCTACTGGGATTTACTTCTCCTTCACATTCCTTTGAACGAGCCACCCTAATGGCTCGATCGTACGACTTTACTCCAAGATATTATCGAGATTTGCGGTTTCCTGAAATTCTGTTTCCTCAATTCCTCTCATGGTGGATAGTCCTTGAGAATTAAACATTGAATATGAGCGGATTCTATTATTACCTACAAGGATTACTGTGTCAAACTGCAATTTGTTTTGTCCATTAATATTGGACGTCACTTTACATTTCCATATAATCTAACAAAAAGAAATGGAAAAAAATATCTTCAATAAGCCCAAATAGGAGCTGATACTTTCTGGGTTGCAATAAAATTAATTATCTTAATATATTGGATAAATGCGGCAATAAAGGATACTCAATTAAAAACACTTCTTATTTATAGAAATACTTGGTCTTAAGTCAATACTCGCTCTGTGGTTGTAAAATACAACAAAAAACACTGATCGACTATCTTGCACGCATACAATTTATATATCGTATGTAATGGGGTAATTAATGGAATTAGTACTGTCGTTTCATTAAAAATGGAATCACAATAAATTCGTGGAGGTTCGAGTCTGATATGCAAATACGTTTTGTTGGGGTCATTATAAACGAAACAGTTTTATCGACAACGCTATCTTTATAACAAATTCACTTTAGCGGTAAAGTCAACAGACCTTATAAAATTTCTTTTCAATTTTAGTCCACACGTGCCGATGTCTATATATCGTATCACAGATACTCCATAACCATTATCGTATGAGCAGGAAATCATCAAGCATCCAAGGATTCCAATAAATCATTAATCAAAACAGAAATTTAGGGGTAGTAAGTAACGCGTTATAGGAGTCATAGAACGTTACGCGATTTATTACAATTGAAAGCAATAAGTGAATTGCGCGAGGCCGATGACGAGAAAAAAGGAGTAAAGGGTGTCAGAGAAAATATCCAGGTACAATTTTATGTGTGAAAGTGTTAGGAATCGGAGTGTGTAGTGAACAATTATCTAGCCGAACCGGATAAACTTTTCCTTGCAAATAGATATATATATATACACACACAGATATATATATATATATATAATTCTGTCTGTGTACTGGCACTACTTATGTAAATACTATAGAAACGATAAATGATCGAATGGCTGTCGCGAACTATCGAGTAACCGGGCGGCTTATAGAAAGTAACGTCACGATTAATAAACTATAAAGTCGCTTATTATTAATTACTCTATCTACGTGTAAGTACTTGATAATTAATTATTAGGGTGACTCTGACAACGTGCGTTTGGAATGTGTAGATATAGTGCAGGCTAGGTAAGTGCTATAATCATATCTTGCTCTAAGAGAAAAACCTCTGTACTGTTACTGTATTCTATTCAAAGCCACATTCTACTGTATTTATATGTTACTGTACTAACCACGTTACTGTAGGCTATGATTTACTGGTAGAAATGTTTTGGAAATTATGGTTGTAATGTTCCGGTATCGTTTTCTACATACATAGAAGGGTATGTTTTCAGAGTAGTTTGTATTAAAAGGAGACAAAATGTATTATTTACCTTTGCGAAGCTCAACCGGACGGATTTAGCAGATTGATGAATCTGCTATTGTTTTTGAAACACCAGAGTTAGATTTCACTTCAGATACCGACAAATAGTCGATAGTGTCAATTAACTAGATTAATGTCGCCCCACTATTATTATATCCAATCTCGTATCCTGTCCGTGGAAAGTGCTCGTCAAAGTCTCTGATTTTCGGAGATTCACAAAGCTTTTGCAATATTTAAAATATTTTTGCAAAAACAAACAGTAACAACACGTTTCCTCGACCTCGCTGGTTTCTTCTGCTATGTAGATAGAAGAATTCCAGAATCGATTTTCTGTTGATGTAGTTTCTACACAGGTCGATCACTCGTTTTAAAAAACTGTTCAATTTCTTTACGTCGATCTCGACTTAATAGAAAATTTTTCTCATTCCGTTTTCAACACTTCACACTTTTTTTTTATTTTTGACTTCTTTACGTGCTCTTAGTTCCAACGGACCTTTCATCACAGTTCTCAGCACTCTCGCTTTTCTGTTCAAGTTTCTCGTCCCGGCGAGTTTTCTCTGAGATATTTTCCGCAACGAAGGATAAAAAACCTTTCACTTTAGAACACACATTCTTCTTCTTATCCTGGAAAATATCTGCTTGCGTCCTAACGATGAGATTGGCTGCATCTCAGCTGCGACTCGACTGCGCCTGAATCCTTTTTCGAATCCTCTCAATATCCTCCTACTCTGATGTTGATCCTGTTGTACTTTCCACTCAATAAGGCACTATCTGTAAAAATTTCACCTTTATAAGTTCCTTCGTAAGGTCATTGCGTGTCTTATTCAATTTTTTTTGTCTCCCTTTTCTCCGACCCTTTTTCTTATGCTCATAAATCCCAAGTTCTCACGGACTCACCCGTCCATCATCTCTCAACCTATTTTTTCATTATTCCATGCGCGTAGGTATACATATATATCAACAATTTCGTGTTCAGGAGACATGCTGCAACACACATTTTCAAAACTATAGCGGTAGCAAGTTTTCACGGCGATAACGATAGCGGCATTATTCACACGAATTTTACATTCATATAATCAAAGCGTCCAGATTGATATTGCGTCGATCATAATCTATTATTCAATCGCGATAAATGACAAGACTTCTGTAGGTGGATGGAAACGCGTCAGTGTAGCAGTTTCATGAATTCCGCGCGCTTTTCCACCAGCATCATATACGCAGCACGAGAGTACATAAACTGCGTTTCAAAAAGAGCTGTCAATCTCAAAAGCACGTTGCGTTTTTATTAAACGATGCTCTCAATGCTATCAGTTTGTTTCGGAACCCGTAGTAGCTGTCCAATCAAATTATCTACTAGGTTGGCGAAATAGACCGAGACAAAACTGAACTAGTACAAAACGCCAAAATATTTGGATTAACTCTGTTGATATTTGTATGAATAGATTCGGCGACGTACTGCGACCACGTCCACGTTAGGAGTGACGGTCTGGGAGCTCATTTACAAATGATACTTTGCTTAACGCGGTCGTAGGCGCGTTGTATATACATACATATAACGTATATAATATATCCCGAAAGGAAAGTCTTGCGAGTGATTCATGCTTTGTGACGTTTGACTGAATTAAAGTCTTCGCGTATACCTCCGTCCGTCATTGATTTCGATTCATGAATGGCAAGAAAATTCTCCGGCAAATCGTAGAATCACTCGTTTGAAAAATACTAATTGCGAGTTACTCTCACGCCTCAATCCAGGGAAAGTTCCACTGGTTTTTTAAACAAATCTGACACGCAATTGTGCCCGTTCGATGTTCGAGTTACATTTAACGATGAAGAAAATTGCGTTATGTGTACCCGACATGTATCTAATGCTACGTGGGAGCATGCGCCGTGAATTTCTATGCGCTCCGTACGCGTTGCACCTACAAGTTCATGAATGGAAGGAAAACTGGGTAAACTGGCGCGCTGCGCCAATTAATCGCAACTCGAGTTTATATGGGCGATCGTTCCTTTTAACACTCGTTAGTCGTTGCGTTGCGTTAGACACGTTTATGAAAGTTTAACGAGAGTCGGCGAGACGTTGGATATTAGTCATGATATAAGTGCGTCTCCTCGTTTGGGCAAAACATGACAGATAATATTATATGCAATTTTAATTATTAGGAGGAAAAATCGCAACGAGAAATGAGTCGTTGTTGCCATCTCGCTTAAGACAAACAACTTCTACGTGTACACCAGTTGCCTTTCATATATGAATGCATTGAGATTCGTGACCGTGAATGCTATCGACGGGTTATCAGATTAATTTTTATATTCCGCGTGGTAACAAAACTTGTTGACATTATAAATATTACTAGTCGGCAACTATCGATCGTTTGAAAAATACGTAGGAATTAACGAGTCGGATGGAGACGGAGAGAAATAGAGAGAAAGGATTGACGAAAAGAGCAAAAGAAATTGAACAGGAAACGAAATGCACGATCATGTTTACGTGAAGTCGCGTTGCTTTCGTGAAAGTGCGGAATGAATTGCCTCTCGCTATCGCAAGCAAAACGAACAGTCATTTATCCACGTACCGTTAATCGAGCGTAGGCCGCGACGTTATGCGAGTCCGAATTCGCTAACGATAAGCTTTTCACGTTGTGTTCGCGTCAGGCACCGCGACGCTTCATACTTTTCTGTCTAGCTTTTCGTACACCTCCGTCGTAGAATAGTGCCACGCGTCAATTAACACTTCACTGCTTTTCTTAGAATTTCGCACAATTCGCGAGGCCCGTGCTGTCACCGGTGTGTATGGAACCTACCTACTACACGCGAGTAGGTCTCGGCTGACCAAGCACCCGATGCGGACTGACTATAACTGTAAACTACTACTTGTCGCGGGGAACCCCCTCCTGGTCTTTCGCCCCGCCACTCTGCCGTAATAACCAATCCCCACCCTCGCACTGCCAGAGCCACTTGGCTTCCACCGACAGCGTTCTCAGCCGGTCTGGCCTGCTCTGCTGTGCCTCTTGGCTATTGTGGCATTTTTAAGCGCATTTTTGACAGTACCTCGAATAAGCCTACCTACTCGTTCTCACTACTTATATACATGGTATACCTAGTGCATATACTTGCCTATCTAAAAGTCTAGCGTCTTTAAATGCCTCGTGGAAGAGACCTCGCATTCTAACAGTTTTAATTTTAACTGGTGCACGCCTCTCCCTATACTTACACGATACGTATTCAGGTATTTACGATGCTACAGAGCCTCCTTAGCCGGTTTGAGGTCGATGGACCTTACCTTGCCATGTCCTAAGAAGCCGGACGATCTTGCTGTCCGTTAGCGTTCGTTTGTCTCTGCTTTACGTTGTGGAATGTCACTGTAGTCACTTGGGACATGTGCAGTTTCGTAACTATAGTACCCGAGCGGATTGTTGTCCGGTTTTTTATCATCTTATAAAGAAGAGGCGAGACTTTTGTTGTAGTTGAATTCGATCATCGACAGGGTCGCGCTTTCTTCGCTACGTCATCAACGACCTGACATTTGGATCGCCTTTTGCACCTGTGTTTGTATATATACCTACACGCGCGCTAGGATTCTACAATACGTGCGTGGGCATACTGGGCAGGTGAATGCGTGAAATTGGTAATTGCGAGCGAGACGTACCGACCTATGATCTACCTTGTGACGGCCTTCCATTAGATGCCAAAGATGTCTTTTTGACAGAGAATTCGTACCGTCAGACTAAAAAAAAATTACATCTTTTCGCTCTAATTATGTCAATGAACCTGACAGACTTGCATCTAAAATAAGAATAAAAATTCGTAACGTGACTTTATCTCATCCTATACGAAGAATACATATGGCCATCAAAAAAATATCACGTACCTCATTTATTTGTTCTTTTTCACTTAAAAAATATATATTGAAAAGATAGGACAAAAGAATACAATTCTCATTTTTCCGTGCTTTGACAAAGAACGAAACAAAATGTCAGATATCCCTTTCCGCCTTTCTTGACTCTGTAAAGAACTAACGACCATACAAATGACAACTGTCGCGACCACTCGGTGGCACCATGACATAATGGCTTACGTGGGTTGGAAAAGAGGTAGGGTTATGAACTATCGTAATGAGAATGATTATCATGACGAGCAGCAGGTATATCAATAACGAAAACATCGTGGACTTTTGTGGAATTCAATCAATTCGTTTGCAACGGATAAATCGGTATCAGCAACCTAATGACAAATTGACCCATACTTATTGAAATCAATCGAACGACAAGTATTACTCCTCGTATATTCTTTGGAATTCGAGGATGGATGCTCTGATACGCGCAACAAGTGAAAATCACCGGCCTCGTTCCTCCAGGTATGTATGTTCACACATGTACCACGTAGCCGTACATACAAGAGCTACGTTCGAGCGCGCCTCGTTCCTCGTGCGCTTCGACGTATCAAGAAATCGAATCGACGAATCACCGTAATTTCTCGCTCCCGGCTCGAAGCGACGAGCAATAATGCCTCGTAGCGTGACCGACTTTCGATCTATAACGCGCGGCATCGTCTTTCTCCTTGACGATAGATTAGTCGTCGTTGCTTTTTACACTCTCGTTTCAAAAATATCGAGATAACATCAGAGAAATTCGCAAATGGCTGGGTCAAACGGAATTTCTGGACCTTGATCGAGATCCGATCGGTTACGGTGGAAGTACCCACGCTTGTATATGCTTGCGTACTAAAAATATATAACATATAGATATATTGGCTTCATTTTTGTTCGTACGGTTGCGTAATTCTACCTGATAGACAGCTCCGAACTCGTGACCCAATTGAATGCATATATCTGCATACAGATGTAATTATAATTACAATTAAATACAAGTTACTTCAAATTAAGGAATAAAACTGCATGGATTGTGCGTATATAATTATGGTTAAACGATGAACGACTGTTTGACGTATTAATGACAAACGCGTCTGGAGAAGTCTCGTTGAACGCGGTAAATTCAAACTTTTCTTGCTAGCTGACCATTTCTCTCTCTTTCTCTCTTCTCCAGGTTAGTGCTCGTGTCGTACACTCCTTGCGATTGCGTAAAACGCAAGGATCTTTTGAATTATGCAAAGTGCACGAAAAGGCAAATGCGTAATAACACGTTGTCCCACCCTCATGACGTATCATTAAACCAAACGGTTATAATTATTCAGTTTGCGAGACACTGAGTTTCAACCGGAGCTTACAAACTGTGTTACGCACGATACGACACAGTCAGCATATACGTACGTACTACCTATACTTATATTATTTCATTTTGCTGACATGAAAATGTATACCTACGACATTGCTGGAATGGCGTTCGTTTGCAAGGGAACTTGGGTTCGATAAAACGTTACGATATTGGATTAATCGCGAAAACATAATCTTGGAGACGATTAATTAAGATATCAGTGTAAGAGAGATTCTTAATGAAATGAGCATTCCAATTTCATCTCTTATATCGCAACGTGAAGCCTTGTATGCATTGCGCTACGTAGCCAATACGCAATATATTACTGAGAAATGCAGCTAGTATGCAATGCACTGTTCTGCACGTGGAATAAAGATACAGGTGATAGCTGATTTATCTAACGGTTAATATTGCAAGAATATTTTAAAATTTTCTTTTTTTAATCCAGATACGCAGTGTATTTTTTTTAAGTGCGATATCTACGTACTTCATTGTTGCAACAATTATTTACGTCCTGTAAGTATCAAATGATTACAGGATTTATTAGATAGCTAACTGTTTTTAAAGTTTTGAATAACCTTTTGATTAATCGCGTTAGTTCTGTTTATTTCAGTTCTGGTTCATGTATTGTTTACATGGTTATTATATTACGGTAACTATCCTTATACCGCTACATTACTGCTTTTACGCTCTTCTACTCGTGTTCGGTTTTTCCGTTAAGTCAGTCACCCGAACGACACCGAAGAAATAATCACTTCTGTAGTTATTTCGAGGAATCGTTAAAAGACTGGCACGTATAAAAACCAAGTACAGAGATCCAAAATACATTTATAGTACACAGTATTTATAGATATTTAAGAAAAATAAATATCGAAAAATAAATCTTTATAGAAAGTCAGGCACTCGATACTGATTGGTAATCTTTTTGAATTTCTCAAGCAAACACCAGACTGCATTTCTCTGTATTTATACAATGTAGAAAAACAATGCGAATAGAGTAATGGAGTCCTTGATTCACGTGGCAAAGTTATAGTCAGTGGGGGTATAAAGTTATGCACCAAGATTCCTGAGAAGCCGACCGTTCGAAAGGAATGAAAGTTTAGGTGGAAGTGCGAATAAATGCATCGCAAATGCACGTACGCATTCCATGCACGCAGACACGCACTTGCGCGCGGTCGATAGATACGTAATTACGTATACTGGTAAGTATATTATTTTTCTTCTTCCTCTTCCTTTTCATCTTACCATTTAACGCGATTTAGCAAGTGTATCAGAAAAGCTTCTTTTGTGACTTCACTTGATTTACACTTCTTTCTTATAAAGTTTCAATCGCACTCCACTGTAACTTACTGAATAATGTATAAACTTGGGCAGCTGGGTCCGTTGCTATTACGGTTATTTTAATTTCACTTACGCTGAGAGTTGAACGCGCACGCGGGCGTCGGCACGCCGAACGAGTCCGACGACAAACGTAGGTAAAGTCGATTTTTCCATACTGCCGGCGCGCAGCAGTCTTTTACGTACTGGTAACGCCTCTCTTTCCGCTCGAGTGATTTTCTACCCGTGATTTTCTTCGAGTTGCCGTTTGATACATTCACTCTGTCGACAATGTCGGTCATTTGTTTCTCCGACCTTTTTCTTCTTCTTCTCCTTTAAATTCTACTCTTCCTCCTCCTCGGCAGCCATAACTCACAGTTAGCGTTAACCCCGTGATCTCTTTTTGGATGCGGGTTCACCGTGATCGTGAAATCTTAATTACCATTACACAATGACAATTAGTTCATGTTAATTTATTGTACTCTTTACGACTGGCATGTGCAATTGTTTATTTGTTCAATTGGACAATTTGTATAATCAGTATACTAAGATCGTTATTTCTATTCTTGTGGTTCGTTTTCACGTGCGACGGTAATGTCCTCGTCTTTGAAATTATATCGAGCACGAATACAACGCGGAAAGACAGTTACTCCCGTTTGCCTGAGATTCTTTTCTTTCACCTTGTTATTAATTTATATTTACGATTGGCAGTAATACAGTAATTGCTTTGAAATTTTATGCTCGGTGCACATTTCAAGAGTATTCCAAAAGATAGTTCGAGAAGATACAAGGTGGTAAGTATAGAGGTAAGGAGTAGAAAGTCTCGCGGGCGGTTATAACAATGAAAATACGTTTCTGCTCTTATAGCAATGAGTATGAAGCACAGTTAGGTACTTTAAGGTTTTTGGCTGGATTTAACGAACTGACATGAGAGATGCAAAAGTTGATACGCTCCTCGACACGGTCGTATAGGCATTCGCGGGCGAGTGCGCTCGCTAAGCTCGATTTGGCTCGTAAGGCTGTTAAATTTATGAAGTAATTACAGTGATTTTAGTAGAACGGCAGAGAACTGCCATTACGTTTCGAAGTGCTTCCCTCGGGCGATAGTCGGGCCTATTACTCTCTAACAGTTCTGTGTGTACACACAGAACAATACTGCAGTACTGAGATGGCCATCGTGTGCCTTGTCAACCGCGAGAACGTTTCGTGAGATTGGGTTTCCGCAGGTTGTATTCTCACAGAATTTTCTATTCCTCTCTTTTCTTCTATTTATTTCGCTTGATTTCTTCTCTTCGCTCGGGCTCTTCCCCTTACCGATGAAAAATTGTCGAGTTTCGTCATTTTTCACGAATGGCCACAGTGGCTATTGAAGAAAATAATGATGCCCCAAGTTCAATTGTTCCTACGTTTATTCTTGTTCTTCCTGTTGGCAAAGGAAATAAATTCGTGCTGGACCTGTTTACGCGTGTAATAATTCCGAGGACTTTTTTCTTTTGAATTATCTGTCATTTTTTACGACTTCTTCAAGCTGTATTACCGAGTGTCACGTGGAGCTATATGTTTTATGCATGCGTGTCAGCTATGGCTGACTCGTAACGTTATCATTACGCGAAAGCAACTCTTCCGCGATTGGACGGTTCTCATATGGATCTCAAAAATATTATTAAATCATTCGTACGGCCAACTGATTTAATAACCTAGAATATGATACAGTATTTCGCTTATGCTGCTGTCATAATTTTCATTACTTTTGCAGGCGATTCGAAAATCATGTAGATAATACAACATTACGAAAGCGTTACGCAGCGTACTATCATTAATCATTTTTGTTTTAATAGGACAATATTATAGTCGACAAGATAATTACCAAACCGCAAAAGAGACTTGTCATTTCTTCAATATCGTAAGACTGACAGTATTATTGTTTCAAGATGAAAGGCAATGCAAACGTTAATAAAATTCACAGGAAACTTTCGTCTTTCGAATATATCGATCGAGGTAAAATTCTGTTTCGAGTAACCACGAGGGAAGTAAGAGGACGCTTTTTTTTCTTCTCCTTTTTCTGCCAACCCAGGAGGGGGGCACTCTATCCGATGTCGTTAAGCGACGGGCGTCGTCATTTTCCATTTAAGTCAAATCAGCAGGAGACCATGTCGCCGAAGTCGTTTTGCGTTTCGGACAAGAAGGCTTTCGATGTGCTCCAGTTTCGTAGATTTCTATGCTAATGCACGTGTCTCACCCACTTACTACTGCCTTCCGTCGCACCATGCCATTTCTTTCCCTTTCTTCTTCTCGCGTCTATTTATCTCTATGATGTCTGAAGTAGCGAGGATATCACTGACTTTTTACGTAAGATAATTAGTGCGTGAACGCGACTACATTCCAGGAGTAACGCGCCAACTGAAGAAAGTTAACCGTAACGATGTATACGAGTTATTCTTGAGTTCAAACAAGGTTCCTAATTTTTTTACAGGTATAATTTTTTAAAAGAAGTTCACACGTGCCACGGGCTTACATAAATTTATACAGCGTTCGTTACATTATCATTGGTATTTGAATATTCTTAATTTTTAATTCGTTGGAACGATTATAGGGTCCTGACTTAAAATTCAAGATACGCATTACAGTGCCTAACTTAGGCACACTGTGACGCGTACATATAGATATAGGAAAATGCAGATCGAGAGATCGACGCTATCGATGAGGATTGGGGGTCGTCGGCATTTATAATTAATCGCTCGTTAACGGTAATTGAAGTAATTAGTAATCAGACGCTAGGGGTAGCCTTCTACGGAATGCGACGTAAACAGATTATATAGATAGGCATATAGATGAGCGACGTTGTTGTAATTTCCAATCAATTAGCCGACAATCCCGTTGCGGAAGTTTCGTTTTCAGTGTAATTGCAACCTCGTGAAAATTACCATTTGTGCAAAGACAATCATCGCTGATAAGTATAAGAAAGTGATAGTTCAACCATTAAAATTATTAAATCCCTCCTATGAAAAAGGTACAACAGCAAAGTTAGATATTTCTGAAATAACAAAAATAAAAATCCTATTTAATTCGTTATTCAAATATACAATAAACCGTTTATATAATCGATACGGATGCCCTGTTGATGTTGACATTACTAACTGCCATTACGAGGACAAGGGAAATTGACCGATGATTCACTCGTATGCGCGTGAGCGTAATGGCGTATAAGTGACGTCGGCTATTACCGTACAATACTCATCGTTAGGCGTGAAAGTATGTGCAGTGGATGGAAATAAGGTGTGGAATGTAATCCTCCTCAGGGAATTCCCTGAAAACTGAAGAAGTACATTATGTATTGATGTATCTAGATATGAACTTAGGTATGTATTTAGCACGGACCGGATGGAGGAGCAACGTTGGTAAACCTGGATATAAATCTATTAGGCTGAATCACGTACAAAGTGCTCCTCTGTTCTGATGCAATTAGGTTTGGACTTGCCCTATACCATTAGATGTAACAGCATGATCCAATCTCTTGCTACATCTTCCGCCATCTTCGTTAGTAACTAGCTATATACGTGTATCATGTAGGTACATATATATTTATCCCATTCTCGTCGACTATCTTGAAGGAACGTGTGGCGTACGCCAAGGTCTCTTAGGCTTTCATTCTTCCCTATTTAATATACCGAGCTGCGTCGTCCTACGAACAAAGTGACAGGTAGGGAGATAACTGGACGGGGAGTATTTTCAAGATTAGTCACGGTCTTATTATTGACTCACTTCATGGCAGTCGCTTGGAATTGGCTTTCTTTATAGGAATTGGCCTATCCTGTTACGAGAGGAGAGAAAAGAAATGTACGATGATGGCGGGCTAATATACATGAAACGTCAATAGAAAGGTTACGGCTTGAAGTCAGATACTGGTTATTTGGATTCTATGATGGAATCAAAAGTGGAAAAAGTGTAAGCACCACTTGTGAGTGGACGTGGGAAGATGTTTCCTTCCCGATTGAAGTACTATGCTCTCGACATAAAGCTCATAAGTGATGTGTTGTTGGCCCCGCAGGTGTTCCTTTTGCCTCTCGTGAAGAAGCGAGGTCTTGAAGCGTTATTCGAAAATGCGAAAAGGTCATGCTCAAGTACGCGTGGACCTCAAATCAACGATTGTCAATCTGCGACGGGTACCGGACATTTGATTCGTTAGAAATTCAATGGATGAGTGTGGTGTTAGATGACCTAACGAAATCTAACGTTTATGTCAGAAAATCAGTTTGAAGGATTAGGAATTATGTACCTTTTGTATAATTACAGGAGTGTTGATCGAAGTCAGACATTTCTATCTTTTCGTCTGGTGTTCGGCGCGCATCCGAGTCACGTAATTATTCAACCAAGAAGATTAGGTGCGATCGTGTTACTTAAAAGTCAGGACGGCCAGTTGGCCGCACTTAAGAGTTAAGTACTGTCTAATGCGATTAACGGTGGTACACAGGTGGACCAATCGTATCTATATTATGCGTGAGATCTTGTTGGTCAGGTACACAGATACGGTATAGGAAATTCATTTCTTCCGTTCATTTATTTTTTTATAAACGAGATTATGAGAGCTCGTCGAGCTCTCGTCAAGTAGTGCGCTTAAAATCTCATCAGGTTCAAACACTGTCAGAGTTCCCGCCACTCGACCCTGTGCAGTGCGTGATGCATTACATCATTACACACACGAAAATCTGGACATTCAAGATTCGACTTTCTACTCATAGTTGAAAATCTCCTTATGTAAAGTGTCTTTTATTTGTATCCTATATATAGCATTTCAACATTCCGGTATCCCGTATTACTGCAAGACATCCAACCCGGAACTATCATCGATCTTGTCATAAATCTGTCATAGGTATCATCACACGCAAACTTGCCCTCGGATACGACATTGGGAATTAATAACGCCTACGATCATCAAAGATGCTCTGATAATCTCTAATCCAAGTCGATACCATGTAACCGCTTCCGCGAAATGAAAATCTTTATTATGATAATTTCTAAAATCATGGTCACTTAATTTTCATAGTGAAATAATACCGTACGACGACTATGCTCGTGGAGTGCGATGACTGTAAGCGGCTGGGTGAAGGTTGTTGATGGTATGAAACGGGACCGTTAATCGATTCCAATAGAGCGCCATGAAAAATCAAATTTAAATTTCAATGGTCGGATAGATGGCAAGACTGGAACTTCGTTGAAGATACATTGCTTTATTAGCAGACGTGCAAATTCCACGCAGTAGACTCTAAAAGGAAGTTCTCCTTAATGGGTACTTTGTGTATGTCGACTTGTCACCTACATGATAGCTAGCTTACACATTCTTTATGGATACCATGTGGAATACATAATAGTTTCAATAGCACCATAGAAAACCGACTTTAGCATAGGTTGAAGAAAAACTGAGAGTAATGAAGTCCAAGCTGATGATATGTTTTCTATACTTCATAGAAGATAATATTGTGCTCGCACCAGCAGATGCTCGCATTATAAAAAATCTTGATTCAAAAATGATTTTTCGTTTAGCCAATATGACGCATCCCGTTACGTAATCTCCAACGACTATTTGCGAAATTTAGTATGCGGCCAAACTGGCTTATACATTCGGTCGTTAACGAGTGAGTTGAATGTGGAACGCGGAAAGATTGATGAAGAAGGATGGAATTTGGATGGAGAGGGGAAAATTACAGCACTAACCGAATTGTAGAGGTAAATAAACATAATTTTATAGCCGAATGAACGATTAACGGTACGCAGTGGTATTTGCTGGTTGGCTAAATCAGGGCTGTTTGGTTGTCCCGTTGGTGGTCACGCCTCGGCCGGTCAAGGCCCCTTCTTCCTTTTCCTTTTCCTTCGCCATCTTTTCCGTCTTCCTCATTCCTCATTCCCTCCTTCGCCAGAAGCGACTGTCCGCCTCCACCACCATGTACAGGTATGAACCGCGTTTACTCTCTAATTATTGTCGGATGTGTTACGAGCTTTTTAAATGTCTCACGATTGTGACCCGAAATGCTGACGCATAACGATTACGTTAGCGATGTAACCTAACTTTCTAACGTAGGTTAATGTTAAGGGGATATTACTCTCTAGAACTTTCAAAAAATCGATTTTTTTTCTTTGTATTTTCATAAAGTATAGGGCCTCGAAAATGTGTCTGTAAAATATTATAGCGAAATTAGTAACATTGGCAAAGTTATAGACGTTTGAATTACGCAGTGCGCGGTAGACGAATAAGTCAAAGCAGGTATGTTTTGGGTAAGAATGTGCCTGTAAACTAGTGTAAATTATTAAACAACAAGAGTTCTTTGAGAAAGAAGAAGGTCCCCTTTATGGCCCCAGCTTGGCTGATTAACCAGTAAGTATCATTAATTTGATTTAAATCTCATCAAAACGGTATGAATCTTTAAACGCGTTTTTCTCAAAACTATGTTTTTCGAATCGGTACACGCGATTTCTCGACAACCAATTGGTCGATTGAGTTAAAATTTGGTATGCACCTTCAGTAAATGGTTCTTAAGATCTGGTAACAGAATTCGGTCGAAATAACAAATATTTTTTGTATGACTCGATAATGGGGGAAAAATGTAGTACAAAATCGATAGTGAATGTTTAGCATGCCACCATTTTGTCAAAAAAATTTTCCCGTCTAAATCTGCTAGCAGTTCTTACGACACTCACACAGACTAAGAAAATCTTTTATATACAACATCTGCAACCCTGTGCACCAATTAGGGGTGTTTTCTGCACATCACTGTGCGGAACGTACGGAACATATGCTAAAATTTTTTTCTTTTACAAAAAATTTGTAAATCTTAAAATACTTATAAATGTATGTGAAAATTATAAAAATCAAAACTTTAACGTTTTTTTTTTAAATCCCAAAAATTACCTCCAAAATAGCGCTCCACAGGAGAATACCCCCTTAAGCCAATTTTAAAACCTCTCATGGAAATTCCGTGCAATTAATGAGGTTCAATGTTGCTTCCCATAAGAAGCATCGAGGACCTGATTAAGGGCGGCGTTTTTCGCGTAAATTCAAGAGACCCTCATTATTATGGACTGCAGCTCTGGGACTTAGCAACTTTGCAGCAAGACGTTTCCAGTTTGCCGGCTACCGAACCGATCGTGTCCACGATCTCTCTTTTGGAACTTTCTTCTTTCTTCCGCGTCGTTGCGTCGTGGCCACGCTCGATTCCCAATTATTGCTTAACGAGCAGCGTGAGCTTTTTGAACCAACCTCGGGCGCCTCTCCACCGAGCGGAAATACTAAAGCGTACCGATTACAGTAACGCTGACACAACGATAGGCGAATCGTTAAATAAACGAAAGATCGGAGCCTTCACTTACATTTCTCTTTATCTAAATTTTTGCTTCAGATATTTTTTCTAGCTCTGTATTAAAATTGCCAGGTTAAATGCATACCAGCCAATAGTGCGTTCCAGTCGAATGGTACCTTTAGAATCTTTAGAGAGAGTCAATCACCGAGCTCTTAATCACTGATTAGTCTGCAAGTGAGAGTATTTTAATTATCGTTGAATGATAAGGAATAGTAGATAATACAGTCAGTGCAAAATTACGAATCACACGAGATTACGCGTCACGTGGTTAAACTGCACAAGGAAGGAATGCGAAGCGGCGATGTTTCAAGTGCGGTAAAGAGAATTATTCGAGGAAGGGAAAGTCGAAAAAGCAAGCAGTGTAGCAAAGCATTGCCGAAGCGTGTTAATGGGATAGTAGGTATATGGATTATAAGTAAGTCGGGAAGCGCGGCTGAGTGTGGCGAGTGGCGGAACGCATGATCGCTGTGAGAATGAGGGAGGAGGATCGATATATACAACCGTTGAATAGGAAGGCAGAGAATTTGAGAGAATAGAATTTATCGAGGAATGAGCTGAGGTCAGTCAGTGGGAGAGACTTGGCGATAGTGGGAGAGAGTCCGAGAGTGTTGAGAGAAGTAGTGGGAGTGAACTAGAAGGTGAGAGTCTTGCGAAGTGAGGTGGTTGGGTCAGGTCCGCTATGCCATAGCGCAAAGGCTGGCTGGACGGTCGCCAAGGTCTCGTAGAAAGGTGGCACTCTTGACCTCACAACCTTTGTCCGCCATTTCTGCATCAACTTTGTAACTCATTTTAATTAAATACACACCACGCACTAGTTCCTATATGCGTTCTGCGTACGGGACAACACGTGTAACGCGGAACGCTCGGACGCACCGCTGGAGAATTCTCTAACGGTAGTTTGGTACGGACGGGCCTTGCGACCGGATTCTTCCTTCGATCTGGTTTGCGATAGGATGATTTCTTGTCACGAAAAATGTCATGTTCGATTGCGAGTTTAATTTAACGAAAAGTGTGTATCGTGTTTAGATAATAAGAGATAACTGTAATCGCGGTACTTAGATTTTATAATCACGATTTCACGATATAATTTTTTAAAGTTTTTTTTTCAGATTGTGTATGAAATTTTTCACCGATGGATATCACGCGTAATGAAGTAACTTGATTGCGCTTTTATCAGATAATAATTCTAGATTTTGCGGAGTTCTTGGGTATCACCCATTATTTAACGGTCAAGTTCTTAAGTTATGCGACTACTTATTTCTTATTGATTACTAACCTTCTATCGTTTACTAGTTATCGATTTAAATTTTGTTGCTCCCCATTCCTCCTCCCGAACCCCACTATACCGAGCTTCTCACCCTTTATCGCTCTTTCCCTAACGAAAAAACGGACAAACCACCTCGTAACCGTTTACGATTTCTTTCTCTTTCCCCAAGGCCGGACCTCTTTACCTCGCGTAAATACACCACCGATAATTGGCTCGCGAAATTCTTCTTGGAATCTCGTGCAAACACTTTGGTATTCAGCACAGCGATGCAATTTTTCGTCGTTAATTGTGGGACGGCGATTGGTGCCCCCATGACGGCGATTTCCTCGGCTCAACGGAGATGGTTTTTCGGATGGTTAAATCATTTCCTTGATGAATTACTGCGTAATTACTTAAAGTAAAATAATATTGTAATTGACTGTCGAAACTAGATTACTCGTTAATGAGTTTGCGAAGACGTTCCAAACGATTTAAAAGAGTTTAGGGCGATTTTTTGGCACCAGTATAATATATCTATATTTATTTTTTTAATCGATATTCTCAATACCCAATTCAAACTAGTTCTTACTATAAGGTATGGGGAGTGCATCGGGCCGACACAAACCGGGTGATCTGATCTGATACGAGCTCAGCCAAGCTAAGTTAAGTGTAGAGCTAATCTTAAGTGTAAGGTCAACCAACTTGAGTACCGCTACGCGTACAGGATTGCCAACTTTAGTGAAAGGCCATCTCGAACAGTGATCTACCGAGCTCTCGGCTTGATAAGAGGCATTTTATGTCCATTGGACACCTGGCGGATCTTTGCAATTCTTATTGATCAGCTGTGTTTACGAGACTTCTCGCTTACAATTAGAATTCCAATCCTGAAGTTACTTGGCGGAGTCATTTATTTCGAGAGTACTCCATTAGCCAAGGCATCTTAAGTTCATCTGATTACACACGGAGTATATATCGTTGGTCGAATGAATCTCCCGGTCATTTAATTAGCCATCGAAAATCAATTTTTTGATCTTCCACGAAGAGGCTGCTTTTTTTAATTGTCAATCACTGTCGGGTTTGCCTTTGAATCATATCTTTTATATTCTACACCGAAATTCTATACAGTAACGTACGTCAAACTCATCGATCTCTGTTTGATAATGTTACGCTCGATAAGTCGAAAATGAGTGAGCGCTGCACTCGTCCAGTATCTTCTTTCAGAGAGAAATTTGTATTTATGAAATTCAAAGTTTACATCAAATTCACCAGATCGAACAATGCCTATCTCATTGAAATAAGCCGCCGTGCGCGGCTGTGGCCGACAGTGCAAGTAATGCGGTGAATAAAGGCGCGGATGCATTTTGCGTTATGAAACAATGCCCCGATTGCGTAAGAGGGAATGAATGCTGATTACACTGGTAATGATTCCGACGAATGGCAGTGTCGAAAGTAGCTATCCGACGTCGACATTACTGTAGATAAATCCTATTGAATGTTCTCTACTATCTAGTTCTTTAAATTCGTTTTTGGTGATTTTTGTTCCTTCAAAAAAAATAGAAATAAATAGATAAATAATTTTTTCCCCTTGAGAAAATTCTTTTACAGAGATTTCTCAGGAGTTTGACAGATTTTTTATAAGATACTGGCGACATCAATGCAGCATCAAAGAAACCGCACTGCGACTGGGGACATTTACGAGTACTGAAAATTACGGAAATCGATTGTACCTAATTTGAGAAAGGCTTGACATCCTTGAGATCTTTCTCGCGATCCTGGCGCTCTCCTTTATATCGCTTTTTACGACTGCTTCGTGGCACTGGTGGACTTTTACGAACGTTGCGGCGGAATCATTCCGCGAGCACTTTCGTTAACGGGTTTCGTAACCTCGATTTCATTAAAACGAATAAAACTACTGGAAATCCTGTAGTGCGCGGTTCACTAGAGACTTTTCGATTTCGGTATGGTTCTTTTTGCGTGGATTGACGAGAGAATTCTCAGAGTTCTTTCAACTCCGTGAAATATCGCATGTCATCTTTTCGTAGAATTTTTGAATGCACCTGCTGCAACAAGTGACCGTGCTATACATACGTATTGTGACGTACAGTTACTAAACTCGTATTTAACGAGGCATTTCTAGTACACCTGCTCTCACGTCTTGGTAGGTTAACCTGCATTATCCAGCGAACAGCAGTTCTGTCGAAACTAGCTGGATACAGCGGTTGGGATATGTGCATCGTAAAGTATTCACTGTATCAGCACATTAAAGTCACAGCAGTTTGCATAAATGCAACACTTGAACGTCTTAAAAGCTACGTTTGTGCATATCAGTGCATTAAAAGTTGCATCGGTATTCAAACAGTCATTTGAAAATATATATAAATATTTTACTTTTATTTGCATGCAGATTATTTTCAATAAATTATTTTAATCAGGAGAAATGGTATAAAATCGTTATCTTTGGTAGATACTATTATCACGTCATTTTTACAGATATGAATATATCAATACGAACCATCGATTGTATTTTAGAATCTTATCTTCCTAAGGTAGCGAAACTCGATGTGTGTTTATTTGTCTTTTATAAGACGTAATAATGTAACAATTGTCTTTTATAAGACGACACATTGAAAAGGCATTACATGGTCAAACATGAAACGGAGTCAATATTCAAAAACAATGAGTAACATTTTTACAAGCAAATCACTACGCGTTACAACGAGATGAAAGATAGTAGGATCAAACCACCAAGTGATATACCTCTTGTAATAGAAATTTTTTTTCGAAGTACAATGCATATTTTTTATATGTGGTTTAGTGCATGAAAAAGTAAATAAATTACGAAAAGTTGCCTATAGACTTTTGTTTAAAGAAAAAGAGTATCCTGTAAGAAGTGTGTAATTCAATGTACATTAAATAAGAAAAATAATTCTTAGATATTTTCTGTCAAGTATTTTTACGTGATTAACAAGATTTTATCGTAATTTTGCATCCTTGTGCTATCGCCTACTATAAAGGATATCAGGTACGGACAATAATCTGCGCATGCGTGCTAATCCCACGGTAAAGAATAACATTCGAAAATGACGTCGTATACCTAAGAGAATGAACTCGAGCCTCGAGCGATCCTTTGACTCTGCAAGAATTTCACTCAAAACGCTAACACCGCGGTACACACCTCCATTCTGCATTCTAACCCCTTCCACGTGTGTCCACGCTTATACTATTAGAGGCGTGATACTCAGGACACGAACTCGTGTCTGCCATCTTGCTTGAGGTAAAAGTAAAAATTCTGATGCGATCTCACGAAGTCGGATGAGCCTCGGCGAACAAAGGCCAGACGATCAAGACAATCTTTCATTGAATCATTCGCTTCTTTATTCTCGTTTACGTCACGTATCTAAATTGCGGTAAGTAAATTGCAGATTAATGCATCTTATAATTGTGTGGAATTACTAAAAAGTTTTAGACATACAACTTCGAAGATTGTTGTGCCAGTTCAATGCGTAATACAGGGTGTTGCCAATTTTGAAATCGAAAGTTCGCATCTCAGCTAACTCGGTTAAGAAGACAGCAGTACGATTGTGGATGTTACACGAGAGAGTTTTGCCTTTACATCCTTCTGACGTCATCCTTAATGGCTGCACCCAGTCGTTCGCTAGGAAGTGTCCTTGAGTCGGAAACATCCTTGTTTCATCGGACAGTCAGAATCATCATACTAAGTTGCATTTTAATTGAGCTGTATTAAAAACTCTTTAAAAAAAAGAATATCACTGATTTATATTTAGAAATTCTTGAATGACAGTTTGTATCCATTAAAGTAAATTCAATTATCTATTATAATTTGTCTCTTTCAATTCCGAGCTATCTGTTCTCATTTTACTTATATTTTTTCCGTTTTTCCCGTTTTTTTCCAATACGTTCATTTGGTCCACGAGATTCCTGTTATACGTCACAAGCATATCTTCTTGGAAAAAAGACGAGAACGATTGTCTACGGATAGACGCATGTGCCATTGTACGTGCACGTGTTTTTTGCAATCAATGAGTGCAGGTTCAATCGACTTTTTCTTCAATTCAATTATCGACCGACCCACGGAACGTATCTTGCTGAGAAACTTGTTGCTCATCTTTTAAGCGATGTTCAGAATATACAGGATGACTCCAAGAGGAAGTAGGTCACACAAGACATGGTGGTTGCTGGATCGCTTGGGAGTCGCCGATAATTTCGTTGTATTTTCACGCTTGTTCACTGTGAATCCAATACGAATCGTACGAGTTAACGAGGTCTGGTTTAAACCTTAAAACGCTCAAGGAAAGCCAGGCGAAATCCTTCCTCGTGTGAATTCGAGATAACGAGAGAAAGATGAGAAGGTTGTAGGGCGGAACTATACGCGAGAAGCGATGCCGTGAGAAAATGGCTCAAAGAATACACGACACGTGTAATATGAAATAATACAATTTGCACGCATGTTTTAAGTACACTGAGAAAATTACAAAATTGGTGCGTAATGGATACTCGATGTTGTTCCACTGGTATAATTTTGAAGTTTCTCCAATACCTGTTTACTTGGTGTAATATGTGCACCAGTCAAGTTCACAAATTAATGTAATTTGATATAAGCTTTAATTATTTTATTCCAATTTGACGGATACTAGGTTTAATGAACACCCTGTAGAGGACGATCGGTACGTCACTTCCTTACCAATTTTCAATGGCGGCTTATCAAGGTTAATAAATTCCGTCTGGACTTGGAAAGAGAGACTTGTTCGTAATTCCACCCGTCGGCCCATTCGATTGTCCAGACTACAAACTGCAATTGAGGAAACATGTCGGGACCGTTCGTACGTCAAGGAGGTGCAATTCAGTATGCGATACATTGCAATCTGAAATTGCATCGCACTGCAGTGCACCTTTGCTAAGAAGATGAACTTGTTATTCGGAGACGTAATGATAGGGTGCCCTCAGGTTGACCGCAAATAATCACAATACCGGCCCCCCTTTTTTGGCATAATTATCCATCAGACGCATGCGTGCACCCTGCTCATTATCATTTTCGACAAATTTCTTCATTCTCCACTGATACCTTCCACGAACCGTGCCGTTCCGTTTTACCTGAATTCTCAGGCGCCATTGCACATCTAATTATGGTTCGCTGAATGGACGGTCCGGTAGTGGATACTGGCAATCGAGGCGATTGTAACGGAATGTTCTCGTCGTTAGCGGTTAGATCGTTCGATCCTGCTTGAGGATCGGAGAAAGTTTCAGAGCAAAGAATTATCGTGAAGAGTGCCGTAACGACGGAGGCTTCACGATCCGCTTCAATCCTATTGGTTAGCGATCGGATGATCTCTATTCGTAATAGGCCATTTTGGAATGATCGTTCGACTAGTACCAACGATCCTTGGTCTTCATTTTAGAGGTGAATGTCTTATTCTTATATTCTTATACCGGGCGATGGAATAGGACATTTCTTTCATCGATCTAAGAATTTTCTTTCTTTTATCGATCCAGAATTTTATTTATTATAGATTTGTACTCGATTTTTCATGGCGTATCGATTCTTCGGGGCCGATCATGACAGTTAATCGACCTCACCTGACTATCGCAGATTGTTCTGAAGAAGGGACGTCGATCTGTCGTGGATCGAGAGTCCCGGAGTGAAAAAAAGGTGGCCACTGCACGTATTAAATCTTGATGACAGTGGATCGTAATGCCTGTCGTTGGTAAATTATTCGCAAAAAAGATGAGAGAAGAGAAGCTATCCGGAGCTCGCTGCTGAATCGTTGACGGCACGACGATCTTTCGGCATTTGACACGAAGCGCACGTACGTTTGTACGTGTATATGTATGTATGCACACGATAATTCCATGAGGACTTTGAGTAATGAAGGTGATTATCGTGCCCGTCGAACGGCACTGTAGTGAGACTGCGTGTATCCGCGAAAGCTGAATTTTTACCGATACACTCGATCAAAGCGAAGCCGGTTAACGTTCCGAGACGATCGATCTTCTAGAATCGCAAACAGTCCTTCCTGATTCGTGAAGCAGGTGCCTAACGGTTCTTGTCTATATCTTCGAAATATTCGAATCATCTTGAAAAAGATCATTGGATCCACGATTGCCGTCAGCAATCCATAAAACATACAAATAAAAATAAAACACGGCAGAGGAGAAAGAAAAAAAAGAAGAATTTATAATCGGCCTCGTTCAGTCCCTTCACTGTAGCCCCAAACGAGTTTTAATCTACACATAAAATCAGCGCGATACAAAATGAACGAATGACTAAATTTAGGACAAAAATTGTTTAAAAAAACATCATTAAGGCTCATCAATGACGAAATAGCTATATCTTCTGACGATCAACTAATTGATTAGTAATTAAGTATTGGCGGTACATTAAATTCGAATTGCCGTGGAGAAAAACACTCATAGAGTCATAAGCATAAAAGAACGTAACTCTTGTTGCAGTCCTGATGCTACGCTCTCTGAAATCACCTGCAAAACGATCCGTCCTCATACTCAAACGGACGCACATAAATTGAAAGCTCGATAGACATAAGACGACCCTGTAAAGACAATCGGGTTTGTAAGTGACCCCTATAATCCTAAAGTGCATGGATCTGATGCTGAGGGTACTGCCTATAGCTCTGGCTTTATAGGTACTTAAAGTATACATAACCTAACCTAGCCTAACCTAATCTAACGTTCTCAAGCCTTATTTAGCAAACGTTCACAACGTTGGCCGATCTCTGTCCGATATCAGTACTCATACTGCTCATACTCTGGAGTGCCTATTTCTGTCTCGAGTTTTTGCATTTAAACAGCTCGATCATTCCGGTTAGGATTGTAAACACTCGATTTAACTGCATTTACGTCATTTATTATTACTTTTGGCTTGCGCCACGCGGTCGTCCATCTATCTCTGTAGTATACTGTGCATTGTATACTGGATAACATCTGCATAATATCTACGCCTACCCCGGAGCCAGGATATGTATATGAATATTTTATGATGGAATCCCCGACGAGTGTTCAACGATTCTGGTTCGAATTCATTGAGCAGATAAGGATTCTGCTATTCTTTTTGTAAAGTTAGATTTAGTTTTCAATCTTACGTGTTCGATTGTATATGTTTAATCTCCCCTGCAGAAATTTTTGGTCTTATGCCGACTTTGACGAATGGCGTTGCATTGCGCCGATTTCGGTAGCCAAGATCTGCTGACAGACCTCGCCCAACACTGAACCGATAAGGGGTATGCTACGCTGAGAGTACCGAGCCGGTGGTGAATCGCAGTACCGATTTATGACATTTTATCAGCGTTGACCCAGTCTCAAGTACCACTCCCAGCACAATGCTACTATTACGTTGTGCTAAGCGTCGGCGCAACGTCAGACCAGCATTGGGTCGTTTGAGCGCACAATGTCGGTTTACAATTGGCGCTGACCGTCTACGGACCGTCGACCCGACGTTGAACCGATACTGGGTCGATAATACGTTTTGACATTGGCTCAAGGTTGGTATTTCGTGCCTAGACAGCATCAATCTGACGCAGAGACAACATTTTCCGCTTGTGCGTACGATACCGGCTAAAAATTGACGTTGATCGTCTGTAGGATGTCGACTCAATGTTGGGGTGATGTTGGGCCGCTAATTGAGCTGTTGTACGTTTTAACAATCCCAAGCAAAAAAAAATATATGGTTCATACATGGATTTAGCCATGTATGAATCATATATAAATCATATATGAGCTATATATAAATTGTATATGGACTCGAAAATCATTCATTAGATTTTCTCGAAATTTTCAGTAATGTATAGTTCATATATAGTCCATATATGATTTATCTATAGTTCAGATATGATTTATATATAATCCATACATGGCCAAATCCATGTATGAACCATATATTTTTTTTAACTTGGGTCGGTTCAATATTGGTATTTTGTCTATAGACAGTGTCAATCTGATATCAGGACAATATTAGGCCGTTTCGACGCATAACGCCGGCACATCATTCTGAATCGATATGGGGCCTGTGTTCTTTTTGTTTTCTTCATGATCTTCCCGAGGAATTGATTTTTCCTTTTCTAGAAGAGCAAATACTAGGGGCTGGTTTTATCGCTACGCGTGTAGATAAGGCATCCTATCATGGCACTAGCTTAGTACTATCTAATATGCTTAAAAATGACAATCCGTTTATGTAGCCTGTGCCCTACCATCTTTTTGACAGTCGTGGTTTCATGCCATTCTGGTAAAGTACCGTAATTCTAGATATTCTTCCATTAATAATCATAGCTCGAATTCTTGGATAGGGTCTGATCAAGCGCACTCTGAGCTTTCCTATCATTGCCAATGAGGGACTGCTTACCATCTTTTAAATCACTTTTGATTATGTAAGATTCTATTTTCAGGAATTTTCAGAAAACAGGAATAATACAATATACACTTACAATGACTGTTGCATTTGCACTGTGGTTCAGTGCTTCTATACGTGGATACGTACATAAAACGATAATATCGGAAGTGAGAAAACGTAACAACTAAATCCTTATTTTCAGCTCATATAAGAAGAAAGCTATGCCAATTCAATTCAGAATTGAAAAGAGTTGGTTAACTTTATTTAAAAAGCTTTCAAATACCTAACCTAGAAGAAATTTAGAAGGGCGATTATATAGCGTCAAATGATAGCGGATATAAATAGTGACTAATCGTGATCCATAATACTCGTTAATCATTTAAAAGTAACTATACCTGACAGTATTAAATTTTCACATCTTTATATGACTAAAATTTGATATTCATGATATTTAGAAAAATGCTGAACTGATGAAGTATTTGGATATAAAATTAATAACTTTTTGTTGAAAAATTCAATGAAGGTTAAGTTTCATACGTGCAGAAACAGCAGTTACAATTTTTAACCAAAGATATTTTCACAAATTGGGTTGGTGGCTCAGGGGGTAGAGTGTTAGATTCCTCACTTCGAGTATTGCAACCACCCAAGGGTCGAATCCCGCTCCTGAGGAAATAAGGTAAATATACTAACCGCAGGAGAATATACTTTTTTTAGTCATACTCCCAAAATACATAATTAATATACGTAGTACATAGATGCAAATAATAAGATTACTCAAGGAAATTTTAAATAAGATTATTTAATTATTTAAGGTCGAGCTCCGAGCTCTTGTAGTCGGTACTGTCACAACGTCATTCGCCACCGGTTGGTCCCATGTTATCGTTCCGACGTTCAGCCACTACATTGCCAATCCTGGCGGTCAACGGTGCCCCAACGTTGGCTACATCAGCCCTTGTCCTAGCTCAGTACGGGCCCTATTGAAAATTTTTACAGGGGTTGAATGCTGTTTTTGAGTTTCCTTTCCAAAGAAGACGTCCTGCGGGCCACTGCCAAGGGACATTGTCGATCCAGCAACGAAGTCTTGTGATAGATGCCGAAGGATGTACAGCATGAAATTAAATTTCCTTCGAGCAATTAATGACGAGCGAGATGATCTTGGCTTGAATTAAATCGGTCAAAAGAGTCTACGTCATTCTGATTACACGAGTGTCCACCAGGTGGTCCCAGAAACGGACCGTTAAAATGTAACCGTTTCTCACTTTTGAATTCAATTGCCATTGAAGTGTGTTCAAAGACTTTCCTATTTCAAGTTGCGCAAAGCAGTCAAACAGTCAATTACAAAGACATCCTTTGTAATAAAAAAAAATTGTTCTTACGACTCGCTAAGATGAAGACAGAAATATGGGAAAAGAAACTTAAAAGTTATTGAGAAACAGGAAGTGACACCAAAGTTAATATAGAATATTTTATCATGGGAATAAAAATGGTGGAAAACGGAAAACGATCGTACAATCTTCACATTGGCGAGAGATGATCAACGTACCTAAGACAAAGCTCCCGATTACGAAACTCCTGACGCAGTCGGCGGTTCGTGAGACTAGCAGTCTCATAGTTATCATATGATGCATATATATATAATGCATAAGAGGATGGCGGATGCTCGTAGCGATGCTAATATATAATCTCTCTCTTTCTCGTATTTCTTCAGTGGTCACGTATGTACTTACAGATACGCATGCATGCACGTACAGGTAGGTAAGTACTGTCGATTACAGGTGAGTTCACGCAGACGCGTGACCGGACGTGCACACGCGTAACTCGTACTAGAACGTGCGTATTGGACACGTGCACAAACTGGGCCATGGACCCGGGGGTTACCATACCTATATATACGCAGAGGATGACAGTCTGCATTTCTTCTTCTTCAATGATTTTTATCCTTACTTTTGTACCTCGTATTTTCTTCCTTCTTCTTGTACCCTTCGACGCATCACGAGACTTCAAACGAAGCCGTCGTTTCGGGTGAAATCGATAGGAACTCGTCATAGTCCGTCCGGCATCATCGTCGTTGAAAATTACGTATGCGAACACTATACGGTACCTACTGTTGGCCGCTCTCGTTTATCGTTGAAGCTCTTTGCGAGAGCGATCCATTCGAAATCGATTCAGAACTCGCCTTTCGTCCCGTGGGAATCCTTTGGCAGGAATAGACATACTCGACGCCCGCTATAGCCTCGAGGCAATGACAAACGAACGCGCACTGGTTCGCAATCAATCGTTTGAGTTGTGCGAGTACAATGGTAACGTATGTATCGCAAGAGTTTCGCGAATCGATCTGGAACCAGGACAAAAATCAGAAAATAAAAGTAATCCACATTACGCGATGCCAATTCCTTGACCTACATCGCTTCGGATGAATGTCTGACACACGTTGAAATTTCTCATGAGGAAAATCAGACTCTAGTCGATATTGGTAACAAAGAGCCAAGGTAGCCTATTTAAATCTTTTATGAGATTGTTTTTACAACAATCATCACGGATGCTGATGCGAATTTCTTTCGTTCTCTTTCATTTCACTTCGCAGTGAATATGTCCACTAGCTGCTGTCTTTCTCGTTTCTCTCAGAGTGTGAACGGTGAGTGTGTGGAGAAGTTTGTCTGTGCGTGCGTTGATACGAGTATCAATGTTTATGTGTGTATGCACGCCATGTCTCTAGTGGCGAATGCCAGAGCAGGGCGTGGTAGACCGGTGGTCAGCTCTCCTCGACAAGGCCGTTCGTGTTCCGGCTCCTACATTACGATATCGGCTGGCAAAGCATGACCCCGGGTTATGGCGACTGCTTTGGTGAAATTATACCTGAGCGACAATTAAACGCTAAAAGGATAAGTTATGCTCGACTCTACTGGGTAATTATACTCGGATCAGTGGCTCCGGTAACACCTACGTGTGCGTGAGTCAACGCGGAGCGTTTTGCAGATATCTGGTTTAAAATAAAATTTGCAAAAAAAGGAAAGGCATATTTTTTTTCATAAGCCTAATTAACGTAATAACATACCCTTGTTGTGAGAGCATCAATTTCTTCACAAAGGAACCAGTTATTTTTCGGATGTTTATGTGAAAGTTCATTTCTTGGAAGGAATAAAATCTAATTAGCTGGTAGCCTAACGAGGTTGAAGTATGCATGCGTAAGTATCGTCAAGGATAATCCGTTGCTTTACGAAGATTTATCAGCGGGTTATTCATTGAGAGAATTTTTGGCAGTCGTACTTATTTCCGCGGCTTGTATTCGCCGTGTGTTCCTTTTTTCCCCCGTGTAATTCATTAACCTAGATAGGTGCTGATCCACTTCAATCGACTCTCTTTCGCTGGAGTTGTCTCTCCCTTTATTTCTTTCTCTCTCTTATACCCACACTCTCCTGCCTCTTGCTTTCTTAGTCTCCCACCCTCGCCTCCTCCACTTCCAATATTCTCTGACACTCTTTCCCTATCACGTTTGAGCGCTCGATAGACGGGCATTACGCAGCAAAAGTAACTTAGCTTGACCCGAGAATACACGGGGCCGGCTCAATCGACGATAAACGCCCGTTGCGTCATATACCTAAGCAGGGTACCATTTGCCCCAGGTCTGGAGTAAATCGACTGGATGGAGAAGTAGTAACGATGGAGAAGATACCGACGTAGATCAACTTATTGGAAAGATTATTCGGTTCTATATCGATTTTCAAAAAAGATCTTACTATACGCGATATTAGCTGGTAAGTATTACTCTTAGGGTTAGTCGTAAGCAATAATTACATATAGTTACATACAATTCTGTGAAATAGTTTCTTTCTAGCGTGCAAATATCAGGTGATCCCATACGGTTTTTACCAATAGTAAACAAAGAGCTGAAAACTGCATTACTTATGAGATGACTTGATATATTGTTTCGGAGTATTATGGAAACTATTTTTTTTTGAGAAACTTCTTGATTGAAATGTTCTAAATCCTTTCTGACTTTGTGACGGAATACAAGATTACAAAAATCAATTGTAATCAAAATGAATTTTTATATTTATTTGCGTTAGTTCGTGAAGTAAGAAACTTCTCCAAGGATTTACTTTTATGGCTCGCATTATAAAAGATCACCATGAAATATTTGACCTTTTCGCTTCGATTGCAGTGGCAATTATGACGAAGGATTAAAAATTAATAATTAATTTTACACGCATCTTATATGGTAGAAGTGTGCAGTGACACTAGTTAATATTATATAGAAAGTAACTAAAGTTCCTAGTTGAAAGATATTATTTTCGTTTTTCACAAAGGAGTGAAAGAATATATTGCAGATAGTATATGCGTATGCATGGAAAGTGCAGAAGCGGATTATAAGTGTCCGCTATATGTATCTATTATACATTATATGCATACATGGGCACACGAGGTGCACCGCAAGTCTCAAGAAGCCAGATTAATATGCACTTTTACGACTATAATTGAGCGGCTTTTTGCATGCGCTCTCTACCGTGCAGACAGCCGTGATAATTGGACCATTTATTCCCCCGCGCGGATTTTTCACCGTTCGGAAAGGTCATGCATTCGTTTAACGCGCGGTAATGCGCGACCGAGTCGCGAGCGCGAGGAGAACGTTTGCACGTGCCGTGCGGCGCCATTTTTCATCGGAAAAATTATTACTCTCACTCGCCAGGCAATTTGTCTCCGTGCACGAGATAAATGACGTGTGGAGCAAACGGCTCATTTTTTATATTTATTTCACTTTTGCGTTTACCCCGTATCGATTACCTTATAACTTCTACCGCCCTCGAGAGGTTAACTTCAGTATATTTCTATTATTGTTTTGTGTGTTTCTGCACCCTGCAGTACATGGAAGTAGTAGTGTGAACGCTCCTTAATGCATCGTCGAATGTAGAATTTCTTGTACCACCGTTTAAGGGAAACTTTACTATTCAAGTTTGACTGAACGTAAAGATGCTTTTCCGAAGATCAATTAATCATTCTCTGGTAATCAGGTATCCACGCTCTATGCCCATGATTTACGATAGAAGCTAGTTTGTACCACTACCATATATGTTCGTCCTCACGTGTTTACATAGCGTATACAAAAAGAAAGTTTTTTGCACGGGAAAAAAGTGTTAATATTACGCATTATCTTCTGTATAATCAGATCATGAAAGGACATTTCAATATTGTCTGTATGATTGTTCACTGAAAATAATGGAGAACTTACATAATTGCGATGCACGATAAAACAATGACGTTCTGATAAGCAAGAAGTGGAAGTAATAAATTTTGAAGGTAAAAAGTTTTATTAGCATTAGATAGGACGCTGCTTTACACTCGCTGCCAAACACATTATTGGTTATTTTTACGTTAAACATAAAACTTTACCAATCATGTCATTCAGTAGATTATAGCTATATGCTGTGTAGTTATTAGGCATATATTAATACTCCTGGAATCATGTGATATAATAATAGAAATAAGTGGCGTCTAATAGAGGAAGTAGTATGGCAACAACATACGACACTGTGACGTCAGAGCTTGATTGCATATAGAAGAAGGTATAAGGAAGTAGTCGGTTTGCTTGTGTATACTTAGGGGAGACTGGTGCCAGTTGAAATACAAACGAATTATATCTTAATTAATATTGTCGATGACCCTTATAGAATTTTCTTGTGAAATTTAATTACCATCCTTAAATCGCTCGGTGACTTGACATTTTTTAGTAATCTTTAGGATATTTATAATCTGCATTATATTTCGCTTGCATTTTGGTAAAATTGCCAGGATTTGGATTTAGAAATTATTTTAATCGAGCGTTTAAGTAGTGGTTCCGTCATTAATGAGTGCAAAAAAAACAGAATTTGCCAATCATATTTTTCACTAGTTTGACCGGTAACTTATTTCCAAAATATTACTACATCAGAACAATAGACATAATCCACCGGAGCGGTAGTGTGAACGTGCCTTAAAGCGTCAACGAATGTATAAAGACGAGTTCTGCGTGTCATCTTCAAGAAGCAGGTTTCTTGTACGATCGAAAACTATAGTCTAGTTGGAACATAAACTCCGATAATAATTATTAAAAAAGAACAAATATAGAGCAATTAACACAACAGTACTATAATTCCAAATCTATATTGATTCAACATATTTATTTCGATAGCTAGGTATCACATGACGAAGTCTAAAAACTACGTTACATTCCAGCTGTCAAAACCAGACATCGATGTCGTGGCCTGATCATGTTAAGAACAATCTTGACGATGAAGAATCGTACTCTTTCAAAAAATACATTGCTTAATTCTTTCCTGAAAAAAATCATATTATAAGACTCTAATGAGTAACTCAGATTTTATTTTCTAATTAAAAGATTACCTCTTCTTTAAACTGTTCTGGGCGACAAATTTAATTTCATACCGTTACACGTATTACTATGGATAAATACGTAATGACTTGCACATATATGTAGCGGTATACAAACTTAGATTTATCGACGGTGCATCGAAACAAGAAACAACTATTTTATCTGTTGCAATTTAATTTCATTGGGTTCCTTGGATAAACTATGGTTATATACGCATTTAACTATTCTCACGGAAATGTATATCTAGCTCAACTATCTACGTCTTTATGACGGGAAAAACAGGCTACTTTACAGTCTGCTCGATGCGCACTTGCTTGGCCAAGAATTTCGAAGCGTATTCCGTGCAGGCAGACACACTAACGCGGACATTTGGTATACTAAGTTCGTATAGCTCGTACAAAACGGCAGCGTTGCGGTGGTAAGCGGGTGCGCGCGATGGGCCTGTGTAAGGACGTTGTGGACTATTCACTGTGCAAATGGAGAACCGTTTTCTTTAATTGGGTCACAGACAAATATTTAGTAACTTACGAGTTCGGAGTTCTTTTCAATATATATATGCATGTATTTGTATATGTAGAATGATTCACATAAGGTGTCCAATTTTAGTGCATTGTCTGTTTTTTTATTTTATATATTGATTTTATATCCCAAAGAGATTATAAGTGTACGATATACTTTGATATGTTGCTGCAGCTTAAATCGTTCAATGCTTGAATAGTGAACTATAATATCGTTCCATTATTCCTACTGTTCCACAACGCTCTGTTATCTAGATGGATAAATATCATTCTTTTCATTTCAACCTTAAGGCTTGTAATCATTTTACTGTTAAACTACAGGGAGATATAAATTAGTTCGTATACTTTGTCAGACGTACGTGATTAACGTACGTTACTCTATTTCGAGTTTTCAGATTGGTCAAAAGTCAGGAGTGATGCCTTTATGAACAATAATAATTTGTATAGTTCTATAGTTTGGACATTCAGAATACGTGTAATTTTAATTTATTTATTCATACGCAGTACTAAAGCAAGAAACGCATGATCTTAAAAAAGACGAGCTTACTCTAATTCATAAAATTTCATAAAAATTCAAGGCTTTAATCCCAGAATGAAATTACTACCCCCTTAGCATATAACAAGTGGATGAAAACAGTTTCATAACGGTAAATAATCCTGATACTGCAGTGCGCCAGAATGCACTGAGTCATTTTTATTCTTACGCCGATTGTCATATGCATTCAGTGCATTTCATCGGTGACGTAGAAAGCCTCAGGATAGACTACGTAGCTATTTCTACTTGTCCAGACCTACTATGTTTTAAGCGTTTTCAGTTTTTCATGACGAAGTAGGGAGACAAGGTGCCATAACGTCACAAGCGGCCTCATAGCAAAAATCATGGGAGACACGTAACACGAATTGAATGCCATGTTATTAAGCCATTACTCGTATTATTCGCGAGCGAGGAACAAAATGCCTAGAAGGAAAGTCTCTTGATTCCGTGAGGTTGAATGCGAGCAACGGACTTTCATCGGTCTGAGAGCGGCGGATGGTGGAGTCGTGGCTGGATGGGCGACACGATTCCAAGATTTACGTCGTCCGTTTACAACTTAAACAGCCCATTAATCCTGTCCTGATCAGTACCTAGTGTAATTAATAGACCCAATTCTCCTCCCGTCCTTTACTTTGACTCTTCTATAATTATTCACAACGAAACCACAGCGAGACTCCTCCTCTTGGCTGGCAACGATCTTTCCTTATCAAACCAGTTTACCAGCACCGCATCAAGATCATCGGATTTTCCATCTTATTGTCGTGATGAATTATTCGTCGGTCTCATCAACGTCTCTTTAAAGGATCAAGAAAAATCGTGACGAGTCATCACGTGGAATGGTTCTTCTAGATCCATATACCACGTATAGTAGTTCATTTACTTGTTTATATATGACTAATATAGAAATAGCAGATCCTATTCGTACTGCCCAAGTTACCTACTCAAGATAATAATTAATGGCGGCTCGATTCCCTTCCCATCCTTTTCCGTTCTTTCAATGCTAAAATCACGGAGTTCCCTTGAGAACCTTCCTCCTTCAGACGATCTTCTCTGGATGGCGAACTGAACAACGTGTCTTCCTGTATCGGATGAGCATTTTAATGAAGTCCAAGAAGGCGAGATATGTGTTTTGCTACTTGCTTATCGCATAAACCGTAAATGGTGGAAAGTGAATCAACAGGGAGTCCATAACTATATCGGTAGGTCTGCATTCTCGTTACCTATTGTATAGGACATTTACCACGGAACACTCTCGGCGGCATAGATATTTTACTTATCCTTTCGCTGCTCCAAGATCCTCGTGAACGCTTTCAACCAGGAACAGATTAAGTACGGGTAGTCCTTTCGAGTCCGCGGGTAATGGATCTATTTATATCTTAAACGGCCTATTAATTCCGTGCAAGCGAAGTCTGCGCTTTAATTGATGGGAAGAATTTCTTACTGGTGCGACGCTATGTAGCTAACTTGGCTTTCCACAGAGTCACGCTCTCTGGATGGATGCGTGACAAAATCTCGCGAATTCTTTTCAGCCGACGACGACGCTTTCATCCAGGACTCGCGAGTGAAAGGAGTCCTTTTGCGTAGCTACGGAATTCGAATATGGATAAATTATAGTAACTCTCTTTACCATCAACTCCACTTAAGCATAATCAGACACTAAATGTACCTTACATGTTTCGTGTAATCATCATCGAAATTAATTGCTTAATATCTTTTTTTATTACGCATCGTTTTTTTTAACGAAAATTTTCTTAACGTATCTGGAATAAAAATTTAAAAAAATGTTTAAACCATCACAAGGAACTTATCATAAAAAAAGACATAATAAAAAATTGTGAGAAAAGTTTATAATCTTCAAAACAGCATACCAGTATCCACACGTGTTACGTCGATTGGAGTAGCAATATAATGAGAGAGCAATAAATAGAGAGCAAATGCAAATCATTTTGCATAGTGGACAGGTTCGACAGTTAAACCGTAAAAGATTCGAGCGATTTGTACAGTATGAAGGAGTGTATGCAAGCGAGCTCATCCTACGCGCATCGATCGATTGCGCAGCACGGTGGAATCGCGCAACAAATTGGTGCGAGCATAGTAAACTCTCATGTGTACGAGACAAGCGATCGCGATCCTGGGATCGATAGATCTCGATGAGCTAATGGACGACATTCGGCCCGATATTTATCCGTGGACCGGTTAACACGTAGAAAGGTGGAGATAGCGGCCTCGCGATCGAGTTCTGCTCGAGTGCTTCGCTAAACCTGGTTTACGAGTCTCTTCGGGAGGGTCTTGAGATCCTGTAGAACGCATCTGTATACCTTATATCTTCTATACCTTCTACCTTCTAGCAACTGAGCAGTCGCCCCGATGTCCATGTCTCGTGTCTGTATTACAACTCGCATTGGAAGCCTCCTTGTTTATACTCTTGCACGCGGTAAACAGGCAGCTATTTATGCAAGCCGTAAGGGCATCGCGTTATTATATTACGAGGCGGGTAAAAGCCACGAAAATCATAGCGCGATATTAGCGCCTGACACGAAATTGAAACTAGCCTTTTGTATTCGATAGATAGATATAGTTACGGTGTCTGGGCATATACCTATACTCTATACCTGCTTACTCTATGTCTCAGTACACGTTCGCCATCACTCGGCTGCGCGCGCACACGATAAGCTCTGCTTTTACACGACGATCGTATTGCACGTGGCTATAAGGAGCGCGCTTACTATTTCCCCGCAGATACCCGCCGCGGGATTACGCATCTTGAAATTACAGTAGATCTCACCGGGGTTGCCCAACTAATCGAGATATAATGTATACCCCGTGTCTAGGATTACTATCCATTTTGACCGCCGTCGCCTACAGTGAAACCGAGGAGATTTTTTCTCTCTTTCTTTCGTTCTAGAACCAGCAAAAGGATTACTCGGATTGATTTCACGCTGTGACCATGCGCGACAGGACTTTTAAAGAAACGACACTACAACTTCGAGTCTATCTATCTGCCTGCGTGGACCTATCTACATGTGGTACATGCCCGTGAAATGTAAAACGGGACGAAAAACTATTGATCGGTTTGCTCCGTCACTTTCATTATTTCGTGATATTCTTATACAGCTGTCATCAATATGATTTTGTTGAGTTATACTAACGTTTATAAATTCGTATAACGAATTTTCTGATAATTTATGAAATTTCAGGAATCAGTCTATCACATGGATTCTGTGCCATAACAAAGTCACATTTACACGATCGTAAGGACGAGTGCGTGGAAAATCCACACAGAAGGGAAGGATAAGGCAGATTTATGTCGTAAATTTGCCGTTTGAGAAATATAAGCTTGAATTTCTGGACCCGTGGCAACAGGTACCTATCTACCTACTTACATACGTAGGTACGAAGTCGTGTATATCACGAGTGTCATCGGTTAGCCTCGAAAAAGGAAAAATCGCATTGCACGAAAAACACAGCACGACCGGCGAAGTCACGAGCGCGCCATAAATCTTTTCTCGCTCGCTTAACTTACGGTTTTACGCGCGGGGTGCTCGGATATATCGGATAACCATGCGTCACACGACGAGTTGCGAAATAAAGATATACGTGGCACCAGGCACCGCTTGTAATCAGAAATTTTTTTCCCGTTCGACCTGAATCGGTCAAGTGAAATTACGCCCGGGGCGAGGGCGGGTCCTCCTCCCACGGCGTTATTACTTTTTCTCCATTTTTTTCTCAATCTTTCCTTTTCTTTCATCCTTCCTCCTTACTTTCCTTGGTGCACCTTCTCTCTTTTTCTTGCTTCCCTTTCCTATACGGCTTGCGGTATACCTACTGCGAACGAATTCGAGACACTGTGCGGTGATTCCTGCACGAACTTACGAACGTGCACTTTCACGCGTACTGCATTCACGAATTGACGCCGACCAATTTGTTACATCGTTCGTTAGGGTAAATGAGAGGCTTGATACTATCTCTTTTTACAGCACGTTTTCATACGACTATAAAACTCTGATTGTCTCATTGTCGATTGCCCAGCTGCGTCTTACAATCTGCTTATGTTGTTATTCTCGAAAATAAAAGTGGCCTTCTCGTCTGCTGTAAAGATATTATTTTAAAAAAAAGTGATAAGTGAAATCAGATTATATTTCAACATTCCACCTGCGACCTAGAAGACTTACTTACGTACCATTTGCGAGCAGATACACACAGCGTGTTCAATAGCTGTATCGATAATATACGAAGTCGTAGCAGCCGTCTAGCATTAGTCAACTAGAAATGATAAGGCTGTCTGACATTGACGGGTTGTACCATTCCTATTACAGTCCCACGATTCCTCACGTGAGAGTAGAAGGGAACGAGAGAGTAACAGAGAGATGTAGAGAGTCAGGGAGTGAAAGAAAGAGAAAGAAAAAGTATTGAAGTTTCTCATAGTAAAGAGATCTTAACTCGCAGTGTCAGTCACTCTCCTTTTTCTCTCGTTCACCTACGCTCCCGTTATGTTATAGAGAGTAGGGAGCGGAAGAAGGGGGGGGGGCGGGGGGGTATCAAATTGAGATTAAGTAACACTAAAATAATCTATATATCTCTTATATCGCAAACCCGTTACGCGATTTGAAATTGAAATTAAAATATTTTTACGTCGACTACATGTACGCGGTACAGATAAATGCCTGCATGTGATTCGTGCTTCTCGTGCATGCGACATATTGCACAAATAATATTCATGCGCAAGATCTGCTTAATGCGCCAATAACTGTACACTTCAAGACACTTCGTGAGATTCCTGCGGTTATCCTTTATTTTTCTTCACTAACCGAAAATGCCGTGTTGCAATTCTGTTGTAGGGATCGAGATCGACACGCAAATTTCATTACCAATGAAATCGTATACTTACCTAGCCTGAAATTACACCTCAAAAGTTTTTTGGCTCACTAGGTATAGATTAGGTACGAAGATCGAAATTCTGTCCTTGCTACGCAGGTGTATGAGATGGCAGGAAATTTAGTAACAAGATCAAGGATTTTTGTACATACAAGTTTTTAAAGGGACGTACAATACGTTATTAAGAATTACATTGAAATATCAGATACTAGTGGTGCACGCAGCTACTTGCGCCTGCCACTTGCATCGGTTTACCCGCTCGGTACTTGCTCCTGCATAAAAGTCGCTGGTGGTTGGAATGCCGTTGTAAAAAGGCCTTGGCGGGAATAATTAATGCAAGAAAAAAAATCCCTCGGCAACTTTCAAGCGCTCCTAGGCGTAGGTACCTTTATAATGGTGAATTTTTTAATTCCGCGCGTCAAATGTAATCGATTTTCACTAATACCTGAGTGAGCTTCACGTGGCTTGCGCCTTGCTCGCGGTGAGTTCAATGCTGACAGTTGTGCAGTGACGACGAATAAATTGGTTCCGTTCACCTCTCAAACTAAAATTCGTGTTTAGAAATTACACGGGTGATTCAAAATAAGCGGAAATTTTGTCCACTGATCTAAACATTTGACTCCCAACTGCTGCTTGTTGTTCCTTCTGTATATCGAAATGTGGAGTCTAAAGGCCAAAAAAAGAGGACGTTTTTCAAGTTTCCAATGTTATTTACGCACCACGCTATTATCTCATAACTTGTTAAGAACAGTCGTTAGGGGGCGGACAGTTGTGAATTCACGGGAGAGAGTGGTTACCAAGCTGAAGGAATTATTTATGTAAAACTAAAAGCCGCCATTACCATTAGGATCTAAACTCGCGAGACACGTAGACGCAGCAGCAGCAGTCATGTGGCGAAATGGTATGCACATACGCACTTGCATAGTGAAAAATTAGATCTTATACAGTGTTTAATATAAGTACACGTTACAAGCTATCGCGCCAGTGTTTCGGAATCATTCAGAAATTACAGATGTCGTTAGCATCGTTAACGTACGATTAGTTAAGATCACGCACATTCAGAATTGGCCTGGTGAGGGCAGCACGGATGAGAGCATGCGGATAAAAGATAATAATGGGGATGAGGGGTGGGGCCCGACGCGCAAGAAATGCCAATATTCACACGGGATTTCGTAATCGTCTCGCGCGCCGTGAATCGCGCCAGTAAACGCGTTCGAAGGACGCGTCACGAATAGGAACGATCTTCTTACGACTTGCAAGTGGCGCGCTTCCCGTTCCACTCGAGAATACATCCGTGACTTCTTCTATCTCGCGCATGGACTTTCTCTGCGTGCGGTATAATTCATGCTCCACACTCGTCTCCCATCCTTTCCCTTCCTTTCTTCGCTTCTCTTTACCTTTTCCACTTCTCTTTTTATACTGTCGACTTCCCCTTGACTCCCCCTGTGACGCAGCTAGAAAACACTTTTATTGTAACGAAATTTCAATGGAGTCAATCCTAGTATAGCGGCAGCAACGCACATCCTGCCTTGCAAAATCTTTGCGTTCCGATAGGCAGACAGATATTCGACCTAGTGAGACCTTTCAGTACCAACTTCACTCCAGTAAGAGTCAATAACGGTTCTTGTTCAATCTTATAGGTACGATGATAGCCTACTATCACGACTGTGCGATTTCGATATTATATGTTCAATGAGTGAAAGTTATGATACTACAGGTATATACTTCTGTGAAATAATAAAGTTTTTTGTCCTTTTTAGATAATTCGTCGAATTTGTTTTAGTAATTTTTATTTTCGATATCACATTGGGCAACCCTGGAGCAATGGGAGCAGATGTATCTGCAGTAATGCACGATGCAATGGGTTCTAAAATATGTGTATGAAAAGTTTTTCCACAAAAATTGTTACTTTTTGGATTATAAACAAAACAACAAGCCATACTCTTGGAATTGAGGCGTATGTTTCATTCAGGAATTTTTCATCTACTCACGTCCTACTAAATTGTATGAATTCTAGTAATTTTTATTATCCCATTTTGGTCGTTTATTTTCATGCATGTACATTATACCGAGACTACGTAAGTAGCTTTGCTTATCTTAACTTTTCGTCACGTGGCTTTCGGAATCACGGTCCAGCAATTATTCACTATCACGATTGGATTGTGTTTTTATTTCTTCGCCTCGCTGCGCCCACCCGCTATATACTATGTACAGATAGTTAACTACGTACGGGTCATACTGCGTCGAATCCCACAGCTTGTATACATATCATTACTGGCGTATCTACAACATCATACATATTAATTCACTTTGAGTTTTCGGCACCAAAACAAAGCACAAAATTTCGCAAAACCTTTCTAAAGCGTACCACCAATTTCGACAAATTTCAGTAGATTCTATACAATACAACCTGACCGTCGTTGAAATGCTGCAGGAATAATGTAATTATTCAGATATATATTTTGCGCCTTACGCTTCGCTTATTAAGTACAAAAATATTTATAACAAAGATATATTCAGCATCACGCATAGTACTTTAATATTTCTGTAATTGTAATTTAGCTTCACAAGAATGTCTCATTTGTTTGAAATACTACGTTTTCATTTTCAAAACTATGAGGAATTCTTCGCAGCAGATGCGTTCTTTAAATGGTATACTACACCCGGTATACGAGTACGTACATAGATACGTAAGTGTAGTTGGGACGCCATTGCACTCCGTGGCAAGGACGCAATCTAGAACAGCCGCAAACGGTCTTGGCTACTTGAGAGATTGGTGATTATAACTAGTCGCTCGCCCGCTCGCGCGCTCACTCGCTTAGACATCCGGATTCTACGAGAGTAAATACATAACGATCCTTCAAGGAAGTACGCTTTGTTTCTTTTTCTTGTGACCTTATTTCCCCCGTGTTCTATGATAGTAGCGCGAATAATGAGAGTGGGTCTCGCGGACTTGCAACGGGATTTGCGAGTTATTACGATTTATAAGTCATTGGATGTATCCACCTATATCTACCGTAGTTGGATTATAAGTAATGGTCGCAGTCTATTCATATTCTGAAATGATGATAGACTTTTTACAAAATCACAAATCCTCTGTTATATACGATTTTTGTTAAATGCCAAATAGGGGCCAAAAGAAATGAGCTTCACGATGAACACTATTTAAAATATATGTGTTATACTTCTTTAAGAATTTTTTAAATAAGTTACTGTTAAATGAAGAATTTTGTGTTTTTCTCGTATTGCGATTCTATGATTTGTACCACATCTACGTTTTTAAGTGGATTTCATTTAAATGCCAGTAGCATGAGAGCCATTAATCCGATTCCTTTTTTTTCTTTGTGGGACAATTCGTGATACAATTGTCTAATATGGGTTTTAGATCATTTTACAATGACTCTCTCCTTTTTCTCTTTCACTGTACTTTTTTCCTAATATTACTATTTCGACATCTTGAGAGTAAGGACAATTTGAATAAAAAACACTTCAGGTGATTTGTATGAATTTTACAAATGGGCTTTGTGAATTTCATTGTTACATCAGGTCCAGAGCATTCGACGAGTATGTCAGAATATGAAGTGGGTATAAGATTGAAGAGATGTTTAATTAATTGTTACAGTAAAAAAATTGTATGTATTCGATTATTCTATTTATACATATCCGTGTATAATTTAACAACAAATCTTGTGAATTTCTCAGCTGATTCAGTGAGCGATGCAGATAACCTTCAAGATGGTGGCTTGCATATACGAAATTGACGTGTATTTGTAGTGGACTGTTTACTAATATGACTCGATCTTTTTTATGTTATATATTTCCAAGGTCGGCGTATGTATATTTGACAATCGACAAATTACGTGTTTCTTATTATTATTGATTGTTAAAAGAATTACATTTTTTTCATGAGTGGGCATATTTGGGAACCATCTATGGAGCCTAAGCAAATGTGATGTATATACTGGTATTACAACAATAAATCTCACTCTGCTTCCCTCATCTTGAAAACTATCAATTTCAAAATAAATAGAAATTGAATGTGCAAAATACAATACTTATTTCAATATTTTGAAGTTCTCATTCTTCATAATCATCCAAGTAGAAATTCAATTACAGTTTATTGTTATTGTTAATTAAATTTTTTGTAGATTACCGTCATTTTTTCTTTATAGCGATATATATTCTGTAAATAAATTCGGACTAAAATTGTAATTTTTGACGAGAGGGGGTAGTTTTCACCCCTAATGCTGTAAAAACTGAGGAAGAATAAGCAGCCGTGGCCGAGTGGTTAAGGCGTCTGACTCGAAATCAGATTCCCTCTGGGAGCGTAGGTTCGAATCCTACCGGCTGCGATGCTTTTTTTATAAAAGCTTTTACTAACAATAAGTCGTGAGATTGTAATTGCATTCGGCCTCAATAAAAAGCAGCCTTATAACTTGCAACACGAAATGTTTCCTATTTTTATAGGCATAATTATGTTTGTCCACAACCTGGAAAAATTAGTGATTAAAAATTTATATTGAACGTCAATCTTTAATATCACTTTAAATCGTATTTTCAAAACTTTCGATTACATCTTTGAAAAAGTAAAAAAGAAATTGTAAATTCCGGACTCTCCCTTATGTCTAATCTTTTTTTTCTTTTCTTGTTTACCTGCTAATCTCTACTTCCTTCTACACTTTAAATAAACTTGTTTCGAATGCTATTTTTTTTGGCGAAACAATGCGTTATAAAATAAAAATCTTGAGATTGCAGTCTATAAGTCCAAGCAGATCTATACATTATAGGGAGCTTAAAATAAATCATGAAGAATTATTGAATGAACGTTAGAACGAAGCTCGTTTACAAGAAAATTCTTTGCACCGTGCAGTAACGTTTAATTTGTCATTAAGCGTCATTAGTAAGATGATGATCTTTAATGGTGTAATCTGATTGGCATGAAATTCGCAAATAAGTGCATTACGCTAACACCCAAAACGGGATAACATTTAATTACCGTCGAAAGAAGGTCTCACCGGAAGTACTTGAAACTTTAATTGGGGAAACGCTAATAAAAAGGGGATCAGTTATCGAGGGCAAATTCATCTGCTACTCTTACCCAATTCATAAGTGTTATCGCAAAACATTATCGTTTATCTATACATAAGGTCGATTTGTCGACTTGTTTATTGCGATAGCCAAGTAGGGCAGTGGTTCTCAATCAGTTCTATCCGCCAGTGCATTTATTGTCTTTTAAGTTTAAAAATTAGGATTATTCTCAGTCTTCCGTCTATTTCCAAAATCTAATCGCTCCACCGATATGAACGATGCATTAGACCGATATGATATCGCATTCTGAATTAACGCATGAATATCTGGCAAAAAGTATAGACATTTATGTTGGTATGTGGATTACGATAAGTGACTGAGAAGCAACTGTAAAATGGTAGTTCCGCTATATCCCGTAGCCGTAGCGTTTCAACTGACAGAAAAGGACGCGGCGGCGAGGAGGCGTGGGGTTCCAAGGTGATCGTACGACCTTGTGTCACGTGCTCGCCGATTCAAATCGGCGCGCTACTCTAACAAGCCGTTATCCTTCGCAGATCCCTTGCAAAATGTCAAGCATCGAATTCGATCATCGATCCTTGATTGTTTCGATTATTGGCATGAATTCGTATAAAAAAAATTTCTATTATATAATCAAGTATAAGGTAGCGAGACTTATACAGAGAACACGATTGGCAAGCGCGATATAGGTGTCTAATAAGATGTCCTAGTTTAATAATACCAGTATTATTTTCATGGTACATGATAGATTAAACTGAGAGTCTGAAAGTATAGAAATAAAACATATTTCTCGAGAAAAATATTTAAATTTCTGAAACAATAAATAGAGCAACATTCGTTCAATGCAAATTTGTCTTCCTTCTTTTATTTTGTATTGTTTGCAGTTTAAAAATGACTTGCAAATATTATTGTAGGGATTATATTTGGCAGGATAAGGGTAGATTGAAGCTATTAAGTGATACTATGGTTTATCGAAGAAAGGTCAACTTGTCCGATCTCATAATACAATTTTACATACGTCCGTTCTCTTCGTCAATTACAATCGTTCTGTTCTCTCTGGCAACTATTGGAAAAGCGTCGGGTCCATGACAACAACACTTTTCACTGACACGTAACACTTCATTCACTCTCACTCTCTTTCTCTCATCCTCTCAACCCGTTAACAAATTAACCTAACCTAACCTAAACCTATGAAACTTGCAAGCAAGGGCTAGCTAACGTCACGCGAAGGACCGTCCGGCCTCATGTTGCGGCGACTTCTACACCCCCAGCCTACAGGCTGAAAGCTATTATTCAAAGTCGTGCACGACTACCTACCTTATCAGTGTTATCTTTGTTCTTTTTTCTTCGGATGTTTCCCAAAACCTTTACTTTCTAAATCTCTTATGTCTAGACTAAAACAAATATCTATAGTATTTTCGATATTACGTTATTATCACGTTTCGAAATTATACCCTGAAGTATAAAACGGCAACATTTGGATTCAAACAAAATGAGATAGTAGACACGTGTAACTATATAGGAATTTCAATAAATATTTTTCTAGAAACTTTTCAATGTTCCGATTCAGTTATCAAATTTCAGCTTGTGACATTCTCAAAAACCACTGAACCGATTTTGACGGAAAATTCATTGTTGACTTCCTTATAATCTCTGGACTGTCATAGGCTATGTATCATCACACTATCTCATCAGGGCACGGAGCAGCGAACAAAAATTTTGAGCAAGTCGGAGAAAAAACACGCCCGCGCTATCTAAAACTGCATTCGCTGGCTAATTTGTTAGATATATGCAGATTCTGCAGGGCACAAGCGTTGTCTACGCATCCGAAGCTACGGACACTTCCTACTACAAATTAACCTCGCGCGTTTTAACTGGTATGCAAAAATTGCGCGATGGTATTCGAGAAACCATAGACGCAGCGTCTCGGTAGAAGATGAAGCAGACTTTCATCGCGAATAAAAAGTGAGAAAAATGAGAATCACGTGTTGGGATATGCGGCCATAGTATACGGCAGGTGCTCACGTATGAACGTACTTACAATGTTACGTATGTGTATGGTAGATGGTACTCATATAGGTATAGTGCATGGGTAACTGTTGTATGAGTAGAGTGACCCCTGCGGATTGGCAGGTCAACTCACAGTTGCGCATCGCGATTTCGCTTGAAAAGTTTCCGTGCAGATTCATCATTTTACGGATCGGGCCTTCCTCTCATTACAGTCCCGGCGTTTCGTTTCGTAAGCCATTTCTTGGTGTTACGTATAGATACTGCAGTTATACCAATATTGGCATCTATACCTATCGTATATAAATTGGAAATTGGGAGCGGACGCTGCGGCACCAACGCGATTGACCAATACGAATTCCGCGTTACCGTTACTAAAAATTCCTTCATGGGGAATGCTTTTTGCGGCACGTTTGCCGGCTGCTTCTCCTTCTCTGTGTATCTATATCTATATATATACCGAAATTATTGTAATTACAATTCCAAGTCCATTACTCTGAACCGTTTCATAAATCACTTAGACAGGGGATCACTGGTACTGATTTCTCATGGCTTTTATGAAAATACATTTACTTGAAAAAAAAATAGCGTTGACATTCGATATTCATTTGAAACGACGAAAGGCAACATAACAGTTGCTGGAAGGTACATTATAATTTTATGATTGAGTATTAATGTCAATTCGGTGGGCAATTGTGAAAGTAACAGTGGCACAGGAAGTCTGAAATATTCTATAATGGGGATAAAATCTATTCCAATCCTGTGTACGTAGTTCGATGGCCGTCGGGGATTGTGATGTTTTATGAAAAATAAACTTCGATTTTTTTCACTTTTGGACGTATAAATATTGCGTCGGCATACTCGCTCTTAGAGTTTGGAGCATTCGCGACGGCGGAACATGATTTATTAACGCTTATCTGAGAAGGATTATTTATACCTCACTATAAAAGGAACTCACGAAAATCAAGGAACGGTTTTCACTTTGATTCTCAGGAGTATGGGAATTAAATAAGCAAATATACATCTTTGTTAATGAAACGATTAAAAGGTAGATAGTGTCCGACAATAGAATTTTAATTCGTATGCTTTTCTTTTTGACTATATTACGTGTACAGTAGATTCTCGTTAAGTATACGTTTTTGGGGGGTGCAGGGGAAGGCGATTCGAAGAAAACGAACACTTAACGCGAGCCCTCACTCTTCAACAGATCTTTATCAGTATTCATGGTCTTTACTTGTTTCCAAACATGCAGTCCTTCCGCGCTTGTACAATGATTCGCTCAGTAAGTGGTAGTGACGATAATCCGAATACCCGGAGGTGCAAGATAAGCGAGCGTTCAGAGGAGAAGCTAACATTTATCGAGTATACACTTAACGGGAGTCTACTGTATACTCAAATTCTGTACAATATCTTATCTTCTTCTCTGTACAAAAAGGTATTCCGTTAACTTGTACCTTTGATTGAAATTGATAAAGAAACTGTATACATATCCAAGTAAAAAATTGTAAATGGCGCGAAACATCCTGTAAAAACAGTCAATTCAACAAAATCCTGAACCATACACATTAAACAGACATACGTAAGAATTTTCCATCTTATTGATAGTTACCTACGTTTAATAAACGAATTGTCGGCCCCTTTTTTACCTCTTTACGGCCCATAATAAGGGACCATTATTCCAGCCTACTGCCGGCGGTATATCTGCCTGCTTTGCGGAATCTCTTTAAAGTTTTGAGCTCTGTTGGCTGGCGTTGGTCCGATCGTTTCTACGTAGCCAATTTATTACAGTCTCGTTATTCGTGTCGACTTTTTTTCTTTTTCTCTTCCTCATCTCACCTCCTTTGCCGTCTGCTTCTCCCAAGCAGCAGCGGCACCAACATCCCCCTCCACTCCCGTCTCCTTCACCACCCCCGCATCACCTCCCTCACTTCCTTGGCCACCTCTTTCTCCCATGACTTCGAGCGAAAACTTAGTTTGAGCTGTCGTGGCCCCCACGAGGACTCGCGAGAGAAAGTCGCTTCGCTCCCCGCAACGATTCAGATGCTTTTTCACGCTTCCGGACACGAAAGTATTTTATTCGTGGCTGATACGCTTTCGTCTGGTGTTCCTGGGCGATTCACTTTTAGCCACCCTTTGTACTTGGATCAAATCTGGCATCTCCTTTTTTCTTAAGACTTTGTAAACACTGTTATCGTAAGACGGAGGTATGCTTGCCGCACTTCTTTTTTCATTTGGCCTGATCATTGCGATATTTTCTAACTGCCAAGATAGTGGCGGGAGATTTATTGGAATACAAATTGAGCAGCTAGACGGATAGAATGTTTTATTTTTTTTTTAAATTGTTCGTCCTGCATTTGAATACATTAGGAATGCACAATGCAGTTCTATGTTTTTTTTACTTTTCTGCGTGTTCGTACGTCTAGGCAAATAAGGTTTGTGTAATTGATTATTTTTCTTATGTTTATGGATGAGTCAGTAGCGTATTATATCAATTCTTAATTCTTTCATCTCACTATCTTCCAATAGTGAATTATATATATAAAAACTTCTTGCGCGAGATTTGTATAGGTATATTGACGAAAAGTCCAGAAATTCAGTGAAATTAAACGGACGTTTCTTTCTCCTCGACGTGCTTGCGTCAGTATCGAAGCATAACGATTGTCTACCTATTACAACACTGATCGGCTCTCTATCTTGAATGATATCTATCGATAATCTATGGAAGTTCATTTATAATATTATATACCACAATCTTATTACCTGGAGGCTACATGCATCAGATACCGTGTAGTTATACCCGTTGACATTTTCTTCGCACATGATAGAGAGACAAGGTTTCCTCCTATGGTCAACTTCCTATCCCTTTTTTATCCACTCACTTTTTCACCAGACAGTTCCTTGTCTTCATACTGCATTCTTCGGGATCCGCAGACTCGTAAGATAGACACGTCAATTCCATTACGCCATTACGGTTTCTGTTACTAGCCTGTGAAATAATTTGTGGTATGATGATCGAACAGCATTTACAACAATTTTACTCTCCAAGCACTTAGCCCACCTCATTGTCAAACTTAACCGTATCATACTGCTAATAGAGTTTCTATGTGATCTATGACAATTTATGAGCGGAAATCCTAACGTCTTATGAAATGCAGTCTCTTTTATTGTACAACATAAACTACTCATTTTTATATACTACTGGTAACTCTATTATTCTATGCGGAGAGTTCAGGACTCTGAAAAAAAAGTATAATCACTACCTACAGCTTTACAAAAAAGTATACATATCCCTTTCAAAAATGAAATTCCTTCTTACTGAGAGAAATTAGATGCAAGAGAATTTTCTAAAGTTTTAGTAGGAATATAACAGTACTGAAGCCTAGGGTATTTCGTCTATGGCTGTTGCAATACACATTGCATGCATATTTTGCCTCTCAAAAAAATATATATAATTTACTTCTTTGATAGTATATGTATACATTTTTGTACAACTGTATCTAAGCTTAAAGGAATCTCAAGATAATTCGGAGCAAGGACGTGTTTCGCCCATCAGATAAAAAGAGATATATGGTTGATGGATCCTTATCCTTTGGTTAGACGGTTGTTACTTTTCTTGAATGTGCACTTATTTCATTGCATCTAAGCATCCTCAATTCTTTTCTGTTTTATATAACTATTCGTTAATTCATGCATTCGGAACGTATTTTTATATGCATTACTAATGAACTGCATTACTAAAATTCTTTAAAGGCTTAATTGCAATGGCCTATGGAGGTGTGTTATGTTGATAGAATTTTCCCATTGCTTATTTACCATATCACTCTCCCTCCTTATTGCAGTCTCTCGCGTGTTTCAGTATAGTCTCGTAATCACGTATGTCGTCTATATACATTTTCTTCTCTCGTTCATCTTTTCCAAGGATCTTCCCATTTATCATGGCCTTTGAATACAGTGAGGTATCCTTCTAAGAAGAGGATTATCATTTAATCATGAATTAATTTATTCTAACAATCTGCTTGATCATTTTCATGATTTTTCTCTTAAGATTTCTACGCTTTGAATGAAACTCTATTAAGATTTTTTTTCAATAGATATTTAATCGATATCGTAAAGCTTGCTAGACGTTATCGATTATCAAAATGGGTCGGCCGTCCGGATGCTAAATCAAACCGTATTGATCTGTAGAACGATAACACACGAAAAATGGGCCTTTAAACAATTTAGTACCAATTTCGTTATCAATACTATGTATATATACTACAGCTGATTTATTTAAAATATGAAGTACTTCAATCGTACATGGCACAGTAAATTTGAGCAGATATTATTGTAATGTTTGTACGCGTTAAAATGCAGCTGCTAGCGGTATCTACGTTCAGTTGTGCATACCTAGCTGTATCATTATGGTCATTAAGCGTTACAATGTAGACACGTACAAGAGACTTTCCCTCGAATAAGTATTTAAGCGGCTCCCATATTATCTCTGGAATTCCTTGACAATTTTGTCCTAGCAACGTAGTATAATATTGCTATTTTGTACACGTATAGCTTTAGATACACATTATAAAAAAAAATAGCGGCGTAAATTTGCGCGAATGAGCATTAGAGTACGAGCTCAAACGTCTTGCAATTCATAATAATTGCCTCGGAGAGGTTATCGATCCTTCATGTTTTTTCGGCAACAGATTAAGTTTTTATCTGCTATCGTATATCTCATTGCTGTGCGCATAACAGTTAACTAAAGATTTTTCCTCGTTATGCGATAACATTAAGATCGATAAGTCGACAAGACCTTTTCGACGTAGTGATTTTGGTGACTTTGATCGATAACTCTTTACCACATGGCCGTAACTAAATGCTCTGATGGAAATCACAATGTATTGCTTACCGGGGACAGGGGCAATTTCGTTAAAAGAAAGAAAAGACAATCGATTCAGATTCTATCAAAATGTTGATAACCTTCAATTTGAAAATAATATATAAAAAAAAGCCAAATTCATAGTACGTGTAATAGATCGAGACCTTGAGTAAATGAAGAAATCTTGAATTTCTTAGTTGCAATATACAGGGGGAATATTATCTATCGTACGTGTAAGATGGATGCATTGTTCATGCAAGACTTACGTCAATCTCTTTCAATCGCTTCAACGTTTTTGATAAATATTTCAAATGACATATATAAGTGACTTGGGTATTATTTTATCGGTATATAAAAAATAATTAACGTAGTCGTCATGTTTTGATCGATTCTGCGACTATTCGTACATTTCGATCAAGCAACTGACAATAAATAATGAATAAATCGTGTGTACTAATTTAGAAAAATTAGAGACAAGTACGAGTCGACTATGGTTTTGAGAATTTCGTGACTGCATACGAGCGATGCAGCACTGCATTTTTTATTTCAGGTAAGTCAAGGAGAGCCCGTCGTGGTCTCGTTACGAAATCAGTACCGAATTACGTCAGAGTCTAAGTGCACCAATTAGCGAATTATAATTTGAGCCTCGTGTGCAATTAGTGCACTACCCCGACTGGCAATTAAAACGTAATTAGTAAGCACGCATGCGCGCTCGTGGACGAGTTGCTCCTTACGGGAGTAAGTGGAGTCGTATAGAGCAGAGGAGCGTTGACCGCTTGTGCAGCCGACGACCGATCGGCCAACCGACCGGCCAACCGATCGACCGAACGACGTCCGAAAATTCACGATCGACCACGAACTTTATTCGGTTCGAGGCAGCCGATCTATACGCGCGTTGCTTACCAAACGAGGTTCGCTCCTTCGTTGCGCTGAGACTGCGGCTTAAATCGGTTCTTGCCGATGGAATTTGCAGGAAAGAAAGAAAGAAAAAAAGAAAGGGGCAATCCTCGTGGAGAGTCTTTGACGATAAGTCTTGCTGCGCCGATCGTTTCTAGATTCACGTTCCTGATAAATCGGTGCTTTTACCAGAACTCTCTTGACATTCTTTTGAGTCGATCGAAACAGCATTCGGGCGTGTCCGTGGAAAGTATGTCGCTTCGATGTGAATCTGTCATTCTTTTACCGTATCTAGTAGAAGTCATTATACTTTTCACACAGTTTGGGTTTAACGAATTGTGTGAATATCGGCTGAGTATCAATTTACGCAAATTATCATTATAAGCACTGCCTTGAGTTATTCTTGGTAATGTTTCTAATCCTTATAGTTGATACTTCATTATGGTTATCTATTAAAAAGAAGTGACTGCTTCATAGATATGTATGTATTTGTTCATTCTGCGTAGCGGGTTTCTTTTCCTTGAAATTTGATCGACCTGCCGTTACTATCTAACGGAAATTCTATTCGTCTCTATTATTGAAACTCTTTAACCATGAACTGTTACGTGAAATGGCAATAGGTCTCTTATTTTAAAATAGATTGTCATTCTATAATAATTTGGAATTATTCTTAATTAATCTTAAGGACTTATTTTAAATTGGCCAAAAAAGTAATAAAAACATAACAGACAATAGCGTATGGTCATCATCCATTAGGAAAGATATACCAATAGATTTAAAGGGTTCAATGAGGATTGCTGATCCTCTTATCAATACAGCCACCTACAAGACAATATTATTAAATCTGTTCTCACTGCCATTGTGGATTTCATGTTTTTAGAAATTAAGAGAAACTTTAGTTTTCATCGAGAAGAATATCCTGGCCTCCAAAATCTTATGAAATTTTCCTTCACCCTCCGTTTAGGCGTCTCCCTTTTCCATCTAATCAGCCATTCGACCTAACCTATATATTTTATCCTTCCTGTGCTTCTCCGCTGGAGTCAGGCACTGGGTCATATATAATACTTATTGCGGTTCATCCGGGTTAAACTCCGTCCATCCACTGGTTGATCGTGGATAGCCACGATACCAATTCAAACTGTTCGCGTTCTCGTATACTAAGTATTGATCTAGACTCAGCGAACCATCAACGGGAATTAATGGTCCGCATCTGAGGTGCGCCGACCATCCTAAATGCAGTTAAAGTCACGAGTCGATTATCGATATAGCAAACGTGACTACTTCGCCAGGGTCTAAGCAGTAGTGTGTGTCTTGTTAGTGTGTGAAAGTTTGACGCATGCAAGAAATACGTTTTTCGAAATCAATGATACGTAATCTTATATACCATTGTGAGATGAAAGTGCATCGTGCTTTCAAAGATGCACTTAAAATAACCAAATAGTTTAACGATTACGTGATATACAGTTGAACATCATCATTCGAATCATTTATCCAGAGACTGTATAGAGTCATGAACGCGTGAGATTAACGAACATTAGTTTCTGCTATATGCTCGTCACTTGTTATTAGTTTTCAGTTATATAAGGTGTGTTATTCCCGGAGTGAGGGAAGTGACGTATTTTACGTCGGTCGCTTTTTTTTTACTTCGAAGGATGTGAAAAAAACGGCAAATGGAAGATCACTCAAGCGGTTCTTCGGTCCGGAGTCGCAACGGATGAAACTTCGGATATACTATACACGCGCGTGAATGCGCGAGCCGTGTGTCATCGGTACTAGTACGCGTTGTGTAGGCGTGACATAACTTTGCGCTTATGAATGGCGGCGCTTTTGTTGGGGAGTTTGTAGTGACCGGTGAATGTGTATATCTATATATATATATATAAAAACTTGTAGAACGGATGTTTTGGGGACATCGCCGACTATGGGGCATTCACAACGGCAAACTGAAATGTTTTTAAAAAAAACTAAACCTTGGGACATCTAGCATTGGAATTCTAACCTAACCTAACCTAACCTAGCCATTTCTAAACCCATCACAGCTCCGGATGTCTAGCATTAGAAAAATTTTGGAAAATTTGGTGTGAGAGTCGCTTTATGGTCCTCAAAATAGTCGTTATGTTGAAAATTTTTTAGGGACCGACCTCAAAGTATACAAACGTCCTCAAAGTAGTTAGTATGTAACTCAAATTGTCCCCAAAATAGCTGATAGACATATTTATACACACATGTATGCGCTATGTACATCCTAACGCGATGTTTGTGCGTCTCTATATGGATGTTTATGGAATTTCTAAGCAAAAGTGTAATCCACGTACGTGTGATGAATGGTACAGTGGTTCTCTAAATATCATCCAAAGATTTCGAAATTATCATTTCATTTTTTATAATTGATTTGACATTATGTGGATCCAATACAAATATTCTGTATACCTATGTGCATTAATCGGTATCAAAGTTAATTTTATTATTATGATGTTTTTCTTATTACTGTTTTTCTTGGATATACTAGAGTGCATAAATAGTATTTGGGGATTTTATGTGGTGGAATTATGTTTGCACGTGTCTGAAAGGCAGATGTTGTAATGTTATATTTATTTAATTTTATTTATACATCGCTTTGACGAACTGTTTATTTATGCTTATTTTTCTACTCGTTTTTTTTTTATTTGTATGATATACTGAATGAGTCCACAGATTTGCAAATACAGGCATGTTGGTTATGAATGGAATACATAAGTATATTCATATTGAAATGAGATTCGCACGTGTGTACGAGTTTTGCAAACGCAGTGAACTCACGGGTTGAGCATATTTTGACCGTTGAATAACTTGCGCGTCGTTAATTATGAGAAAGATATAGAAATATAAGCAAATATTATGCGAAAGTTTATCTAATTCAGTTGTGAGGCTGCGTGTGTAGAATGTTAAGTATGTATATAGCTCACCTCATTACATTCGACCTTCTTTTGCAGGAATTGTAGTTGCCGAGTGATTCGGCACATTACGCCCTATTTTTGCCAGGTCGACTTCCTTTTTTATTTCCATATCCGGAAGTTTTATGACACAGAAAATGTCACGGTCGAACACGAGGAATGCAAACCACTTCCGTTACAAGTGTGTAAAATTTGTAAACAAATAGCAGTCAAAGAGATTGATGATAAGGCTTGATTTTTTATAAAGTCGAATGATTCTTAATATCTTCACTTGTTGTTAATGGAATAATTAGTTCTGGCAAGTCATGCTGAACACGCTTCATTACAACAATGAAGATCTATTGTATAAATTGTAATACTCTTATCAATTGAATGAATACTTAAAACTGTCAAGAATTCTATTTAAATATATTTTCTTTTGAAAAGATTGTGTCCTTTCAATAAAATTGTGAAATAATAATTGTATACATATATAGTTACGGAAATAATGAATTCCCCTTGTTTCGAGTTGAAAACCAATATACAGTGCTGGTAAAAAATATTGACACAGTGTAATACATGTGACCAGAACTGCACTGTGCCAATACTTTTGACTAGTACTGTAGATATTTTTTAACATCCAAACTTCATTAAATAATATCAAGTAAGAGCTTTTCTTGTGCCGTTTATCGTGGTAATCATCTTTTGTCCAACAAGTAGTTATTTCTGATTTTATGGGTCGTATCAAATTTGAAAAGATATAACAATACTAATCTACGGTTTAGTTCACATTCTGCTAAGAAAGGTTTTAAATAATTATTTTTTAATTAAAATTTATTTAAAATTTAATTAAAAGTAAATCTCCTTAAATTAATACTTGTTTGATTGTAGCTGTTTATATATAAATAGAGCTTTGTTCTGTCTATTGCAATTGCTTCTGTGTTGTTTTTCCCTACCTATTGAGATGGTGAAATATGACCTGAAAAAAAAATCCGGTTGCGTGTCGTTCACCTAGTGTTTAGGACTAGTTCAGAGGCAGATACGAATGAGTAAGAGACATTATGATATGCTAATACTGAGAAGGCTTGCGACATTTAATTGTTGACCTCATGTCACTCTCGATTTCTTTTTAATTCGAGACTTTTACGTTGAACATTATTTACATCTTATACTAATTGCGTGAGCAGTATCTTTAACGTGCAGTGATTAAACGTTTTTTGATTTTACCGATAATTTTGTTTTTATTATAAAAATCAGATTGTATTGCTCTGCCAATTTAAAATACTTATCTATTCCTTACATCGAACTTTCCTATACTTTCCTTTCTTAAATAATACGACGAGATTCATTTAAAAACACAAAGAGATTATTTGTAATAAAAAATATCGGGACAAATAGGTTTATCTTGAGGCACGACTCCTTGAACCACGCGGTTGTATCTTATGCATTCGCCGCTCCAAAAAAAATTAATTTCGTGGTTGCGGAATTTTCTAACTGAATGTGCTCTATATTTGTGAATGTTACTCTTCCATCTAAATGGTCATGAATTTTTCTGCAAAATTTTAATACTCGATTGGTTAAGCGGTTCACCCACCCATTTGGTTACATGCATACGACATTAAGTTTTTGGATCTTTGCGTATAAACCGTTTTGAAACCGAAAGAGCTGGACATCTGCAGGCGTTGCTATTCCATCTACATCCGGAACTTGATGTTTCTTGTAAATCTCAACCCTATAGGTGTAGCGATTTATCCGCAACTTTACCCACAAGAATACACGGGTACAAAGTAGAATGCCAAATATTCTGGATTTTGCACATGCGCTGCATGGAAACCGGAAATACTTGTCATCTGCAAATTTTGCTGTTCCATCTACAACCAGAACTTGATGCCCCCTATAAATTTTTTCCCGATCGGTTTAGCCGTTTGTTTGACATTTTGTCCACAAAATTTTGCGTGCACGCACATACACACACATACACACAAGTACACAAATAATTCTTTTTGCGATGGCGAATGAATCAGACGTTCCTACATGTTCCATACGGTCATACCTAAGAAGTAAAAATCGCAACAATAAATTTTCATGTAATTTCGGAATCACAATGATGACAATTGTGTTACTTTTAATTCGCACTTTTCGTTTGTGTCTTATTTTTAAAATAAAGTAACTGATCTTTTGAATTATGCAATTATCTCGTCTTACATGATTAACAATTTTTCTCATCAATTCGTTTCGGATGAAAAAGGATTTTCATCAGTGCAATCATTGAGTAGGTATAAAATGAATATTTCATTGTAAGTCATTCCATATAAAGAAACGAGGTATTACTAAATTATCGAGAAGCCTTATCAATCTGTTTACTGGGAATACAAGACAAGTGCATATCCGCAAACGACGGTTTGCGTATAAAAATAATGAGTTTTCATAATCCGAAATTTCCTTTCTGGTCTTTCCTTATGTCCTAATAATGATTCTGAATCGTTTCTAATCATTACTTGTTACAAACTGCTATTTCTTTATATTTCCTGTCATTACCTTTGAAGTTGCTCTCGCAGATGAAAATTCATCGCTCCCGTAAAATATGGACTTTGCAAACATATGCGAGTGTAATTATGAGAATAATTCGAATTTGTGTGCCAACGAAACTAGCGGTTTCATCATTTTCGCGCGAATAACATTTCTTGTCATAGAAATTGTGTGTCTGTTACTTTTATTCGCTACAATCTCTATCTATTATATTCTCCTTTTTATTAGTACGAATCATGCGAACTATGCGAGTGTAGTCGTCATTGCAAAAGAGAAATGTATATGTCAGTGCACTTTTGTATCTGTGCACAATATTTCAGACAAACCACTAAATCAATCAAATTGAAATTTATAGATGATATTAATTGCTGAATGGAGGTGCTATAGTAAGATTATTAAATATCCAACGGTTTAAAAATGACGCATTCGCGAAATTTATTTTTTGCGAACACGAGTGCATTAGACGTGACTGCGAAAGTGCATGGCTTTGACTTGAAACTAGCATGTTTATTATTGTACCTGTCAGACGATACAATCCAATCTGCAAATCAATAATTGATTGACTTTACGTTGTGAAACAGCAAATATATTTCTCCTTATACGTATACGTATCATGATACGTAATATCTGTCTGTATACAGAGATCTGTTCGAGATACCACAAATATTTATTCGTGTATAGGTAAATGACATCAGGTTGGTACCAACTTCTAGGTGTATATGGATATTATATTGATAATAAAGTATGCTCCTACAAATGAATTAGGCTTAACTGATTATTGCATCTTTTTATGGTAATTTGTTCCGATAATTAAGTTCAGTATAATTTAGTTCATTGTCGTTACATTGTACCGGGTGTTCCATGGCATGTTGCGATAATTAAGTGGCTCTTATTTTTTCATGACTGCATGGATTAGGAAAACTAATACAGCTTTAAATAGAGAAGATTCTGCAAGGTTATTTGCATATTATTATTACTTACTAGAACAACTTACTTACATTTAAAGTACATTTTTTTTTAAATAGCATTAAATTACAAGACTTAATGATATATGTTTTCAAAATGGCTGCCATCAGAATTTGCGCAGTAATCGAGACGTTTACGGAAACTTTTGAAAACTGTCTCTAAATCGTCGGTTGTGATATGATGAACTGCTTTTTTGATAGCTTCGATGAGTTCTTCTTTTGTTTTGGGATTCTCGGAAAAACAGTGTTCTTTAATATAGCCCCACAAGAAATAATCACACGTGTTCAAATCCGGTGAGTAAGGAGGCCATTCCAAGCCCCCGTGGCAAAATTTAGGGTACCCCAGGCCGAGAACACGATTTTCGTAAACGGTGTGAATAGCTTGGAACACGTCTTGTGTGCGGTGTGGCGTCGCACCATCTTGCAGTAAAATAAAAATTTTTTATTAAGCCTTGTTTCTTCGCATAAGGAAAGAACTTGATTTCTAGCAACTGTTTATAGCTCATCCCAGTGACGGTCGTTTCGGAAAATTGTAAATAAATGCCCTTTACTGATCTTGCTGCCCAAACGGTTACTTTGATTGAGTGAAGAGACTTCGCTAAGGACACATTTGGATTTTTTTTTGTACCCCAAAATCGATAATTCTGCTTATTTAAGTAGTCATTTAACCAAACATGTGCCTCGTCCGAAAAAATTATTTGTCTTTCGTTCAATTCCCCGTTTTCAAACATCTCAGTTACCTCTTTGCAGAATTTCACACGCTTCGCTTTACTCTCTTCCGTCAATAATTGGCGAGTGGTTATTTTGTAGGGTGGTTATTTTATTTTGTAGTTTTCACTAGCAACTCTGTGTGTCCCAAATTTGCCGCAAAATTCTCTAGAAGCCTCTGAATACACTTCTCCTCTAGAATAATAGCACTTGATGAGATACACCTTCTCTTGAGTCGTAAGATCAGTCATCTTGATGTCCGTTCTTTTCAATCTACCATGGCTAAACTAACTTTGCGGAGTCTCAACTGCGCAATTCGGGCATATAGGACCGTTACCAAAGTCATGGAGGGGAGAACGGATCACTTAGTTATCGTAACATGCCATAGAATACCCGGTACATATCACTGACTCTTCTTTAAATTGATAAAAACGTGCAGAAAGCTCAAAATGCTGATTCGGACAGAGATTTAATAAACTCATGAAGTTTTAAATACATGAATTACATATAAATAGTAGTACTATTTGAAATAAGAGCTATAGGGGCAATTTATACATCTTTGACTTTGGTGATTATCATGAATTTTAGTAAATTGCTGTCGATATGTGATTAATGATTGCAATAATATGTGATTGATATTTCAATAATGTAAATTTAGCTGAAATATTGACAGAAAATGACAATATAATTTATATTTTTAAAATATCAGACCCAACAGGTCTGACGTGAGACCCGACCACTTGAACCATGCGGTCGCAGTTTATGCATTTGCCATTGCAAAAAAATTAATTTCGCGGATGTGGAACTTTGAAACTGAGAGTGCTTGACATGTGCAAATCTTACTGTTCTATCCGCATGCTTATGATTTTTTTTGTAAATTTCAACCCGATTGGACAAGCGGTTCACCCAGAATTTTGAATTATGACATACGACATAAAATTTTTGGATTTTCCGCATGCTCCATCTTGAAACCAGAAATGCTAGACATTTGCAAATGTTAATGTGCTATCTACACCTGGAACTTGATATCTCGCGTACATTTCAAGTCGATTGGTTCAGCGATTCGTGCGGAATTTCGGATACAGAATTTTTACGACTTTGGATACAGACTTTTTACGGATACAGGCCGTGCATACATATGCCCACATTAGCATGTTCTATGCAGTCCTGCCTCAAAATAAAAAATTTAAAAATAAAATCATGTCATTTTTAATGACAAAAAAGAATAGTAAGCACATCTTTTGTTAAACGAAATTATGTATTGTGGTATGTTAAATTTTTGGTATAAATAGGTATTTTATAGGTAGAAGTAGTTACGGTAAAGTCAGATAGTGTGAACTAGTTGGGTAAATTAGGCCCTTTGGTTTCCAATTTTTATAAAAAAGAGAAAGCAAATTTAATAACAAAATTTGTGTTCCCCATCATATCATTGCGGGAGTCAATGACTTTTGTTTTTTAAATTATATTGCTTATCTTTTTTATAAAAATTGAAGACCAAAGTGACCCAATTTACCCAACCGGCCCACATTACCCAAGTTTATCCTACATTATTACATTATCCGGTTTTTGCATCATTTCTTATTTAAAAATTTTTCAATTCGAAGTTCTGAACATTTACTTAAAGATGAATCCTTATTAAAATACATGATATAACTTATTATGTGTCCCTTATGAAACAAACATTGTATCTATATCGAATTATTCCATGTAGTGTCAATAAAATTTATTTTCCATACTTTATGGATATAATTAAATCCATATCTAATGTTCGCTGTACTAAAGCGCTATTTGTACCTGCTTGAATAATAATTTTGTCATTACTTTAGCCATTTGACTGACTTAAAAGTGTTTACTCAAGCGTTATTTACGTCTCATATTTCTGGCCTTATTTGTCAGCGTGCTTTTTTCATGAAAAGACATCAGGTCACAATTTTCCAATAACAAATAACTGGCTAAAATAATTATACGATTGAACATAATGCTGTGTATACATCTACGGTTTTTGACCTTCTCAACAAAGGATTCAGAACCGTTGTAATCTCCGTTGTAGTATAATGCACCACATGAGTTTCATGAAAATGATCACACTTCGTGAAAAAGACACTTTTTTTCCTAATGAATCATTAAATTGTAGTTGTTCTTGATTCAATACCCCATTTATTAATAATTATTATTAGAAGTTTTGATCGGTTGTAAGCTTTAATCTACTATAGAACGCGTCTCAACGAACATTTACTGATAAGCGGAGAATAGGGTTAAAAATATTGAAAAGGTCGAGGTTAAGTGTACATTAGCGTTTCCTGTGGATAGTTCATATATCCGGGAAGCATAAGTTAAAAAAAATTTTTTTTCTCCTATTAACGCAATCCACGTGTTTTGGTATCGTTACGCAAGAGTTTTCTGAGCACTTTTACAATTTTATAGTAAAATATATTCACTATCTTGCCTTATATACATATATACATTATTTTGCTCGACAAATCTCACGCGACTGGATGAGTACGTGACTCCGTTTCTAGCGGATTTATTTTCGCTTTAAAACAAAGTATGTCTTACGTCATCAGGTAATCACTAATGTTTCCCTGTACGATAAATCATACATTAAAATTGTGTTCATAATGTACACCTGTGCCTACTAAATTTCAAGGACAATCTGTATTGATCTAAAATTACTTCTTGTGTAAAATATAAAGGTTTTTTAAAACAATTTTGTGACCCGCGTCTAGCACTTGGCCAAATTTGATAACAGAAACGTATCACAGTATAATTGAACTCACGTCAATTGTAAAATGAATTTGAATAACGGGATATAAATACTTAACAACCAATTGCGCAGATAACGTTATGGCAGGTACAGCATATTAAAAACCGTGTTCGCAAATAGTTTTACACTTTGATTCTCGTGATACATATATCATTAGCGTTTGTGGCATGCATGAGACTACGTACATAGCAACTTCGGCGAAATTTCAAGAAGCTCTCGAATCAATATTTTGATGTCATATGGATTACGTAAATTATATACATGCATATCTAAAAGGATTTTTGTGTGTGCGTTGTTCATTGAATAACGAACGACATGTATTCTTGCATCAGCATCCACCAGAACTCAAAGCCTTATCATTCATAATCTATTTATTGCGTGGCCATAAGAGAGTACAATAAAACGGTGGCCCGATTAGTAAACAATAAATCTCAATATGATTCTTACAGAGTCACAATCTTTCACGATCCAAGCAGTCGACAATACCGAGACGAATTAAATGCTGTCAGAAAGTTCTCTGCCATTTCTAGAAAAGAGAGTGTCCTCTAAGCAGACCTAACCTCCACGAGCTATGTTCCCTCGGGAAAGTTGATCCCCTCCGACGGAGCCTGGGACACTCGCGGAATGAGGAATGTGGATCGAACGAGTGAGAGCCGACGACATTGAGGCACTTTGTTGCACTTTTGTATGCGTCAACTGACGCCTTCTGTTCCAAAAATGTCGGGAAAGTTAGAATAGCCATTGGGGAACTTTGCCTGCGCCCGATTAGGAGGTCGTGACAGAAACGGGTTTTGTTCGTGAAGATTTCGCTAATGATGCCGACCTTGTCCTCCTTCTACGAGTAAATATTTAGCCGGCAGACATGATCTTGAAGATTTTAAGTTGTTTTTTTAATTCGAAAAGCACTCTAATCGTTAAGAGAACGAACACAATTTTCTCTTCGTAGGCTTTTGAGCTTTCCAGTCCCAGTTGAACAGGACTTATAGTATTTACTACGTGCATCTGAACTATAGTAGTTAATGATGACAAAACAGGTATAGATTCCTTATATACAAGAACTGGTTCGCAGAACGTAACGTTGAGTAGCAACCATCAGTAACGACTGTGTTGTGAGTAGCGAAGATGAATAGTTGTCGAGATCTGCATTCTGACGCAAGAACAGATATTCCTCGTTGCTACATCGTATCCAAGGGTCTCTGTCATGAACGGTGCAATACGCCTTTACCGATTGGCATTCGGGTTTTTAGCACTTTTTGGCCTCCCTTGTTGAAAACCAGTCATACTTTTCGAGGTCTCCGCTTAACTTAAAAACGTAGACGCTACGACATTTCTCTTCGAATAGCTTGCGTCGGCTTAAGTCCAATTCAAACTACTCGGCTGAAACTTGCCCTTAGTGGGATGAGGTTACATTAAGAATAAACAACAACAAACGTACTAACGGAAACGGAGGCGCATTTCGTCGTGGTTTTCATTAGAAGACGGATAAAGAGAATGTAATCATATAACGGAAACCATGGTGGTATGCGCCTTCATTAGAGATATTATGAACTGAGCTTCATATAAAGCAACAATGGAAGGTACCTTTATTTATTCTCTCCATTTTCTTACATAACAAGCATTAGAACAGGTGATGGAGATCAATATTAACGGAAATGTAACATTGTGATGAAAAACGATGAACAGCCTTGAATTACTTATATATGACGTAATAATTTATCAGCTGTGTAATTGGTTAAAATATTTTGTTTGCTATAAATTTTATATACATATAAGAGTTATATCTTATTGACCATGTATGGAAATTTACGTGCATGCTATCTGCGCCATCTGTATTGCTCGCCATAAGTTTTAGTTGTTCATTTGATCTATACGTACACATCTACATATTCTTACTAATATTTAACTGTTTAGTATGCACATAGGGAATACCCATTAGGAAAAGGTTTTGTTCAATTTTTGTCAAATATATTTAGTCAGCATAAATGTGTTTGAATGAAGTTGCGACAATTATTTTTAGCATTCCAATAATTTTATCGAACAATTTGTTTTAATCTATATAAATAAATTATAGATTATTTTTCCGTTTAATTAATTTAATCGTTTTTCTTTCTCAGTGTACTGTATTAAATTGAGACGTTTATTTATCAATGAAATGTTATCTTATTAAGGCATCATTTGAACAAACTTTTTATAAAGAACGAAAACAGTACTACTGTTTTCAGTTCCTTTATTAATAAACTATTCTTAGCATTCGAACTCTTTTAACTCTGTATCATGATCCCGTAATAAGATACTAATTTTCTCAAGGTCGCGGGGAAAAGATACGTGAAGGTATCGTTATAGCTTGTACGGTTCCACGTCGCTAATTAAAATGTTTCTTTAAAAACCAATTTTTTGTTAATAACAATCTCATACTGTCATAGCCTCTGCCCTCATAACTAATTAAGATTGAAAAGTTTGTAGCCATACTTAAACATAAGATTAACAAATTGATATTATATCACATGCCCCATCATGTATAAATAAATTTGACATAGTATAACATTGATCACCCCTCAAATAAAACAGACATATAAAATTATTAAAAAAATGTAATTTGAACAGACTAATCGAACAGTAGAATAACATGATAACAACACATTAACACGTTTACGTACTTCGCGAAGAAAAAAAAAAATTAATTGTGTAACAAATAAAAGATTCACTTTACTATATATCAGTAATAGCATATACATATCTGAATATAGAAAATTCAACCTGACTTACCTATCAGTACTACTTTAAGAGATATGAGCAATGAGGCAAGGAGTCTGCAAACAAACTAAATTTCTTTTCCATCTATACTCAGGTACACTTGTCGACAGAAGTAGAATCTATGATGAACATCGTCTGCCGTACGAGACATGATTTCCCAGTGGGATAGCAAACTGCGGATAGGAAAGTTCGGTAGGATCGGTCAGACGAATCCCACGATTAAATGACCGATATTTAATATACATATGCACATACGTGTACAGAAATCCATACAACGTACAAGCGTACTGTATCGTTTTGCGTTTTAATTGCAGAAATCGAGGTCGGCGTAGTTAGCAACTTATACCGCAAGAACGTAGAAGCGAGTATCCCGAAGAAGCCAGAAGACGCGGTTCTTTCGAAACTCACATAAGAGCGCTTTACTTCTTCTCTTTTCTTTTTAGCCAATCGCAACAGGCTCGCCTTCATTTTCATCCTCTGATAATTACGAAATTCTATTATTCGCCATCGCTCTCATTCAGTCGTTAATTGACGAATGTATCGCGCGGTATTACCTACTGGTTAATGCCATCGGGGGATCGCGAAATCGCATTCCGCCGCGCAACACTATGGTTGCAAGTTGAACCATAATCCAACCTAAGCTACCTAAAGATAATGGTGTTTTCGAGCGTTCTCGCAAATAGTCCGTGAATCGATATATCTTTTTTTGTGCTCTTATCCTGTCGCGTTGATACGGGCACATATGTGCGTGCGTACGTACAGTCAGTCCACGAATTCAATGTGATTTTTTGACAGTTAGCAAGTAATGCAGTCCTTAACAAATCACGCGTGCTTTTCTATAAAATACCGTAAATATATACTAAAATTGGAAAATAAAATATATTTAGTGCAAAACCATGCATATGCATACAGTAGACTCTCGGTAAGTATAAGTTTTTGGAGGTGTAGGGGTAAGCGATTCGAAGAAAACGAACACTTAAGGAGAGCCCCCACTTTTCAACAGATTTTTATCAGAATTCAATGGTCCTTACTTGTTTTCAAACACGCGCTCCTTCCGCGCTTGTACAACGATACGCTCAGTAGGTGGTAGTGGGGATAATCTGAATGCCCTGAGGTGCAAGATAAGCGAACGTTCGGAGGAGAAACGAACACTTATCGAGCACACACTTAACGAGAGTTTACTGTACTTTGTAAAAAACATTTTATGCGGTGACACTTATGCCTTGCTAGAGACTTCATCGTTTTCGATCTGTCAAAAAAGCACATCGATCTCGTGGACCGACTGTACGTTACGCGCACGGACAAGTACGTTTGTATATCTCAAATAATCATAATGAGGCGTGATCGCAATAAACGTCTTAATCAGTAATCTGCCGTTACCTAACCTAACCCGTAATTGGTGAGACTCTAGAGTAACGTTGATGGAATAAATAATTTCATCACAATTCGTATCGATGAGAATCGACTGTGGTATTTCGATACTTTCCTTATGCGTGGGAAATCATTAGGCGACATAAGTTTTCATTTATCAATCCTTGTAAGATCGGTACTGAACTTTCCCGCGCCAGACCAGATCATTTCTCTGATTCGATCTCGTTCGTTTCGGTTCTGTTATGTACGCATTCCACCATGATGATTTTATCTGTCTGAACTGTTTTATCATTCCACTTACGAAACGTTGCTTGAATTAATTTCTGAGTATTATGGGTAATTAGGTATACTTGCGATTTTACTTTATGGATCATTCGCTACATGGTCTTTCTATGAAAATAATTGTTCGATGCCCTCCATTTACAGAGAACAATAACGGCTCTGCCGCATTCTTCTACCGATCCGGGAGAAAGGCGAGAAAACGATCTGGGACGGATTGTTTCCCCGAGTGAATGAGCATCATAAAAATAGAATCACGGACAAAAATTTATATACACGTGAACTAATTCAGGCTTAGCAGATCACTCGGAATCAAGTGTTTTTGGTGATCCATGTTATCTATAAAACGGAGTAGCAAAGGAATTTAAAATTTTTTAAGCCGCTACTCAATCCGATGTTTGCACAATTGCGCGACACACGCGGATCACAAACGTGGTCGGAAATTATTGTATCTCTGTATTGAAAGACGTCGGGCAAGACTGTTTCAATACGATTCGAGACATATTTTTGAAGTTGTCTCCTTGGCTGCCATCAGAATCGTCCATAAACATTAAGTAACATTTACTGTAGTTCGTATTTTTGCGCGAACGAAGGAATGCATAGGCGAAAATATTATAGCTCGTAAAAAAAGTAGCTCCATTCGTAGAACACATATCAAAAATTTCTTACGAAATCATAGTGGGATGTATCTATCAATTGGCCATGTTTATCTCTACCTTTCATGCTCATCAGGAAAGTATATAATCTAACCTAACTTGCATATATGAACATAGCATAAGTAACGAATCACGAATTGCAATATGCATACACTTCTGCTTGATACCTCCGCTGGTACAGGTATTAGCAGGTTAAGGTAGGCACACGGTGACATTTACATAAATGCAAACTTATCGAGAGTCACGTAATGGCTTATCTGTAACTATCGGCGTGATAGTGGCAACTGTAAGCAAGGCAGATAGAAATCACAAAATACTCGAGCGTTACGCGGGAATTAAACTTTAAAGAAACATCTCATGGGTTTGAACCGGCCTTTACAGAAGTCTCGAGAAAATCCGGTCGGTTTGTCTTATTAATGCTAAGCCGTGTCTGCCGGTGCGAACGATTTGCGACTCGTTTTCAACGGCCGGCATCGTATAAGTGCGAATCGTTCCACTAATTATAGGGAAACGGGTTGCCAACTAGCGTAGCTTAGTGTGATAAAAGTATACTTTAACGTCGTGAATAAACAGTACGATCTCCCCCGTTTTCTTATAGTAATTGTTGCCAGTCGTGTATTTTTCTTTCGCTTAAGACAACTACAAATGATCAATAGCGTAATTGCCATGAGGCAAGAATTTACGTGGGTGTCTATAAATGTAAATATATACGCAAGTAGGGGTAAACATGTGTGTAATCACAAGTGGAACGAACCAAGGTCATGCCTGCACTAGTATCGGTTGTTCTGGTCAACACGTCTACAGGTAGAAATAACGAAGCTCCTTGAATTTCTGGAGTTTCAACAGTACAAACAAAATTTGATAGCCGTACGAAAAAAAAATTTAACAATTTATAATACTAACTTAGAGACAGATACTCCAAAATACATTTCTTCGATATATGGTTCTTTAATCAATAGAACCGATGTAAACATTATGACATAATCTAATAGATATATCGTACAAGTCATGCTCTAATTAGTGTTTCAAAACTATTTAAATTTTCCGCTTCGCTGCATGACGATAGTTAATAAAAGAAAATTATAGTGGGGGAATTTACGGGGAGCCAAAGTGCGAAGAAAGATAACGTGGCACAGAAAAAATATATCGTCAGGCAAATGCGAATAAAAATCGGAGAAATGGACTGCCATGGAATCGCGTCGGCGGCGAGATCGGGTATAACCGATCGATCGCAGATCGTTATCTAGTTACGCATAATTGTTGGACAAACGTGAGAGGTCAAACGTCAGAGTACTCGTAATACGAGAGTTACGAGGGTTTCGTACATAACTGAAAGAGAAGCAGAGCCTATTAGCCTTTTAGTAAAATGTTGATTGTCAGAGGTTAAATAGCGTGTTCGTATCGGTAATGAGCCTAGCATGCGTTATGAATTATTACAGTATTCCTACTGATCTCGAACTACCTCTTTCGCGCGTTCTTATCAGGAGAATTATTGCATCAATTGCATTAAAATTGCTGATGCGACGTTTCGGGAACTTTTTAATGATTGTTGATTATTGATAGGAAAAATGAGGTGATTTTTGATAGACATCTTTTCCATGTGGCTATTTTAAGATAGGAACTTATCACGGGTGCTTGATTAGCTATTGGTAGTGAACGTAACTCATTTTTTTAACAGATTTTGTCAAGTATTCATATACAGAATGGAACAATATTAAGTTATGATTAATCGGACGGATACGTGGACGTGTCTCTATGGATCCTGGATGGCTCTAATCATGACATTGAACCTTTAATCTGCTACTACGGCCTTATCAGTGCATACAGATGCCCCTTGGCCTGGCTTTGGATTACCTATCGTCAATAGCGGCAAGTTGCAGCCACGAAAATATGTCTGTTTGCTCGAAAATAGTCCTCTGATTTGTTTCTTTCAGATTCATTGAAATTGTGGGGTATCAAAATGAACATGTCCTGATCGGGGACGGTTAATATACTGGTAATCTTACAGCAGTTACATATGTATTTATTATAGGCTCGTCTCTATGAAACCAGTGGAAATTTTAGTATAAGTTGAATACAATTTTTTGCCATCTTCTTTGCATTATCGCTATCATAATTCATTATCCTTATCATAGATATGATAATTTAAATATACCAGATTGTTAGTGCACAAGTACTGATTTCAATAAATATAAATTTATTGAGGATTATTGGAGCAGAGTTCTTATTATTAGTTTAGGTAGAGGAAGTTTTCACAATTAACGATTTCATAATAAGCGTGCGAATCCATTCAAAGGATTATTTCTTAATTTTAGTAGACTGTGGTACAGTTTGTATGTAGTCGACAGTCATATCCACAAAGCGTGTGAACTTTAATTTAATCCGGATTGGCCCAAATTGTTCATGCGCTAAAGGGAATTAATCGATTTGATACAAAGAAATTGATTCTCGGACACATTGAAATCGGAACCTGTTACAATTAAAAGTTGTGTAATTTTATTCTCTCGGTCATATAAGTGGCTTCGAAGTAAGCAGCTTATTTGATGGGAATACCAACCCAGCTAGAACCTTAACTTTTGTTGGCACAAATAAGAAAAGTAGGGTAGATCGACACGCCTGAGTTTCCCTATTTTTCAAAATTCAGTCAACTGATCAAGCCGTACATTGATTGGACGTGAGCGATTGTTAGATAAAGAGGAAATATGGCTGCGGTTAACTTTCTCCAAGCCTTTCGATTGGCCGCCGTAACTGCTGCCAATCGAAACCGTACAGATCTATCGAGTGGGAAAGCGAGTAAAAAAAGGACACGCAAAACCGCTTAGTAGACATCTCTATCGCACGCATATGGCGCGAATTTATATCGCAAGATTTATGTAGCAATTAAACCGTTCGTAAAGCAGTTAACGCTCATTTAGTCATTTTAAATTTCAGAAATAAACGTCAAGGAAAATTTGTACAGGTGAGAGCTCACAGACATCTCCTACGTGCATTCGTTTGCAAAGCGCATCGTCTTATCAAAGTTTTGCATTTAATTAAATTACTAATAACAGTATACGTCATCGTGAAATCCTCTAGCTGTTGATTGATTAGCGCTAATTAACTGCACTCCCGACAATAAACGTCTTAGCAGTGACGTTGGAGGCTTCCAAAAGAATTATGATTGATTCCCAAGAATAATTTCATTCACACGCTGTAAACGCGGTATTGGAATATTTCAATTTCAATCATTTGCTGAAGTAGTTTAGTATTCACTGTAATACTGGCATATCTCTTATCGGCTAATAAGCTCATTCGCAAGCAACTAAACTGTGATGTTATACACTTTATTCATTTAATTACATTAAAAGGCATCAAGTGTAGTAGTTCGATTTGCAACGTTTCTGGTAATATTCTCGTAATATCAATGGCTACTACTATAATAAAGTTTATTGACTGTTCAATACGATATATGAGACTTACGTATCTATATATATACGACGCCACAAATAAGAAAGTCGATTTGAGAAGACAAAGTGTCGTTCGTTATGGCAATTGATGAGTCTTAGTAGCGCAATGATTATGACAGACTAATGTTATGGCTTCCGTAACTATAAATTAATTACTTTACGTGTGAATCTTGAGTAAGACTGTTCACGGAAACGGAGTAACGTGTTATATACTTAAAGAGTGTAATTGGCGACCGGTGTTTTTCGTAAATAATTATCGGTAAATCAGCGCACCTATGACGTTCCGCATTCAACGTGATACAGTATTTAACAGTAACCTTTTTACGCTACTTTATGCTTCTTTAAAATATGTACTATTATATGCACAGATGTGAACATGTAAACTCACACGTGATCAATGGATACAAACGGTACACCGACTTTATCCTTGCGTAACTGACGGGCAGGAAAAAGCAGTAGACCGACTACAATGTTTGTATGAATAATAATCTATGCAAATAGCCGGCGAATAGCAGACACGCCGCGCTGTCATTTCGTATTTTTATTTAATGCCGATCGTTCTCAGCAGCTTGTATATTACGTAGAGGAGATAAATTTAAAAAATCGGTTACTCGTCGATCTTGCTTTCCGATAACACGGTTTTTTTATACCTGAGAGAAACTCGATTTCGAATCGGAGGCGGATCTGATAAAGAATAAGCACCATACAATTTTATACTCTAACACACGGAGAAAATTTTTCATTAAAATGTAACAAGAAATTCAAAAGAAAAATTACCGTGAAAAACTGTAACCGCAGGATGAATAGGCATCATCGTTATAACTGTGGATTTAAAATAAACAAAGAATTTTTTGGTGTGAAACTCCTTTCTACAAAATTATGAACAACACAGTAAAATTTAATAAAAAATTGAAATTTAAAAAATTTATTATTCAGATATTTTACTGAACGGAAAAATTTACCTAATTGTTTTATAAAATTTGTGATGACGTTCAAAATGTTTTTCTTTATTTTACATTACTTATCCAGATATTTCTACGTAATATTTCCCAAAATGTCATGTTGTCCCGCTGTTACCGTGATTTTAATTTTAAAACGTAAATTCTCTCCGTGCATGTCCACAGTTCGTCTTGTTCCACGATACCCATGATATGACCTTTTAATTTCCAGAGGCACGACCCGACAGAGAGTCGAGTGCAGTCGAGTCAGCACGTCGACGATAATCGATTGTGACCGTCGGCCTTGGTCGATTGTCAATGCCTTCGCGCGGCCTGGTCGCCAACATTGTAGATAAGTTATCAAGGCCCGATAAACTCAGAGCCTGTAAAACAATTGTTTGTTTTTGTAGGAGTAGTTTTATTGACACAAGTGGTCAATAATTATGCCGGAATCCAAGTGAGCTCTTACAGCTGACGATAGAGAAGCTTCGATCGTTCGATGAATGCTTAGTTTGATAATTGTATCTACATTCTACACAAGATATGTGTTACATATGAAAGTATTTGAAAAAATAGATACGCATGTGTACTGCTTACTAGACAAGTTAGGGGTGAAAGAGTAAACAGCAAAATAGGTCATGTAGCAAATGATGTCTTGGTAGAATTTTTCTTCCGTAAGTCCAGGGCCTACTTGGGTCACCAGTGAGCTTGTACAGAGTTAGATAGGACCTGGACGGACTCTTGATTTTCCAAATGAAATTCCTACTATGGAAATCAATTGCTCATCAAACACTAATGAATTAAATGTATAACAGAAAAATATGTAGATTTGTGAATTTTTTGAGTTTTGAATTCATATACTCACAGGAATTTTGAAATCGTTTATACCAATGGTAACCATTATTTCAACCATTGGCTGACATTGGCAGTCGCTTTAAGTTGGGTGTTTGGAGATTGAAAAATTTACGAGGTTGTAGCAGCCGTTACGATAGCAAAATCAGGGTCAGAGTATTACAGCACGAATTTTATTGTAATCGAGGGTCGATAACGTGAGAAGGCAAAGTCAAATATTCATTATTCCATTCCGTTACGAGAAAAACTAATTTTTTATCGATGTTCACACAGTAGACGAGTCAATATATATTCTCCAATTGTCCTTCAAACATCAATGTGACATTATATCTACTGGAACGTAGACTGATAATTCAAAAAGTATAGATAATTAAGGATAAAAGTCAGTATGAACAAACACCATGCACTGCTTATCGTACAATATAAAAAAATAAACTTCCGTATATTCATCAGCAACAATTAAATAGTATGATATAATACACACCACACAGAGTTAAATAACGTCTGCCTTATTGCGAAAACAATAAATACTTACTATCAGTAAAAACAATAAAGTTTGCTACCACGTCTGAGCATATAACGGAACACCATAAAACCATATACAGAACAGGCAATTTCTATTAAAAACTTAAATAGTTAGCTTCGAGGCCAGATACGTATGCACGTCTATGCCCTATCAACGATTTACGATCGATTATGCCTTGCTATTTCTCAATAGAGGTTAGACTAGGTTCACTGGAGTCTCGTAGCGCATCGCAAAGAGGCAAAACGTGCTTGACTAGTTTTCAAGTTTTTCAAAAGTACTCGAATAACGTGGGCGTCATACATCCGGCGATGCCGAGCAAGTTCGAAGGTGCGACAGTGACTATCTTTTCGCATTAATTGTACATAGTAACGGTCGTTCGGCGTAGTCGGGAGGCGGGTTGCAAGTATATACATAAGTGAAATGTCAGCCGGGGAATTTATATTTCCTAAATGCCACTGCGTGAAACCTGCGCGCCGTCACGCGGCGCTATCTTGGTATTAACCCGTGTCAGTGGCGTAATACGATAGCATTCGCCCTGGTCTAACACGCTGAAAGAAATAGCATCACTTTATGACATTGATTTATATTGCGCTTACGCCATTGGTCCCCATTTTCGTTACCCTTCACCCTTTTCACTTCCCTGTCCCAGGCCAATCGACTCGTTTATTTCATCCCCTGTCTGTCACCATGACTCCTGCAGCGAGATTACTTTCGATTATTAGACGAACCATAATTGACTCTCTATAGAAGGGTCAGGAGGCTGACGAAACGTGCAGGATGATAGTACACGCAGAAAAATGTATTTTTGCGATTACTAGAGCAAAGATTCTTATCTGAACAATAATAAATTCTAGCAACAATTACGACAATTCTGTCAAGATTTAGCATTGCGATTGTAAGTCTTCCTAATTTACGTGATAAATTATACTAGAATTCTTTTTATTGTTATTAGATTTTATTGTTGTCCAAATACTATCATTTGCTGTAGTCATAGCAAGTACAGATTCTTTTTCCACGTACATATAAATCTGCTTTTCGTTATAATGATCTGAAAAGAACATGTTTATTTCAAAGCTTGAACGACATTTATGAAATTTGTATAAAACCTGTTAGCTCGGAAGTCGGTGGTAGGAAGCGAAGACAATGACTGTATCGATTAGTGAAGATCGATGGAAAAAATATATGATGCATCATCTCTTCCTGCTTTCCAGCAATATTTGGTAACTCTCTAGGTAAGCACATAGCTGACGGCTTTAAAGATAAACAAGGCGAGTATCATTTCAATCGCATTCAACGTAATCACAGCGTGACACTTTGCAATAAATATTTATCGTGGTTCTTGTAACGCGAGTTTCAACGGGGTAGGAAGAACCAGACGAAAGAAATGGTCTGCTCGAGATACATAGATTACGAGGCATTAATTGTGCGACTGATAAGTAGCCAGGTTAATGATCTCTGGTAAAGTTGGTTAGGTATAGCAACACTTACTTTCGTTGGTTTGACGTTGCCGAATAACCGCAAATACACGTGTTCGCGACCCGCAGTTCTGACTGACAAACCCCCCTACCCCCATCAACATTTGCCCTTACACTCTTCACCGTTTGTCATTAGTCCCTCTTCACTCTTCACTCTTCACTCTTTTCTCTTATTCGGTTCTCACCAAACTCTCTAACCTCCCAACCTATCAAACCCTCTCTGCCACCTCCTCACTCTCAGCTCCCCTCTTTGATAATTTAATCTTAATGTATTCCTGCGCGCAATCATTTTCGTATTGCGCGATAAAAAGCTGGAGTTTCTTTTTTCATTTGGATAACTCGAATCGTATGTTTTAATTCGGTATGACTTAATAGGTGCCACGTTGAGGGATTTGACGTCGAAATTTATAGGTCTGGTTTACACGAGTCTGTTATTCTTCTGCGTTTTATAATAGAAGCTGGCTTCCATACTATTCTCCGGATGACAGATACCGCCACACGAGATGCATGATTTTTTTCAGCGTTTTTAATGTTCGGTTCAAAATGAGAACTCATTTTTCAAGGATATTTTTCACGAGTCCGTCCACTTGTCCGTGCACGAATGTAACGACTTGCGCAAGCAATTAAACAGTAGCATGTATTGAAGAGAAATGTGATATTTTCTATATTCTGGGTATTCGAAGAAAATTTTTATTAATATTTAAAATTAATAGCAATTGATAGTGTTCTACATTTATTTGGTCCTGGGTGTAATGCAGATGCTGCGCATGCAGAAGTATGAATTGCTTACAATTCAATATAATAGAACTTCTTGTCTTTAAGTGACTCTCCAAGCGTTAAATATTATTCTAGAAATGTCGATCAATTATTATTAGTTAGTGGATGGATTTTCTGTGGACATGTTGCGGACAGGTAACTCTCGGTTTACTGTCGTAGTGCTATCGCGAGCGCGCTTACGTAATCAAGCCTCACATTCAGAATAACGTTATTTATATGTTTCCGGGAACACCTCCCTCAGCTACTTGTTAGTGATCAGTACTAGTTAGTGTTGATAGTGTCACGGTTCAGAAGGAACTACGCCGTGTGTGTCCTATGCATATACACACGTGCTCAACAATTGTGTCGCTACGATACGTTCGTGACAATTGATTTTCATCTCGTGAAAATATTGTAGGTAGTATATGCTTTCTTGGATTTGCATTTCTGAGATTTGTGTTTTTCATGGAATTGAATATTCTTGGAATTTTATTTCGAGAAAAAAATAAGTTCTTATTAAGGAGCAATTTTTAGATTGTATAAGAGGACAAACTTTGTCATTTTAAGTATATGCATCATTTTTTTCCATTCAAATTCATGTCGATGATTTGAGTATGAAATTTTTTAATAATATGTCATTCAATTGTAAATATTTATCTTTTTTTATTACTAATGCAGTGGCAGAATAAGTCATTTGGTAGTTTCTACTACATTTCATTTAATGATCCTGGCCTTAGTCGATCTTCTCGGTCAACATTACATTGACTGAAACTCGTTAGCGTTCCAACCGCAATGGGTTGGAATCTGTGCTCGAGACTTTAACGAGCAGCATTTTTTTTACTAGCGATCTGTAGTCATCTACGTTCATCTTTCTGAGTCATAAACTTTCATTTTGTAAATTTGTGGGTCCTTCACGAAGGCTGGATACATTCTAGTCTCTTCAAGAAAAGATGCATTTTTTGTTTTAGTTGCTAAGTTTTAAAGCACATCGAAATGTAAATATTCAAACGATTAGATATGTTAAAACCTCTCGTTAAGCCGTGCCTGCGACTGGAGATGATTATCTGATTTTATATATGTCGAACGATCAAAGGGTTTTTTTTCTTCGTAATTCATATTTATCGCGTCGACCAGAATTCAGGTTTGTCATGGTTTCCTTCAAAGACTCGGTTGATCTTGATAAAAAATGGTATATAAAATTATAACTTGTGAAATTGAATCTATAAATAATGTTAATTCTGGCATCTGTATTTAAAAAGGAATAGTCGATATCCATCACTTACATAAGACGGTGATACAGAAGAACACGTGTGTGAAATTAATTTTTCATAGCGTCTGAGTTACTTATGAGTTTTTAATTAATCGAATAATTTAGAGTGTATTTATGATTCGACGGATCCTTACCGGCTTTTGCGTGCGATTTTATTTAATTAGTATAATGTAGATTGTAAGAATTAAGATAATGAGTAATTGCAAATTATAAAAAATTTCATAAATCGATTTTAAACCAGACAATCGGTGTGAAAAAGAAATGAACAGTAATCTTAAAGTAATTGATGAAATTATTATTACGAAGGCCGCAGGGAATAAACGAATGAGCCATTTGTTAGTTACATATACTAGGAAGTTATTTCCAAGGTACTCCGAACTGTCAAGGTGTATAGAATTACCGTTCAGTGCAATATATATGCTGTTTATGGGAATAAAAATTCGGTAGTGTATTTCAGTTTTCATCATGGTATGTTCATACGTATAATTATAAGTTTAAAAGTACATATGCACTAGCATATGGTGCAAATGTAAATTCCATTTTATAATAGAGATCATTGGGAAATTAAAAATCTGCCTTACTGTTATCATACACGAATAACCTGACATCTATATCCAATAGATGATGATCATTATGGGAAGATACATTAAGGATTCTGACTTAGTAAATACTGAGTAATAAATCTTAGTGATTAAACTTGCTCAGGATTCTTTCTAAAATTAATGAAGAATCATTCGTTTACGTTAGGAAATCAATGTATTTTCGAATGCGAATGTTATCGATGGATCAATAAATACTAAAAGCAAATGAAATTTGTGATCTTCAATGACCGGTTATTTTCAATGACTGACTATGAGAAAATATAATAATTTTACTGTTGTTCTGATATCCCATCATGTATTAGAAAATCGCAATGTTTATTATAGAACTTATCGATCATTTGTCTTGCTTTCGAAAGTATGCTGCTTATCTATACTTGGATAAGATCTTTAGAAAAGTCTTTCCAAGAAATATTCCTGATCTTGAGACACAATAGATTTTCCGCTCATTCTGTGATTGAAAATCGATTAATTTTTTTTTACTTACCAGATTACTAGTACGAATTACAAGGACTTCTCTTATCATAAAGTTACAACTTTCAATTGACTTCAGTACTTGTGACTTAATTACATATTACCGTTTGTTCTATTAAAAATTTATCATTGTTTCATGTATCGGAAAAAGAAGACATATTTTTCTTTCAATGATCGATAAACTTTGTTTGATTATTTCTTAGAAACTCTATTGAAGTACTTCCCCTTTTATAGTTTATTTTTAAGTTTAACATAGAAGAGAAACTTACGATGCAGATAAGAGAAGCCACGATAAAGGTTAATCCATGCATTTTACTTTGCATATCAAATTTGTGCACTTATGTTTATCCCGTAACTATTATACTTCGGAATAAACGGAAATACATACTATGAACAGTATTTTTATTTGGCAAATTACTTATTTATAGCCATGGCAATATCGTTGATTTTCAATCGTTTTCCGGGACAAACAACTTCATCAGTCTGTACTTTCTTAAGTAACTGAACGCAATTTCTATCGCTCGTCAATCTTAGAGAGTTTGATAAGGAGGCAGGAAGTGAAATAAGTATAAATAAAGAAAAAGTGTAAGTTGAAATTTCACAATAAAAAAAAGCGTTCCCAACTCGTTGGAATGAATAAAGAAAAAAAATAAGCTGAAAAGTTACGAGTAATAGAATGAAACAAGAGTTGGTTAAAAAGTAGATAAAAAGTGCGCAAATAAGACTGTATGGTTCTTGTAGAGATGGTGTATTATGATCTGCGTAGGGAAATCCCGTTGGCACCTTACAGCGATCTTTACTTTCCACCAGTGACGTTTACAGCTATTCGCCAGTTTTTAACTTTCCGAAATTCCATGGGGAGCTAATTCTAATTCGAATAATCGATAAAGCGTGACGGATATGTTTACACAGGCGTTTCTGTTAAGAAATTTGCAAACGCGTGCGCACGCGGGTTGTGCGCATTTTATTCTAGGTTAACAACGACGAAATGATATTTCCACGACGACGCTCCATGCTGATCAACGCGACACTCGCGGATCTTCTACGAACTTCTGTTCTGTCAATCGGTCATTTCTTATTTATCCGTTGTTCACTGTGCGTCCGTTCTTACGGGTTTCCTTTTTCCGCCGCGAGTTTTCTGAAATGCAAGATGTTTTCTATAGTCGGTCCACGAGTAAAATAGCTTACAGTAACGCATGGGAGCACGTGTTTCGTGCTAGAGACTCCCGTAGCAATATTTCTGAAATGCCAATGCTCTTTTGCCAAAGGTAATGAATGATTTTCTATTGATTTCCAATGATTTACCATATATTACCTTTGGCAGAAAAGCATTAGTAATGGGAAATTTTGCTATGGGCTTCGCATTTTTCCATCTGTCACTTTAAGCTATTTCGCTCGTGAACCGACTATACTTTAAAATATTCTTGCGTGTTAACATACTTTCCGCATTATTTATTAATATTTAAATTGAAACTGCGGTATTGGCACATTAACTTCCTGATAACTACATAACTTGAAGAATTTATAGGTTTTTTAAAACATTTTTATTTCTTGAGACGCTGTCGAATGGAGTGAAAGCACTTATACCTGTGGCACGGTCAGGGTGATGCTAGTGCTAATGATCAGGAAAAAGAATTGTACATAAGGTAGTACAAGCGTTGAGCGAGGCGTACTGATTTTGTGATATTGTTTTTATTTGGGAAATTACCATGGAAAGATATTTAACGGTTCACCTTAACAAATTTGGAAGCAATCGACCATCTAGTGTCGAAGATAAAAAATTGTAAAGATTCTCGTATGGCGTTTTCACGTAAACATATCTGAATGATACGGTAACACTGCACACTGTGACGCATGAAAGGGGACAGAACGCGGACGCGCGCTTTTCAAATTAACATACGACAATTTTTGTACCACGTAAAATGTTAGAGCAATTCTCCTGCTATTTAAATAAATAAACAGATGAACAAATAAAATAAATAAATCATGAATTTTGCTTCGTAAATGAGTATTTAATTAAATAAATCTTGCAGATGTTACATATTAACAAGAATAATTTATCTTCACATAAATCTATGGTCACATATAGCTCTGAAAAACGTAATAATGTTATCGAGTATTTTGGACGTTTTGGTTACTTAAGGTTCTACTTAAGGTCCTCTTGTTTCTCCGACGATAATTCTTTCAGTCCGGAGGAGCCGCTTTGCTGATGCACTTTTTCCAAGTCAGAATACGCGAGTCCAATATGTGCAATTTTTGTATCATACCGTCACAAATTGTCCCATCCAAGGGCTCTAGAGTGAGTACAATTTTCGCTATCTTTTGCGTTTGTCTCTCTTCATTCAGCGCCTTGGTATAAGATTTTCTGTACTGATATAAGTCTATTGGAGATATGAATTTACAGATGACTTTTTCCAGAACTTCCACATCGTATGAGGCTTCGTGAAACTGTTTGGTTGAGTTTTTCTGAAATAAATCCAACACCAGCGTTGATAGCTGAAATTGACCTTTCTCTTTTCGATTCGGAATCTGTTTTTTAGTAGAGATAGAGAATCGGAAAAGCCAACGATAATGGATTTGAAGTCGTGGATCATTAGGTGATCCAGGAGATCGTTTCGATGAAAAATCGAGTAATTCGAAAAATCTTTGTAGGGCATCTTTCAGCGGAAATAACAGTACTTTTGTGCCATGGAAAAACAATTCTCCGTTTCTATTCTTCAATCCAGTGACGAGCGAAGCGCTAGTTGCAATAGATTTTGACGGATTGATATAAACGGAAAATGTACGATCATCGCTCTTCGAGGCAATTTGTAGAATGTCTGCACATTTACCGAAACTCGACGATTCGAGATCGCAGTAAACGATTTTGCAGGACTCTTGAGTAATTGCAATCTCTTTCTCGATGTTATTATTCATCTCAATACCATCGATGCGGTCTAAGTATACCTCGATGCCGCAGTTTCGCTGGTACTGAACTTCTTCACTCTGATGCGTATTTTTTCTAAAATCTTCTCGCGATCGTTTCAGTATATTTCACCGACTTCGCTAATTTTCTGTTTATTTGTTTGTTATCGATCAATATATTCTTCAATTTTATTACTTTCCATAGCTGTATGGTCTGAGTGCATGAATTTTTATTTAAATTTCTAGTGTCGAATCTCAGTTTTAATGAGTCTTGCATAATGTTGCCTCATTTTGTACTCACATAAGTATTGGAATCTTATGTTGAATAATTCAGGTGATTCGCCCCTCTTTAAGGAAAATTCGATATGTAATACCTAAGATCTTACAGTTCTTCGTACAATTTCTCGATGTTCTCTATAACTAGTCGTCGCTCTTCTTCCGCAGCTCGTTTGCAGCTTTCTCTGGCGGCTACTTCAATAGCAGATCCAACCTCTTGCTCGTATCTTTGGAATAAGTCTCCGGATGTAGGTGGTATATTGAGACAGGCCAGCAATTTATTCAAAGCAGTGCAACAAATTCCAGCGTGAACAGCACCTATTATGAATGTTATTTTATAAGTAAAAGTACTCATTAATAAATTGCGAAATAGTTGATTAAATGTACGTCGCGATATGTACTTGCAACAAATATGACAAGCCAGCTTACCAAGTATGGATTTCGTGTTGACGTCTGAGAGTTCAACATTTTTTGGCTACAGTGCATTTTCCTCATAGGAACTTCTGTCAGGATGGAACAATTTTGGCAATAAATACGTAGAATGATTTAAAACGAGCTTTTTTTACGTTAACAATGTCTTTCAACGAAAGAACTTGTATACATTGGCAGCATATTAGATTTTCGCCGAGCTCCGACACCTCTACAATACGCTATCCAACACACAGGTGTTCTTCCTCAGGCTCTTCAGCTTGAGCTTTACTTGTCTTGACGGCTGTAGCTTCCTTTTTTGCTTCGTTCATGCTCAACAGGGCTTTTTTTCTTTTTTCGAGCACACATTTTTTCACCAATCGTTCTCTGCATCTTCCGCGGTTCATCCTGCTACAATCTTATTATTCGCACATAATCGCACACCTTACTTTTGTAGCCTCGCGTAAACAGACTACGACAGAACGACCGACTCGATGGAAAGTGCAGCGTTGCCAGGATCGTTCAGGTAGTCGAGAATATGTCTCAGATGCGTACGATAGCATAGCACTTCGATTTGATAGGTTGGCAACAATTACAGTCTGAACCAAAAGTTTTCGAGACGTAGATGGAGTTTTTCACGGACTTTAACACACATAGAATAATTTTTTGTTCGGACTATCGCACGATAACTATCTTAAGATATAAAACATCTTCTGTTTAAAGTAACGTGCCATCGTCATTACGTCATTACCGCTAAAGTAATAAACAACTAAGAAACGATGACTTCCTCAACATTTGTTTTATCATCGGTTAAAGAAGGCTTTTGTGGAATACGCCCTCGCTCATCACACGAATCCACTGAAATTACATAAGAGGGTACGATGGTGTTTTCGCAAATATGCATTTTTCGCTGATGACCACGGTCACCTGCACAGCCTGCACTCAATTGCATGGCTGCACGCAAAAGCGAGGCGCAAGTTTTCTCACGAAACGAATATCACGTTCCTTTACTAAAAGGAAGGAAATACCGTTGAAGTAAAAAGTCCAAAATACAATTTCGACTGAAGTTAAATTTGGATACAGCAACAACACCAGCAGGTATTTGAAGTTCATCTTTTCAGACAACAGTTCCTCGAATTCTATTCTGAGACATGTTAATTCCAATCCTGTCACTATTCTCACGCCTTTCCAAAGAGGCCACTAACTATTGCACACACGAGAAGCACGAGGAACGAAAATCATAAAATAAAAGAAAGAGAATGAAAGGGAAAAAAGAGATGAAAGTAAAAGTGGCTGGCAGGAAGAGGAGTGGAGGAAAGGCGAACGTCTCGACGAGCAGGTTTGCCATTGGGCGCAGGTGTGCCATTTAATTTAATTGATGGCCACCTACACCGCTTTCGTTTACTTCGTTTTGATCCATCCACTTTAATGGCATCCCGTTGTATGGCTTTTAAACGATAGTATGCGGGCACAGTGTCACGGAGTACACTCGCGAAATTTGCTTCGTCGCAGGTATCACGCTGGAAAGGAGGAAACCTGCTCGACCGGGATTGATGATCGAATATCTTCGTAATTGAACAGTGAAGTCTAAACAGAGACTCAGCTATGTCCTCTTCTTCCGTTCCTGAAGATTTTGAGCCCCACTCTGTATACAAGAAACGTTTGTGTATACCAGGTCTCGGTAGGGGGCAGCTGATTGGTTGAACGGATTGACGGTTACTTGGAAAATTGTAAAATTTTTTTAGCAAGATGTGCAAATCAAGTTTCAGAGATTTCATTGCCAATATTCTTTATGAGTCGTTATGACGCTTGATCATGCTAATCTATCCACTGTCTATGCTCTTGGCAACAGAATAATCGGAAGAGGAGAGTCATACGCTCTACACACTAAAGAAAAAGGAAAGTTCGAAATAACCTGGAAGCTCCTCGAGAGCGTAGTTTTCTCGATGAACGCGCTACCCGAGACGCGCCGCGTTGCGACTCTTCACGAGGATCATCAGCTGACTGCAGATCGGTATGCTACTTTCCATTTAATCGCATACGCACACATGCATCAACGCGTTCAAACTACTAGGCCGTTTTAATAGAATTGAATGGATCTCATAGTGTACCTAACGCTGTGTCCTTTTCAACTATAGACATGCTCTAGAATAGGCAAGATATGTAGGAGCGAATGTAAAATTTTTAATAATTAGGCCGTATTAATATTTTAATGATGTTATAAGAGGATAACGTACATTATAATTTATATGAGGAGACTAATAAATGTTTCGAGGCACATATACGTATATCATATTCATAAATATTTATTACTCAAAAGAATGAATAGCTCAAAGAAACCATTTTTATACTCAAAATTTATAACACTTGTTTCTCAGTTTTTTTGAAGAATGTAAACGAAATATTTCAAAACTGTTAATTGTAGACTTTAGAGCTAACCCTATAATATCGTCATTACACATATATGTACATATATCTCGACAGTAATTGGACGAAGTATAATTTTGACAAATATTTTTAGTAGACCGACTGAGTATCGGATAGAGAGAAACGAGTTTAAGGTTTCTTGTAATCTCGTAACTCAAGATCTTATAGATTCTAGGCGTCATAACGTCAGCAGGTTCGACAATTGTTATCAGACTATTTCAAGTTAAGCTTGCTAGGATGCCGTTGCTGTCACCTTCGATTTACATTACTGAAGAAACGGACAACGGTATTCCTGCTGATCGAGAAGTGCGTGATCTAGAAGAGTGCAAGATTGTCAAAACTATATGTAATATAGCATATGTTTCCACCGTGCAGGGTTGAAATAGAGTTAACCAATCAAGTTAGTTTATTCCGCTCAAATCTCGTTTTTGATTAGTTAACTCTATTTCAACCCTGAACGGTGGAAACATATGCCTAGATTACGGATGGCATTCGTATCCAGGTCTCGGAGAATAAGCTGCTCGCCGAAATACGAGAAAATTTTATTTATTACGATTTATGTTGTCAAATGCCGTCAAAATCTGTAATCATTTAGTTGCAATATGTGGTTGATGTAAGTTTTTCAGTGAAAAACATTACTTTGAAGGTGGAAAAAATAAAAACGTATGTTTACTCTGATCGTAGAAAATCGATTGAAATGAATGTATATTTTTTTATGAAAATCTTTGCAGATTTATACTTTGATTGATTATGGCGGATAACCTAATAATTTAAGCGTGCTTAATTCTTGCTATTTATCGTAGCGACACTCAATAGTGACAAATGGAAAAGGACAGTCATTTTTTTTGACATTTTAAACGCATTATTTAAATATATCACTAACGCGAAATTATATCTAATTAAGTATTCAGTTCATTGAAGAAATCTATAATTTACAATACAAAAAAAATCTGTGAAAGGAGATAGTGGATAGATTTATTTATTTTGGTTTTAGCATCGACGCTTCTCGTGACGATCACGAATTAACAACTGCTTTTCTCATGAACAAAATGTTCACTCGGTGAGATGTTTAAGTCAAAGAATATATCATGAAGCAGCACGTTTTGAACCTTGACTTTATACAATTATCAAAGAAAAAAAAGGGATCGTTGATAATCTTAATCACAGCTGCAATGAATATAAGCTACTGCCCCAGTCTAGAAATTTTCGAGCCCTCTCTGTCGTGATTCAGTCATTACTATCCATTTAATTAACTAGAGTTCATCGGTGCTCTGTGTAACCGATCGTTTAGTGTAATTACTGATAATCGATCGATAATAATCGGCCGACAATCGATCGGTGCGATATAGAAGAAGGAGAAAAAGCCTTTCGACTTCCCGCTGCTCCGCCGGCAGGGGAGATTTTCTCACTGTAAACGTCCGTTAGAGCGTAATGGCTGCGAACGAATTAGCGAATATAATTGAAGCCCGTTCGATTCGAGAGCGAGCCAGTGCCGGTTTCGCAATTCCCCTGACTGGATCAACGGAGTTACTGAGTAAGTGAGCAAGTGAGCAACTGAGCCACCGAGCCGCAGCAAATGCTCAGCCACACCCTCCACCTTTCACGAATCTCCTGTCTTATCCTGCTTTGTCCTGGGACTTATCATACGTGTCGCCTTAATCTCACGTTCTCCTTTTCATACCGCAAAAGTCCTGCCCTTGTAAAAGGAAATTCTAGATCGTTCAATGAAAATAAAATAAAAAGATTCGCTCTGCTTATGAGTGTCTATTTTTTGTGGAAAATATTTATCGAAATTATCAAGAATGAGATACGTTCAGTTCATAATAAAAAAAAGGTCCAACGAGCATGTTCTATTTTTTAAGAAATTGCATAGTTGTAAAAACATGATTATTTCAGGTGCATTTTCATCGTTCTTTAGAGCAAAGAAATGAAAAACATCGTTTTCGTTTTCCTAGGATCTGTACATAACACAGGGAACTGCATGATAGTTTGTCAAACGTAATAAGGCGTAATAAGATTGAGTTAATGAGGTCATACACTGTTGGTTATATAAAACCATAGAGAAGCTTCTCGGAGGTATAAGAGTGTAAATAGGTGGTTTTCGCGAAGAGATAAGAAAGAGAAGGAAGAAGAAGTGGGAAATATTTGATAAGAATAATCTGAAAGCGATTAGACGTGCGTTAAACACTGGCATAGAGTAGGCGTGCATTTCAACCTGCAACTAAGCCCTGGCATAGTTGTCAGACTGCTGCCGGGCCGTTACGGTAACCTACTTCGACGACAGGAGACATTTCTGAAATGTCACACGCGTACACTGGCACCGCAACACCACCGTATCGCTAACGCATAGTCGTAGCAACGCGTAACTCTTACATTCACCAAATGCGAAGAGTTATACAAAAATTTGCCGCTATACCTTCAACTAGGCTTGGATTGTGCGCGCTAAAAGTATGCTAATACGATCTCCACGTACCGGGTGTCCTGTACATTTAAAAGTATATTGAGGAACCTTGCGAAATAGTGCTTAACGAAAGGTGTGCAAAAATGATTGCTAAAGATGTTATAGCGATGGGTCACGTTAAAAAAATCGATTGAACAGAATTTTCAAACTTGGATAATGATAAGGACTTGTTTTTTTGCGATAACGCTGGATGCACAAACAACCAAGAGCAATGTTCAAAGAAGAATTTTCTCGCCGGTGCAAGAACGAGTCATCATCCGGCAGTAGACGTGTTCGGCAAATTACAAAATAAAAGCCTTCGGGTGCAGAGCCTTTAATAGTTTATAATTAAATTCCTGCGGTCGCCCCAGGAGTGAGTAGGTACTTTCTATAAATTGCGACAAAACGTGGGACGCGCGCGGTCGACCGGGTATAGAGATAGGAAAGATCGAAGACGAGAAAAAAAAGAGAATAGGTTATCCTTGGCGGAAGATTATTTCAGGTACCTGTAGAAGATTGCATAATTCCAACCCTGATGTCAGAATTTCACATCAGTCGCTACATATTATTAATGACGTTCGCTTCGTTCTTTATATTTTTCTTCCTTGCCTTTTTTTTATCGCAAGCCCATTATCTCGACCGTACTGGCCGATAAAGACAATTGAGAGACCAAAATGAAATGAAGAAAAAAAAGTTATATTTAATCGCCGAAAGGCCGAATCGTTCTCTTCGTCCCCGATCTGACGCCGCTAGCAGCGATCTAGTGGTCGATTGAGAACTGATCTAATGCCGTTTAACGGTGACGAACGGTCTCTTTTTTCTCTCCTGTGTACCTACGTACATAAGTACAAGATTGCGTATAGCTCAACGAGACGAGCGATAAGATCACTAGAGAGACCGTCGGACTCGAACGATCCATTTCTCCGACACTCGAGATCGAAACACTCGTGTCTTGAGGCTATCTTACCAAACTGATTTTAAACTTATGCAGGACGTGCATGTCGGTTCTTTCATGGAACAGATATACACCACGTGGTATGAGACGATGTTAGACCGGACGAGATTAATAATCGCAAATTTGTTAGGAGAGAATTTCACTTCGAAATTCCATCCTGAATATCTGTGACGTTTTGACGTATCTATATATACGGTTTCGTGATTGAACGGTTATCATGAGAAATATTATTGTGAATGAAACACCCTGTATGCGTACTATGTAATGGACTGTCACCCGCATCAACCTATAAACATTATTCTGTCGGAATCTTGCATAAGTCCAAGCAAGTTACTCGTTAACAACAAATACATTCCTGTCATGAAATTTACATGGAATTAATTGGCACATATATTCAACCAATTATAACGAATAGTAAATGGATATTGGGTTTTACCTAATTTATTGGATATTTATAATATTTGTGCAATGCGTGAATATGTGTACCATTGAATAATAAAACTGATCGTTTAATAATATAATTTTTGTATGGAACCCGCAGTTTTTATTACCTGCGCTTTTACAACGAGTGGCCTTTACTTTCAACTTCTAGCGATGCGACCTTTTTCTTCAAGGTGCCGAGCATTGCATCACTATTATACGTAGGATAATACATAGAGATATAGAGGGGAGCGATCGATGATTGCTCCAATGTTGTCAATTGATTTTTAACAGTACGATCTGTCGGTCATGAAATAATGGCTGTCAGTTCTTTATAGAAATCTTATGGTCCTTTTAATCCTCTTATTCATTCTTTCTGGTTTAGATATTGTCTTGGAAGTTAGCCAATACGAAACGTCGATAGCTCTTTTTGAATTTTGCCGCGGGCCAGTTTAGAACATGCTAAATGAAGATGTGCGTGTTCATACATCTATACATACGTGTTGGCATCAGATTGTCACTGTCAAAAGTACAAATGGACACGTGGAAGCATTTTATTTATTAATACAACACGTATCCGAACTGTTGATTTATCACTTTTATATAAATATTTAGTACATTATACTTTTTAGCATTTTACCTCTATCTCACTTCGAAGCTAAAAATTATTTGAATTGCTTAAAGGATGCAACAGGGAACAACATTTTGTACGGATTCATAATCAGACATTGATATGTCCTTTGCCGAGTATCAAATTTATGTATATTTATAAATCTTTTGTTTTTCAGTAACTGTTTTTCAATTCTTTCAACCTTTTATTTGTAGTTTTTTTTTAAATTTTATCACGATTTCGTTCAGGTATCGTCTTTGCTCAACTGCACTTGTACATGCACTCGTCATGGACAATGAAATACAGGCTAGCATGGCGCCCGTGCGCGTGTTTTGTGTAATTGTGTATAATTGTACTCGTGACGAGGGCGGCCCGAGCGAATTGGTTACTTTCTCTGGTATATATAACGAAAAGATGAACGTCCCGGAAGTATCCCATAGCAAATTGCGACTGAATGGAATCAGGTGATGCATGATTTAAATATAATTTTTGAAAAACTTGCTTACGACTTTTTGGGACTATCGGCAATCAATTTAATAATAACAATAAACATTTTTCTATTGAGAAGTTCCGAATATTTTAGTACAAACGTATAGAATTTTATATTAGATTTATTTTTCTATGCAACGGATTGCTTGTTCATTTTGAGATCATGAAGAATGCATAGTGAAAATTGAATCAAAGATATGTAACTCAAGCTACGAATCCTTTGAGAAAGGTGGACTTTTTTCTCAAGGCTGTAGAAAACGTCCTTGATTAATCAATGAGTTCTAGCAGTCGCAAAGCACTGCGAGTTTACTTTGCTAAAGAGTCCGCGGGATTGATTCAGTTATGTAAGAACAATCTGGGGCAAAATCACGATTCATTTTCGTCGCCGCCATATTGAAAATGCTGTAATGTAATCACAACGAAAGGTCAACAAACTAGTACTGGTACGACGAGGCATCGGATACCATCGAGGAGGGTTGGTCTGTAATATTATAGGATATGCTTTGCACATTTTCTGCATTTTATGCTAAGTAATTTTAGTAGATATCGCGTAGATGGCAGAAATACTAAAAATCCATTATGATAATAATGTTATGATCTCTTGATATATATATATTCACAAAAACTGTTTATAGCCATGCAAGGCATTTATACGGTAATCTGACGAATTAGTACATACTAGTTATACTGTGTTGTAAATTTTATTATATACATTCATTAGAAAATTGACACTATCTTTCAATTAGTAATTATAACTTTTCCTGCGTATTGAGTATTTTTATTTTTAATAGTTCAAAATATTCATCGTGCCAACATTTTCTATAAACTTGCAATAAACTAGTTCGATATTGAATTTTTAATTAATGACGATTGTGAGTTATATATCTAGTGCTTACCAGTACAATATATACAAGGCTAGTCATCTCAAACGCACCACCTAAATTTACCTTTTCCATAGACATCAAATGGACGGGCTAACTTCAGTTTGTGCATTTGAGCTGACTAACCCGGTTATATCGTTGTCTATCGGCAACGGAAGGTCATACCTAATAGTAACAAAATTTTATATGTAACTAATGACGACAGAGTTAAATTGATATTAATTAGATAATTTATAAGCCATAATAGCTTTGGGTTCTATCTATCGAATTTTTTTGTTTCTCATTCTCTCTTTCTCTCTCTCTCTCCCTCTCTGACCGTTTGACACTAGACCAACAGCTAACCTCTGTGAACTTTCCAAGATCTTCAAACGAATTGTCCACAAAGAAATTACTGATTTCATTGCAACAAACACATACTGGACCCATGTCGGTCAGGTTATAGAAGGGATTTTAGTACTCAATCTGCCTTATTACGAATTTGTCACGATGTCAGACGAGAAGTCGATAAGGGGCGCCTTACGATTCTTGTTCTATTCGATTTTAGTAAAGCCTTTGACACGGTTAACAGCCGTTAATCATCTTAAACTACTCATGAAACTTCGAAAGATAGGCTTCTCTCACAATGTTTTGCATTCGATTTTCTCGTATCTAACAGGCCGATCTCAAGCCGTGATCGACAACTGCGGTGGTAGTTCATGCTGGCTGGCTACTACTACGGGAGTGCCCCAAGGTTCCTTGCTGGGCCCTCTTCTGTTCTCTCTTTTTATTAATGATATTGGTGATGAACTCTTGCACTCACAGCACATGATTTTCGTGGATGACACACAAATTAACTTAAGTTGCTTGCCTTCTGAACTCGCCATTGGCATTGCCAAAATTACACAGGACGTAAACGTCATTGCTAGTTACGTCAACGAAAATGGACTCAAATTAACGAAGTTTAAAGTGTTCATCTGGCGCAGCGATGCATTCATGAGTTGGATTGACGTCAACAGCTTGGCTCCAATAATAGTAAATGGCACTATCCTCCTATACGTCGACGAAGTTCGGAATCTCGGTGTTATTATGACATACATCCGACCTCTTATGGTGGAGTCATGTCATGTCCATTTCTAGAAAGGTTTATTTCTCCCTCCACAAATTGAAATTTCATAGAAATGCTCTGACACAAGAATTAAAAACTATACCAGTCGTCTCTCTCATCTTCCTCCTCCTCGACTATTGCTGTCTGATAAACACCAAGCTTCAGCTACTTATAAACATGTATAAGCATAAGGTTTATCTTCAACTTAAGGCGTGAAGAGCATATCTCACCGTACTGTCGTAAGTTGGTATGGCTCTCTGTTAGATCTAGGCGTCTATATTTTCTCGGTATTACCATCTTCAACATTCTACAGGGTAATTCTCCTGATTATCTCTTAGAGCTTAGAGGGACGCATCGTAGTGCCTCTCGCGCCACTAAACTCGGTGCGTCTTCTTTATTTCTAAACATTATACGTTAACTTATCGCAACTATTTCTACCTTTTAGCAATCTATTTCTGGTACTCTCTCCTTTCGAAGATAGCGTCGTCGCCCTCAATTGGGATACTAAAATCCCGATTATTCGCATACCTTTTTGCCCGGGACGTATACTTTGCTTAGTATTTGTTCTTTGTCACCATGCTTTTCTACACATAAGCCTCATTGTATTATCTCAACTTTTAGGTTGTACAATCTCAAAGACAGATTGGATATGATAATGTTGTAGTGTTATTAGTGTTAAGGTGGGTACTGCGCGTCATGATTTAGTGTCATACCTACCATACCTACACATACTATTTTAATTTTAATTTTATAATGATGTAATCTTTTGTAACACATTTGTTCGACTCACGGTGTAACTAAGACATAATCAATCACTCAATCAATTAATCTCTCATTCTCTCTCTCCCTCTGTCTCCCCCTCTCGCCCTTCCCGCATTTTGAATACTGCGCAGTTGCATATGCAGACATCTCAGCTGATCTGGCGTCAAAACTTCAAAGGAAGTTCAATGCTTGCGTACGGTACGTTCTTCGTAAATCACGGTATGATCATATCTCGGAGTTTCGCCGTGGGTTGGGATGGCTGACGCTGGCAAATCGTAGATTATTTTTTATCGGCTGTTTATTTTACAAGGTGCTGCGTCTTGGCCAGACTCAATTATTCTCCGATCAGCTTACCTTCCGCCTACAAAATGCTACGCGTCGCAACCCGTTGCGTACAGATGAGCTGCTCGTTCCTGCTGCTCGTACCCGTACATATCAGCGGTCCTTTTTAGTAATGGGTTCCACCTTCTGGAATTCGCTTCCACCTACGGTCACGGACTCGTCTACTCTAAATGAATTTAGGCGAAACTGTTTTGAGTACCTCATGGCAGAAGAGTAGCGCATAGCCACCTAGCCTCGGAATACACTGTACGAGAGACTGCTGTCTCATCCAATGCCCGCTGTGTAACTTAAGCTAGGTTAGGAAGTACTGTGTGAATGGGGGTAGTTGGCATATGCGAATGAAACTGAAATGTACGATATTGTGATTACAAACCTGTATAATCTGTAAAATATATATATTGTAACCAATACATCGAATAATATTCATACCACGATGATAATAAAGCCCTGCTAGTCCGAATAACCGTAGCTATCAAGTAACAACAATTCAGAGGCATCGCGACGCCTAAATATTCCGTACCCCTCAGGCCACCTGGTCTACCGTTGGAGGGTATATAAACGGCGACAAATCCTAGCTCGAGCATTCTACCACTTGCGTTAGCTAGGATATCTTAAAGCAGAGAAACGAGCAAACCGTCTCGGGCAAGCGGGCAAACCGTCCCGCTTGACCATAATTTGTAAAGATACTTCTACTCTCGTAAACGAGCAAACCGTCTCGGGCAAGGAGCAAACCGCCTCCTTCGCCAGGTAGAATCACCTTACGCATTTCAGTTTTGCCGTCACTTTGACAATTTTGATCATCGTGCCGCACCCACTATACATGCCATCCTAAAGTCATTATAAACTTTTTACAACTATCTACTCTGAGAATAAGACTTTTCTTACTTCTCCGAGATAGTTACGTTGTGTGTGATAGGGCCACGTTAACCTGTGATCACGAGTTCCCCAGTGGAAGACTGCTCAACAGCACAACGTTTTTATTTTAACAAGTCAACTCTTTAATCAAATTCCGCTGGTCGGAGGCTGCTTTTAGACACGACTTCATCCTAACACATCTAATAATAACAGAACTCAATATAAATTACAAAGGGATAGAAGTATCTATATCCCAGCTGTTATTAGAAACCTGTCTTATCAATAGATTACCGCGTACGAAAGACAGATACACGTCGCCTGTAAAATACCGCGCATAATCATCATATAATTGTCAATAACATTATTATTCTATACACAACATCTACTACTCTGTTTACTAACATCCAGCAATACCTAGGCTGGTTCCCTTTAACACCACTGGATACCAAACTAGGACAATATATTTATTTCTTTTATTGTTCACAAATTTCACGTTTCCAAATTCATTGTTCCACCTAATTAAATTTCCTTTTCTAAATCACCGAGATTTCGGCTCGAGCCCGCCTTAGCTGCACGATTTGGAAAGCCATAGTCGTGCGAAAAAGGTTACAATACAATAGGTTACGTCTTTCTCAATTTGATTTTATTTCTTTCGAATGACTCTCACGATGTCTGGCATGGTACATATCCCTGATTAAATTGTAGACTGTCATAGATGATTGACAACTGACTAACTTTGGGAAGCTATTCCAATATGGTAGACAGTATATGTCTCCAAATACTGTACAGCGTGATATGACGTACGTGCTATCGGTCGGTGTCAGTAATACGATATGGTATGTTATTCTGAGCTAATGCCTATGTATTATTTTCCATTAGAATCCCAAGCACACAAAAGATCAGATCACGATTATTACTTCCAGATCAATAATCAAAGCCCGACTACAGCATCCTTACTTTTATATATAATACATTCCTACGCGTAGACGCATCGTATACGTGTATCGAGAATCGCCAGATAGACGATATTAATTCTCATGCAATATTCTCATTCGTTCCAGGCCGGTATTTTTCGCTTTATCAGATGCATTATTTCGCGAGGGCTTTTGCGAATTCTGTAATGCATGTAAAATGGGTACCGTTTACTTTGATACGTCAACGAGGGAGACGTCGTTGAAATATATAAAGAGTGCCTGCCGCACGTTCCGCGGATGGAGATAAAGAGGAGACTGGAAAAATTATGGAATACGTATATAAGAGGGATTATTGAAGGAGACAAATAAAAGGGGATAAAAATTGGCGAATGGGAAAAAGAATAATAAAGAGACAAGGAGGAGACGAATAATAAAATGATTATCGAATTATAATGGAGGATCAAGGAATTCCCATTCGGGAGTAAATTTTGACGAATCTCTACCAATGAAACAATGAGCGTCGATCTGTGTATCTGTGTATATGGGAATAAGTTCGGGATAAAGCCATGAGAATTCAAAGGTCGTTACTCCAACCGTCACCCTATATGCATATTGATGCACTATGCTAATACAACTCTCTCCCATAGACATTCACGACTGTCGTACACGTATATTCCAGGTTCAAAACCTGTCTCGCTCTTCGGCCATTAACATATTAGTTAACAGAGACACTACCGTGGCGCCACTATGCGAAATCAAAGTGAATCGCTGGTATCCTACACTATCCGTAAATCAATTTTGCGGCCATCGTCACCGAGGTTTTAACTTACAACCAGGTGTATTAAAACAACAGAGAGAGAGACGGAGATGGATTATTTAAGCACTCAAGACAAAAGCAAAAACCTTTCGTCTCTGGTAATTTTATTAAGCTGACTGGGGAGCGCAAATGGCCATCTTAAATTTTCAATCATGAAAATCGTAAATTACACGGAATTGATGCATTATCCTTATCGAACTCGAGTGCACGCAGATTTGTGTAAGTTCCGCAATTATTGAAATGGCACTTTTGGGAGGAATAATTGCAGAATAAAGGAATGGGACGCATGCAAGTTTTTGACGTGAAAGATGCTCGTGCGAAAATTTTGCAACCATTTCATTCCTTTATTCCGCAATTATTCCGCAATTATTCCTCACGAAAGTGCCATTTCAGGAATTGTGGAACTTACACAAATCTGCGTGCACTCGAGTTCGATGAGGATAATCTATCAATTCCGTGTAATTTAGGATTTTCGTGATTAAAAATTCAACATGGCCGTTTGCAGTCCCAAGTCACCTTAACAGGGGCTTTCGTGTGAGTTGAAATTTTCATTCTGGACATTTTTTTATTTTTCTTTCGAATGTGAAAGTTTTTCAAATTTGAAAAAATAAGGAAATTGTTGTCAAATTTCGTCAAAAGAATGTCACTTAAATCCCTGCAACGATACTACGATTAGGTGCGCCACCTTGCAAATTTTAAAACCATTTTTTAGAAAATCATAGTTTTTAATCTAGTGTACAATTTTTCTCAAAAAATGTTAAAGACGTCGAAATGCCCTTTTAGCTGCATATATGTATATAACATTAGAGCCTATATATTAAATCTCTTTTTAAAATTCTTTAACTTTTATAACTCATCGAAAGTGTACTTTTGCATACAAAAAATATTAAAAACTCATACATTGGAAAATAGGATAAATTTTTTATTAAAAGATTTAGGCAACTAATTATTTTTGAGGTTTTGTATAAGCGGGGAATGTGTGCTACTTATTTGTGCAAAAGTGCGATGTTCCCCCACCATCTGTTCTCTCAGTACATTATGACCATCTGTAGTTTTTGCAAGGATTACGCAGAACCGGGATAACTCAGTAACGATTACAGATAGTAGCTTCTATTTTATATTTTTTTTTTTCGGTAAATTCCTCCCAAGAAGCACCACTAGTGTCAAAAAATCGCCTACCTAGTATTCGAGTTGTACCTCTTCAAAAACACCCCTTAAAATAGAGATTCAACTTATACGAGCCCTCCTAAGGATACACCAAATTCGGATTAATTCTTGCTTCTTGCGAATTGCAATTCCTGAAAAACCCAAGTTTCCAAATCGAATGGGAGAGAAAGGGTCGCGCGATTCAGAAGTGCAATAAATAATCTCCCCGAGAAACATTTCCGGGAGTGGCCGTAGGACTGGTTTGGCCAAAGAAGGAAAAGTCTCTAATAAGCTTTTCCTATTGGATTTCCTCGACCAAAGTTAATTCCCCGGTATTTTCCCCTACCTATCAAATAGGTACTCCAGAAGCCATTATAGATACCCACCGTCGACACTCTAAAGTTTTACCCCAGTCAATCACACATAATAATGGTTGAGAAACTTCAATATAATTTCAATCGATGAGAGAAAGTTGATGCAGTAAGAAAATAGTAACAAAACCAAAATACAAACAAGTGGATGCACAGATCTACCATAAGCCACAAATTTGTGCAAGCACACAATCATCTTGCATAAATCCATTTTTGCAAAAAAAAATTACTTTTGCACTCAGTGGCATATATGTCATTTAGAAATAAAAAGCATTGGAACACTCCCACACATTCCATAGGGCCAAGCCTAAATATTATTATACATCCATTTAAGCAGTTGGAACAATTTAACCCTTTAACGGCTGACTTTTTTGCACTGATTTCACAAACTCGACTCATGGTGGATCGAAGTTAGCAGATATCCGATATGTAAAAAAAAATTTTTCTGAACACTCTTCCCCTATAAAGTATCCCTACATGAAAAAGCCACTCCTGAGACGTAAAAATTGTAATTCAATTTCCTGTTAATTTCTCTCAGTCTAAATTGAAGAAAAAATAATTCAGAACGTGCAGCTATGTTGCAAAAAACTTACAGACCATTACTACCCTTCTAAACCGCCCCTAAATTGAAGAAAACACCCCTGTATTTCAGAAGCATTACAAGTCGAGAATCTAGTGACTTACACCATTTTCAAACGAGAAAAAATTTTACTAAGCCATGGAAACCACCCCTTTGAAAAAGAGTTTTATAGACTATCAGTTCTCGACTTCAACCCCTATGGTTCATGGAAGGGGTTGAATTGTAATTTAATACTTTTTTCGCACAGATTACGTTAACTGTTATTCTGCAAAAAATATGCTCAAATGCAAGTCTTAATTTATTTGGTAATTTTTTTTCATTTTGAAGGGAGATTTTTGGCTTATTATCACTGTTAGGGGTGGTTTTTCTTGCGGCCCTTTCTTGTACATAATTTTGAGGTAATTTCAAAACATCTACATGAACTGAAGGCGAACGAAAAATTCTGCCTAAAAATTGTGCTAATTTTTCAGTTTTTCATGATATTGGCGCTTTTTGACAGGGTGTGTAGCTGGAAAAGTGCAACCCTCAGGTTGAGCAATTTGTGTTATATTTAGATCCATCCTTCCTCTTTAAAATAAGATTTTAACGAAGTCAATATGTTGATTTTTATAGAAAATATGATTTTTCAAAGTAGATGGGACGTATGTATCTCCCTGGCCGTTAAAAGGTTCAAAGAAATCCTAGCTATTCATTGAATCATTCTTTTCAATGAAATTCATACCTATTACGTACACCTACCGAATGCCGGGCCCCATCGAGTTACATCATTTCTTAATCTTGATGAAGGTAACCATATACCCCAAGACTCTCTTCTTTTTCATCTCGCAGCTTCCCATATCAGATTTTACCACCGGCCCAAAGCTGTCATGGTGATGGCGCTGGACTTTTGGCGCCGAAATGGTGCCAGTTGCCAATATCGACACTATAAAGAATTGTATGCGGCTTGTTAACAAAACCTCAGTGCTAGAAAACAGTACTGTTCCAGTAGTAGATATTATATTCATGATAACATCGTACACCAGTACCATGTAAAAATATTGACGCATCCACGTAGTAACGGCGTGCGTTGCGTTTACAAATAACATATCCAGTACTGAGATACTATTTTTTCCCAGCACTGTAGAATTAGTAATAAACCGCATGTATTATTTTATGAGGTTGATATTGACAATTAGTCAGTGCACAAGTGCAGTTGCCATCATCCTACCAGATTCAAGATCAGCAATGAAATCTTATACGGGCACGTATATTGTAGCAGTACTATGTTGAGACAACGTCGTTTTACCAGCCTACATGCAGAAAAATGATTATTAGAGCAATGGTTAGTATTTCGACAACAAATGGTAGTAGCAATGACAAAAATTCTGTAAAAATGTACCATTGTGATTATAAGTTCGTACCAGCTTACTTCGTCAATCTTACTACAGAATGGTTGGCATTGTCTCTAGAAATTTGTTGTTGTCCAAATACTAACTATTGCTCCAGTAATCCAACTAGATATTTTCCTCCGTGTATGTCGAACTAACAGTCCCACCTGTCTCGACCGTCGATAACGATTTAATATTTGAATTTAAAACTGATGCATTGCTAACCTACAATGACGACCTCTAACGGACCTTCGTTACATACTAATTCTCGGCCATTGGTATCGTCCCGACTCTGGACTTCTTTTTGTGCTGCCAACGAATTTTATACGGGTTCATTCGTCAAAAACACGAAATACATCCGCGGCATTGTTACCAAAGGTCGTCGGTTAATTAATTAACCGTAGACTAGTTAATGAAGAGAAAATTTTCCGTGAACAGATTGTTCACCCTGAAGCGCCCTTTGATTTAACAAAACATTTATTTACCCGAGATACGCTGGGGAAGCCGCCGCGTAGCCTTCCGTCTTTCCACATTCCATCCACCTTCCCTCATCAGCAGGCACCCTCTACCACCTAACGCCAACCAAACTTGCCATCCTCCTACTGTAATTAGACCCTCGCAAAATACCGTCTTTTATCTTAACGGCACAGGAGAAAAAGAAAACGCCCTCTTTGCCACGATGTTATAGAGGAATTTTGATTAATGACGGAAACAATCGAATTTACTTGATGAAAATGAATCTGAGAACCAATCAATCTCTTTCGCCTATGATTTTTTTTTTTTCAATAAACCACGTCGTCACTTTGAGCGATCAGCCTGATGAAAAATAAGATTAAACTAATTGGATTAGGTACCCTGCGATGCTATATACATTCAGGCCTATTTACGATCATCAGGATAGAAACTGACGGTGCATTTACGTGCGAGGAAACCATTTTACTTAACAACGTAAATCCCTCGATGATATTGTAACTAGCTGTATGTGCGTGCATTCAAAAGCTCTCTAATACCTAATACGATATACTATATACAGTACGTACTGTATACTAATCGTGGTTAGGGCTAGCCTGTTATCAAAACCGGGATTGCCAGCAATATCAATAATTTCCATGCGCGTCAGACCGTGTAATGCTGTCGATACTTGCTACCATACAGCCACGAACGAAAGCAGTCAGAGGACGAACGCGATTATTAACACGAAAATTGGAATTTCTCCCGAAATCCATTTGTTTCGTGTTATTGCATCGAGATTTCAAATAAAGTATTGATGACCGATAATCTCTATGAAATCGATAAGTGATAATTGGTGTATGAACAGGTTTGCATTATTTTCTCGGATAAAAAGTTAAGCACTTGCATTTTCAGTATTCAAGTCATGTAGCTCCATCTTGAATCGAACTAGGTCGATTCTGAAAGGTAGATTCGTACATCTTCTTTATTTCCATCTTTTTACCATCTTTTTGACCGAAACAAAATTGACGCGAAGGAAACGCGCGAGGCCCAATTCAATGTATATAAAGATACAGCATTGGGAAAGGTGTAGAAATTGATTGTCCGTTCTTGGGGCTTTGCTGATATTCTACCTGAGTTCTACTACGTATTGGTGCGAGCACGAGGTCGAAACTTCCAGTGAATTTCTACGTGAATTCTATTGGGTGATTTCGGGAGAAAAGCAGGTCACAAGGTTGGCAGCTCGGTATATAGAAAACACGAGTGATCGTGCTGGGTCGCTTATGGCATAGGGGGAGATGAAATTCGCGACGTGCCAGAAGTAAAAAATTACCTCAGCTCGAACGTTCTTAACCTCCCTAAACTGACCCCACGTGTACTCCACTCCCTTTTTTTCGTTCTATACCTTCTCTACCTTTGAAATTCCATTGCACTCACTCTGTATATACGACTTATTTCTCCGAGGTAATAATTCAATTGGAAACTATAATTTACGCGGTTAGGGGAAACGGTGAACGGTGAACCAGATTACACACGAAATTGGTTGTGTCGTCTGGTGCGACTGTTTAGAACGTTTATAGCTCGCAAGCGATAACTGTGCTAACCAATGATATTTGTGTGGGCAACATTGGTGATGCATTGACGTAAACAAGTACTATTCGGAACGAAGAAAATTTTCTTCCGAATACTGCAGGATCGCCGATCGTAAAGAATCGTTGGCTACGCCTTTGGTAACGTAGCCGACGGTAAGGCCATCTAGTGGCACATATTGGAACGTGCAGTTGATGCAAACCGGTGCAGGGGCCCGGTAAAAGTGCGACGTTTCCTGATGTCATTCATTAACAAATTTTCTTGTTGAATGGCTTTGTCGTTCCAATTTTGTTTGTTGTGTCTGTGATGCACAGGTAATTGTTATGTTTATTAAATGTGTCGGCATGTCTGTTTTTAGAATAGTTTTATGACAAATACCAGCAGTTTAAGACATTTCTGCCTGGCTCGAACGCATTCATGAAATATTGACGAAATTACGAATATATTCGTAATCTCGAATTTCTGCATATTTTGTCAACTTGCGACTGAAAAGATGAGTGTGAACTCCTTCTGCACTGATGTACAATAGTTTTCACTAACGATCGATTGGTATTACGAGAATAATTATTTACGGCATGAAATGACAGTTGAAATCCAAGATAGTCGATTTAAGTCTACAATATCCCGTGAACATTCTGTTTTTCGTTAAATTTCTTCAAATCGTAACAAAATTTTTCAGCCCATTACAAATCCATTTTAATAACAGTGCAAATGCATGTTTTCCTATAGCTGTAAATGTATTGCTCAATGAGCCATTTCACATGTCGTGCAAACTTAAACTTTTCGCAGCCGCTGTCGGCGGGAATACTGGAGAAAGCGTAAATAGATTGTAGGTAAACGAGATGCAGTTACCAATGCGAACGAATGCATTCCGTGACATTTACGTAGATTGGTGGCGGAGAAATCCCCCACTCCCATCCATGTGAAAAAATTATACTATATAAATTATACATAGTGTTTTGGTTAAAAAAAATGAATGTATATAACCCATATATAGCCTATATATCAAATATAAACATCTATAGAAAAGAAGGGCTAAAACGTTTATTGAACAGAAAATAATTTATTATATACTACAATTGAATATTCTAATGTACAATTTCAATGTCTAAGATACGTTCTGGTTATACGTTTGGAATAAATAGAAAACAATAAATAAAAAATTTAATAAAAAAGAGTAATACAAAAAAAAGTGAAACTGAGAAAAGCAATGTCGTGCTCGTGAGAAGTGGTTTTCAATTAAAAAAAAAAAGATCGTATACACCTTTTTATACTTTTTTGAAATAGCTCACACGTGTCTCGTTTATGACGTATCTGTCTATAAAGCAATCGGACGTGAGCTTGCTAGTAATTGGAATTGATTAATGAGCATCCACGTTAATACGCTCCAATACATATAATACCAAGTCCTAGGGGTTATGTACTTAGCTGTATATAGCATATAGCGAATTACGCACTGTACATGAGTCTCTAATGTATGCCGTGTCTATTGTACATGCATATATGCCTAAACATAGCCATATTATATGTGCAGAGTCATGTGCTATTGGCACTAGCAGCCCCTGACGCCGGTAGAAGCCTTCGCCTTTACGACATAGGAAACGTGAGTTTCAACCTGTTATGGACTTGGCCAAACCACATATGGTCCAATGCTAGACCTTTAAATCTCTACACGCATATACTGGTTTACGGTTTCAAATAAAAAAGTGAACCAACAGATGTTCCTCACATTTTCAAAATACAAATTGAAAAAACTGTTTCTATGAATTTCGTTATTTGGCCCCCCTACCTTCGATCCAAGATTCCTACTCAGGGGAAGCGGCTCAAAATTCCTTGTTCATTGATTATTGGAGCTTATAATTAGCTCGAAATTATAGAATTTGTGTATATGAATTTTAATATAGTGGGGGAAGGGGACTAGATTTAAAGAGGTATTACGTTCATTGAAAGTTTAAAATCGGTCTGTCGTCAGCTTGACGAGTATTTTTTCTGCTAGCCTTATATAGGGGTAACATTAACGCCGCTTAAAAAAAATGACGAACAGAAAAATATAGATAGGACAGAATATCAGCAGAAAAATAGCTTAAAATTTTCGAACCACTCTGCGTTAATTCTGCTCATTAGAATATTTTTTTAATGCTAGCATCAACCTCGATTTAAAAAAAAAACAGAAAATTCGCGATTAGAGCAGACAAATAGAAGGACAAGAGCTTTAAATTCTTTTATTAATAAAATTTAATTTTGCTAAATTGTTGAGCTGCTGACTTTACTCACGTGTGTCGCGCATACGTGCATAATATTTCTTCGTACATAATGGGGAAGCTGCAGTTGTTGCACATGTTAGGCCGCAAGCGAAGATACCATAACGAAGGAAGCTCAACCACATCCATGCACGTAGCACGGCAGTCACGAGACGAGAGTGCAATACTCGTTACAAGTGCAACAGATGCGTCGCAGCCCGGTGCCTGAATAGGCTGCAAGCATACATCAGGGTCCTGGTGCAAACAACACAAGGGTCATGGCGTAACGCACTTTCGAACTCGCCTATTGGCTGCATTGTATGTCAAAGTGTCCTCAGGTACCACAATTGCACTATTGACCTAACGAACTCGCGCAGAAAGGGACATTCGAGACTCCTGAAAGTTGGATCCACAAGGATGCACAAAGAATCACTCGTTCGATATGCTTATATCTTGATCAATGATGCATGCCAAAACCCTTTATAATATACTAGACACGTAATAGGTGCACAATAGCAAGGCAAGAGCATTCTTGGACTTGGCTGCACTTGTACATCCTTAGAATTCCTAATTCATTGATTCAAAATAGAAGTTTCTAAAAATAATATATATATGATTTACAAGGAAACATTTTGTTCGTGCAATCATCTGTTATATTGAAGACAATTTAATACGATCAGACTTCACTTTATTTCAACAAGTTGTACATTGGTCGATTGCTACCCAAGAACTGCCGTCTCATCTATCAGTCACCTTGCTCGCAGGCACATTGTTGTTGAAGCACACATTCGTACACGCATCTTCGCACTCACACATTGGCACACACTCACATACATCCGCCTAATTCGATTTAAATACTACAATATTTTAATGCTTAATATTTTTTAGAATATTTTTCAGCACCAAGTTCTTCATTTGAATAATATTCTTTAGTCATAATGTAAATAAATAAACATGATTTCACGAATATAAAGCTATGATTCAAAAATGACCCTAGTAACTCAGAAGGGTTAAAGATATCCAATATGTAAGGGGCCTGCTACTCTATAGTGAAGTACAGATGCTGCTAATGGACCCTCGACATCCTTTCAATAGTTTTCGTCAAAAATCTTCATATTTCAATATTCAAATGCTCTCCAAAAATCAATTCCGCCATGTTTCACGACAGAAGAGCAGTTAGTTTACACCATTCTACATAAATTTACAGATTGTTAAAGTGATAGCCAGTCCCCGCCTATCCTCAACCTCTACGAGGAAACGTGAAGAAACCAACCATGCATTTATACGTATCCAACATACATATGTATATACGGAGGCTCGGACGCTCAACGTTCCGTGCAAATGCAACGATCCGCAACGAACTCAAGAAAATTGCGACGCATTCGATTTGCAGAGATCGCCACGTAGAAACTGCCATTAAAATTCCTATAAACTTTCACGTATCGAAAAACGATTTTTTCTCGACGAAAATTTCGTTTAACTGTTGGTACAATAATAATGAGACAGAGCAACCTCACCATACTGGTTACTAACCAATAAAAAAAAGATGGATTAAAAGAAACAATGGGAAATATCCACGCCGATAACAAAGCTACTGCGAAGACGAGAGTTCCATAGGAAGGTGCAAAACAGAGACGTGATTAAAGAGAGAAATAATAATAACAACAATGATAATAAAAGAAGTCTGGCACACGCGAGAAAAAAAAGGAAAACACCCAAGATATCTATCAGGTGCCGTTGGTCTCGGGACTTTTCGAATTAATTCGCGAGCTTTTTGTGCCGGCTAAAATGTAAGCGCCATGTAATACGACGGCGCAACGCAACGGGCGAACAAAAGCCGCGAGCTCTTTGACAGAAGCGAAGGGTGGCTTTGCGGTGCACGCTGCCACGATGAGAGAAGAAGGGTTAAGGTTCTTGGTTTTTCACGGAGCCGGTAATGGCCGTGAGGGCAGAACATCGTAGAAAGAAAGTAGTGAGAGAAAGACAGAGAAAGAGAGAGAAAGAAAAAAGAAAGGGGGAATGGAAAACGTAGAAGGTGTATAGGTTGTAAAGGAAGGAACCACCACTTCCCTCTCGAGGTTTCCCGGGGTATTAGCGTCGGCCGTGAGCGTGTGCACATGCGCGCACGACAGTCAAGAAGAAATAAGAGTTAATGGAACAACAAAAGAAAACGAGCCACTGAAAATGCCACGAGACGAATAGCCCGAGATGCTGACTGGACCGCCAGCAAAATTTCTTTCCACTAAGGGTGTTCCCGTGTTCTAACCCCCATTTATTTTTATCCTACCAATAAGAAGACTGGTAACGAGGCTCTTACGACTTAACGACGCGTCTCCTAACGGGTTTTTTCAAAAAGTCTCTAATAAACTCGGTAGCCAAACTAAAAATTGAATACTTATATCGCAGATTCCTCTGCGGTACATATAGATATATACCGTGAGGGAAAAAGCGCAATATTCGCGGTAAGCCGAAAGGCACGATTATATTCTGCTAAAACTTTTCGCCAAACCATACCCGTCGGCCCGTTAATCCTTCCCCGAAGGTAAAGCTCGCTGAGAATGGACACTGCACGAATGGCACACGAGAACAGCCGATCTGCGCCCAGCACCGTCATGTTAAGTGAAGCTTCCCTGTAGCTTCGGCATTACGATATCCCCTCGCTTCTTTTACAGGCGATAAATCGAGAAAGCGAGGAACGTTATAGCTACAGGGAAAGAGATATACATACGTATATTCACAGGTAGAGATAAACTCGTGAGTCCGGTGTGCGTACACACAAGTACAAAATTGACTAACTTCATTCGATCCTTCGTGTATGCTTGTGGGATGGCTATGGGGATCGCTATGGGAAATGCAAACAAGACGCAGTACCTGTACAACAGTGACGCAAGGTTTTTATAATATATAAGTTTTCTAGTCGCTCCACAGTCTGGTAAACTCTAGCAATGTATCTACGCATAGTAACCAGCCAAGCCGGGCTATAACGTTACTGAAATAATATTTTCATTAGCTACTGCTGTCGGAAAAGCTTCATTGCAATAGGGGGTAGCTGGACGAAAAACAGTGCGGTACAAAGAGATTAAAAAAGAAGAAAGAGGAAAAGGACTAGAAACACCGTGGAAAAAAAACATGTCCGAGCGTAGCGCACTAGTATGCTGCTGCGAAACGAAGAATTTCTTTAAAAAGTGAGAAAAACATTGGGACGGATTTAAAAAAATTATTCGACTAAAAATTGCGTGCGTCGAACCTTAGCTAGTTTCGCATAAATTTTCAAACTCGCGTCATTCGCTAATAAGGAGAAATTAATTCGCATGCTGTGAAAAAAAATATATGTATATATGGGTCATCAACAATATTTAATCTATTTGTATATTACTGTTTAAAAGATACGGCCGAATTCTTAAAACAAGAAAAAATTAATTCATGTTCGCTCACATGTTCATCATATAGCAGCAGCTTTGGTATTACGTATATATAGGACGTGCCAACATTTTCCAATTATCCCAAAACGCGTTAATTTCCTCCAAGCTATTACCCGCAAGCTTTCCAAAGAATTTTCTACGCAGAGTATATAATACGTCTACCTATACCCATACTGACATTGATCAATTTTCTCTCCTGTTACGCGGACAGTATGAATATACCATAGATACTACATTGGACACTGTATATACCGTAGATACTGTAAATATCATGAATACCGTCGATATTGTGGATACTGTCGCCAGGTCGATGTTTTCCCCAGCTTTATCGGCCATCCAGTATATATCGTGGAAAATCAACAGGCGTCCACACGGCCTTTTTGTTCCCTTCCCATTAACGGAGAGAAATCAGAGGGAGGATGGGTGGGTGCGAAAGAGGGTCCGGAATATGGAGGGAAATGAAAAGAACGCGACCGAGAGAGTGAAATAGATAGAGGGTTAAAGAGAAAAGAAAGTTAAAAAATACCACCATTTCGTTCAAAAAAGGGGGCAGAGAAGCAGAGAGAGAGAGAGAGAGGGAGAATCATACATGGTGACCAGATGAATAGTCTTTTCCACCGTTGACGTACATAGTGCGTAACCGGATAACGTGTGCGGAGCGCCTGTATTAGCCGAACGTAATTACGAGCTGTAACGTTGAAATTATACCTTGTTCCGAGAGCGTAAAAAGGAAAATTAAAGGATGAAAAGAAAAAAGAAAGACTGTCCCTGAAACACTGTAACTGTAAATTGAGAATAATCATATTTGAAAAAGAGAAAGGTACAATTAATAATCAATATCAGGGATTGTAGTGCGCATTACTGTAACTGTTTATTAAAAAAAGAAAAAAATTTCTAGTAAATTAATATGCAGCAGTAGTAATTAGCGGGTAGAGTTTAACATGTTCCTCGTAGTACATCATTCTGCTTTAAAGGTGGAGCTGTATTATATTCTTACAGTAATTATTCATTATGAGAGTCTCCACTATCGCATAACAGATTTTTACTGTATAGTAATTTGTTAAAGTAGCAAAGATAAGTATTTAAATATCCAGACTATAAACATCTAGTCGAGAGCAGTGAAACTATAAATGAAAAATCAATAATTACTAGGTTCTAATCATTCAAACAGAATTGACACATATTTTTGCAGACTCTTTCATGAGGAGTATTTGAAAAATTGTGGCGTAAGACGCATATAATTTTCTGACATTTCACACGTATGCGTCGACTTTTTTCATACGTTTTACCTTCGATTTCTAATCAATCCTCATAGAAGTATCATTTCAGTAATGTCGAAACTGATGATAATATCTATGTATTTTCATTTTGCTCAAGATTAATGATTGAATTTGTATAATTTACGGGGTTTGATCAACGTGATTATCTGTGCAGCAAGACTAAAGCTCCCCAAACCCAGCAAAAGTAAATAATTTGGACTGGCAACGCACGTGCCCTGCTAAGGTAAATACAATTTGTAAATGAGGCCTTAATATAAAGGCTATACATATATATTTGTTCAGGGTATATTAATCAGGTTAACATTAAAAATAAAGGAGGAAGAAAAACAAGAGAAAAATGTCAGCGAGACCACATCCTCATTAAATTTACGTCACCTTACGCTTCGCCGGTCCTGATTGCATTCTAAGGGCGGATTCTTCCCTGTCCACATTTTTTCTTATCTCTTTTTTTTATAATATACTGCTCCCTTGTCAGTGGAGGCACGGCAGTATTCATGCGGAAAAGAGAATTCACGAGAAAACAGACGTCCGGCCAGTGTGTAAGAAAAATTGACGAGAAGGAAGAAAAAAAACAAAAAGAAAAAACAAAGAAGGAAGAAGAGCAACTGAAAGCCATGACAGAAATGTCCAAGAAGCAGGAAAAAACAACAGAAGCCAAGAGAAAGACAGAGACAGGACACTTCCGAAAAAAAATTATAACCGATCTCTAGTTAAAGAAAGGGTAGAGAAAAATGTAATAAATAACGAAAAAATAAAAGTTCCAAAACCAAAATAAAACTCTCGAAGAATAAACAACCGCGGGTCTCCATCTTTAAACCCCTCTGCCATTCCCACGTGTTCGTCTTCGACTTTTCGTTAGTCTTCGGTTCTCGAATTATCCAAGTGCCATCTCCATTTCTTTTCTACTATCGTATTTGCACCGCACATTTCCTGGCAAATACCGCAGAGAGTCACATCGACCTTACACTCCTCTTCCATTCTTTCACCCTCGCAGTGAGAGACAGCGAAAGCGAGAGTCTCTATCTTTTTCTCTCTTGACGCCTTTTGCCTACCCCTCTTGAGTCCCGTCGGGCCTTCTCGAGGACTTACACTGAACTATTTCGTCACTTTAGTGATCGAATTCAATAAACAAATACAAGGGAGATTCTAATTGGAACCCGTGTCAATAGTACATTGAAATACGATTATACAACTATGAAAAACTTTCACATTGAATAATTTCTATTTCAAGTGATACGATTGTGAGAGTAACATCAGCAGCATCGAGGAAAGGAGGAAACACAACCTATAAAGGAGTGAGAACGATAGGATAACCTATCTACGCGAAAATGATTAAATGGAATTGCAGAAAATTCCATTGTACGCGAATAATGATAAGACGGAATTAAGAGAAAAAACGTGAACCTTTAAAGGGACCGACGAGAACCAATTGAATGGTTGGACGCATTTATTCGATCCAATCAATCGATTTGAAATGCTTAGAATTCCACTTAGTAGGGAATTAGGGTGACGTCAATCCATTATGTTGCATACAATTACTCTTTAGTCCTTAAACTACGATATAGCCAACCTAGGAAATTAATTATTAAACATTATTCCTTTATGGATTTAAGTACATATCATGAATTCGTATCATAAATTCCTATCAAGGATTTTTTCATGGATATTAACCACATCACGTGCTCATTAAATATCATTTTAACGTTTTGTAGCTAATGATATTTACCCTAAAATAGGTAAAATATCGCCTTTGAATCTAGTACATGGTTATGCGTAGCACTACGTTAATCAACTGAACGTGTCGATGGTTATAACGTCACCGCTGATGAGGTCCTAGTAACATAACTCGATAAGACTGAGTGACTCCAAGTCTGCTGCTTGCTGGCTCTCTAATGGAAGATAACTCTCAAACGAATGCAAGCATTAACGCCAGGGGTTTAAGCTTTTTATTTCCATTCTGTGCGCGGCTATAAGTGATTCCACGGCAGAGCTTTGGTATGAGAGGTTTTTTTTTTTCAATAAAAAAATCCACGTTCATTTAATGATACACAGATTCGTATACCCGTACCACATTTTGGATACTGAGCTGAAAAAGAAAAAGATGTTCGATAAAACGAAAATCCTTAAAACGATGTATCAATGAGAAATAAAGAGACGCTGAAAAGTCGAATTCACGTCAAATCAAGAAGACAAACATCAACCGCATAGGTAGCAGGTACTAATTGACGAGAATACGAAAAATTAAACTTCATCGAAGATAAAAGGGTCTATCATTGTACACCGTTAATTCGCAGAGGAATTTCGCGCTGCAGTCGGGGGCGAGCGAAGTGAAATGAAATGAAATGAAATGAAATAAAATAAAGGACGAAAAAAAATAAAAAATAAAATAAAATACGACTGCTAGGATTGTCCGCGTAATTAAATTCGTGCGGGAAGCTGCAATTTTGTCTGGCTACTCTCTTTTTCCACCCCCCCCCCCCCCTCCAGTTACTCCATCCTCTCACTCTCTCATTCTCTGTCTTTCTTTCTCTCATTCGCGCACTTTTCTTTCACTTCGATATCAAGAGTAAAACCAGGAGTTCCGGAAGGCTTGAAGACGAAGTCGTACGTTTTCTTAAACTCTAGTAGAAAATTCTTCTGGGAGGAAAAAGAGTGTAGCCAAAGAAGTGATATAACTTCTACTATGATACAGAGCTCCATTATAACGTGCAGTATGCATATAACATATCCAACTGTAGAAATAAAAAATCCACATATTCCTTAATGACACGCTGGTGCATGCATACTTACATATGCCGTACATATCTTTGACAACCTTGAATATAACATTGTAACGACAATTTTTTCTAACTGCGTTGACAAATAATGACACCCTGGTTCCACAGATGAAATGGGCGTCAGTTACAGAGAAGCTGTACCACGATATTAGTCTTTTCAATCTCTGCCGGACTAGCTCATACTCTCGAGAGACGTGAATCAGAGACTTTACATTCTAAAATACTAAAGAAAACAAGAGGGAGGTTCGTCAAAGACTTCTAAAATTACTATACCAGACGCAAAACTATCGCAAACGAAATCCACAGACGGATCTGATTTATTTTGGAAAAAGATTAAAAACAAAATACAAATGAATAAAATCAATTAAGTGAAAGACAGATCGAGATGGTACAGAACGCACAACTAAACAATACGAACTGGTACTCTAAAAGATGTTCCTGCAGGAACAACGCAAAATATTAATCAATACGAAAAGATAACGATACGAAACGATAAACGACAATGACTCACGTACCCGTGTGTTAGGGAGACGATTCCGTGAGGCGTGGACTGAATGGTTTGACGCAAAAGCAGAAATGAAAGAAAGAAGGGAGAGACCAATCCTCCGTTGGACACCGTATTAGAAATCCTCGATTCCGTAGCGATCTGGAAAGTGTAGGGTGACGCGTAAGAATACGTCGAACAGAAAAGCTCGGTTGATCTCATAAACGGAAAAATAACCGATCTAAATCTTGAGCGTCACTCACCGTCGTCCAGTAGCTCGTAATATCCACAGGAACACGCTATCTTGTATTATAGGTCCCTCAAGCGGTTAACGATACGATAAACTCTACAAAACGATACCAAACGATAACACGTCTATCCCTTAGCTAGACCACGCCGTGAGTGACGCTACAAATTTCCGAAATCGGGAACCTTCATGAAAGGCGTGCTGTAATAAACATCCCTTAGTCCAATCAGATTTCTGGTTATATCGGCTTCGCCAGAGCGCTCGCGATCTTCAATTGTTTTAACGATCCTGATGAAATAGATCCTGGCAACTTTTGTTGCTGCGGTGACTGCAGTGTTACTTTCGAGAGGCGGGAATCTCATTCACCTCTACTCCCTCAATGGACGGTTTTGTGCCGTCACTGCAACTCCCTGATGCCCTTCGAATCGTGAAGGCGCTCACCGATTCTCCCGCGTAGTTGTGCCGCCAGGGTGTGTGCTCCGATCCTGATGTCGCTTTTCCTCTACAGCGCTCCGCCAGGCTCGTAGCTGGCTCTCTCGGGCTCCGTCGCAATAGAAATTTTTACTGGATCCTTTCGGATCCGTTCAAAGATTCCAAAACAAAAAGAAACATTCCCAGCAGGAAAATAAATACAAATTCTTTAAATAAAATCAGTCTATCGCCACGCGAAATGCTCCGTAACCCATCAGACCCCACGACATAGCCCAAATTCGTCTATTTTGTGAGAGACCCGAAATGCCATGTCACAATATATACTATGTGTTGCTATGAAAGTTTGGAAGTTTCCAAATGGATGACTACAGTGTGAAACTATATCGCCACTCCACTATATTGTACAACTCTGGTATCTAATCACGCTAGTGTTGATATATTTAGAGTTATGGAGGATATATTTGTAGCATTCCCAATAGGAAAATTATTTCCAGAAACTTTTCCAGTCTGTGATGGTGATCGTGGAACCACTAGTCATATTTAAACATAACAATAATGCTAATAATATCATACTATTTCTTATACAGTTCAGACGTTATAGTTTTTAAAATTTATATTTGAAAAATATTCTAGTGACACGAAACACGGTAGTAACATGTTCCTGGATATCGCAGCGGGTAATGGCGTCTCGACGCTCTTTAAATCGCAGTAAAAAGGCCAGACTCGCGTCTCTTAATTAAAGTCTTAATCACGTAGTCCGTGTGACGTGGGTAATACTTGAGCAATTTGCGAAAGTTGAGAGTCTGAATGTGGTGGCCGTCCGAGACTCAATAAGACCCGACGCAGTATTTTTCCTAAAAACAAATAAACATGCCAAAGTATAACATGAAAGCGAAGAACAGAATGCGAGTGAGAGGCAAATACGAAAAATAGCAATTACGAGAAAGAAAACACCAAAAGCAAAGTAAAAAAAATATTGGAATCTTGAAAAGCAATCATTTCGCGGCTTAAAAACGAGGCCAATCTCCACGATGTGCTCTACGTCAATGCATATACACCACTGCAGTACGTGTATACCCGGTGCATAGTGTATCCTGGACTTTCAGACGAAAAATTCAATTTCCAACCCCTAACCACGACCTGCCCGATCTACGGCACCTACACGTAGAATCTATAGGAATACCGGAGATAATGCACCAGCGCATTCTGCACTTCTCCACCGAGAGGTCCGAACGAAAAGACTCCGAGAAACGATAACTCAGCTGTTTCAAACCAGCAAACTGAATTGCATCTCTAAAAATCTTCAATATCGCCTTCTGAGCCATTACTGTACCTCCTAGAATTTCCTATAAGGATACTGCTTCTGCGGCTAAGACTTTTCCAAAAGAAATTGACGAAAACATTGCGACTAAAAACACTAAAGATATTTGGATAAAATTATGTCAAATAGAAAATTCTCACTGCTGTAGCATTTGTAATGTTCGGTTACGTTAAACTGTCGGAGGCAAAAAAAGCCAGTCAAGTGCGAGTCGGGCCTCGAGCGATTAGTCTTCCGTATTCCCAAAACTGGTCCAAAAAATTTTTTTATTTTTTTTCTGGTAATTTTTTATCAATCACATACCATATTTCTGGAAAATTTCAGCTCTCTAGGTCAAACGGTTAAAAAGTTACAACCGTGTACAGACACAGACAGACAGACGCCGTGTTGAACCCATAAGTGTTCCGTTTTCTCCTTTTGGTACGGAACACTGAAAACAATGTCCCCCAGACTAAACAGCAACGGCTTGCTTAGGTTGATACCAAGAATTCTCTCGGAGCTGGGGTTTGGGGCAGCGCACAATTCTCAAGGGCTCTGATTGGCCCGCGGTTGATACTCCAGAGATTATAAAAGACTCTGTCCGTCGAGGATAGACATTCATTCGTTTCTCAGTTGCCCTTCCCTGGAGTACCATTATTTTTTTTTATTAACATGATAAAGTTGACGTTTTACACTGCACTTATCCAATTCTACAACTATATTTGCCTCCAAATAACAAAGTTATCTAACCAAAGTGCCTCGCAATCTTATTGGAAAACTAAATTTAATCATCGTCCCCAGGAAAGGTGTCCCAACAATAGAGATAGAAAACCGAAAATACGAAAAGAAGAGGATAAAGAAACATCGATTGCTTAGAGTCTAGAGCTACCATTTACGTTGGAGCCGCACGCTATTAAGTCCCTATAGAAATCGGAAGTCCCTTCAGAAGTAAGGAAAACTAAATTTTTTTCACTTCGAGCTTCCTTTCTGTACAGAAATAAAGTAGCCCAACGAATTTGGTGCTTGAAACTTTTATTTTTCCCTCCTGAAAATAACAAAAATTCTATTTCCCAAATAGTCCCAGCTCTTTACCAACTTTTTTGAAGTAACCATCTGACAGTACCTAAGTAAACATAATACACCCGAAGTGTCCCTTATGAAATATCGCACGCTCGGAAATCCAGATGTTTTATCAAAATGTGCTTTCGACGGTACACGAATAGCAGTTATCAAAGTTACTCCAATGCTTTCCCACCCCTGGAACGAGGCTGTAACTGAGGGACGGTTACGGTCAGGAGTCAAGGTAAACCAAGAACGCCAAGTGAGATATACAAAGCCAGAAATTCATGAAAAAGAGAGAGACGGAGTGCGAGAGGACGAGAGACGCCTCATTATTAGCCGTGAGTTTGCTCTGGCAGCGCGCTTGGCCTCTGCCGAGTAAACACTTTGATTTATGTGGCCCGCTACCTCCGATAAGGATAACCCGGCCTAGAACGGTGGTAGAGAAGGTTGAAGGTTCGAGGTTCGAGGTTGGAGGTTCCAGGGAGAATTGTACAGTCCATACGTAGTTGTGAGTACCAGTGAGGTAAGTGGAGGGTGCATTACTGCGCTCAGCAGCAGCACATATGTATGTACCACTGTAGCCATCTATAGTACCTTCCTCTGTATGTGTGTGTGTGTGTGTGTGTATATATATATATATATATGTATAACGCTGGATCGTCCTCGTAGATATATGGATATAGATATATGGATGTTCGTATATGGATTGTACTCTTCACATATACTCCGTATGACGTATGTATATAGTTCCAAGAGAGGGGTCCTATAGTCACGGTTATATACGCGGTTATTACACGCTTCCGTAGTCCTGCTTCCAGTTTAGGTCCAGACGTAGAGCTAATATAGAGTAGGCGTACCAACCCCATCCGCGAAACTAAAAAGGAAATAATAGTATAGTCTCGTATCGCGGTAACATATCGACATTTTACGTTACTACGTTCTGTGTCGCCATTATGCGTTCTCAGTCCGTTCTACGTTATTTACCGCATTGATTGGAGTGGGGATCTATCGTTATAGGATCATGGAAAATTGAAGCTTTTACTCGTTACGAAATTGGCAACCTGTTAAAGAGAGGGCAGTTTACGAATTGTCGAATGAGCGTGGCGGTGGGTGAATACACGTGGTACGTATATGTATGCCTAGGGAAACTCTACAACTTTATACTGTTATATTAACTCTTTGGGAGTCTCTTGAGAGGAAACTTGCCAGTATCTGAAAAGCCCTGTAGGCTAATCGGTTTGGTTTAACGCAACGGAAACCTGGTTAGAGTTAAGTGTCTCTAAGCCTAACTGCACGTAGATGGGATATTACTCCTTCAAATATATATGTACACAGAGTATAGCGTACCCAACAGAATAATTAAGAGATTCTATGTACCGTTTAGAATTTGATGTTTTACAAATTTGTCGTACTGTGTATGCACTTTAATGTTTCTCATTTGCTCGGTATGTCTATATAGATATGTCAACCAATGTAAAAGAGTACTGCAGTGAAATATAGGTTGGCAAGGAAAGGTCAAAAGGTCCAGAGAGTAATGAAAAAGAAAACCGAGATGGGATATGCAATGATCGATAATAAGAGTAGAATAGTATATTCCGGTTGAGGTACCACATCCGTCCTGCCGATCCGGGGAAATTCGGTAATCTCGTTTCTCCCCGCTTTAGACGTAAAATTTTTCGTTTTATGTGACATTCGCGGCATTGGCTGTAATCGATGCATATAGCGCTGGAGCCGTAACCTATTTTTCTACTGCGCCTTACGCTGTCTGGCAGAATATTACGCGTTTCTTGGAGTTTTTTTGAAAAATCCACATTTTAAATGAAAAAAAATCATAGCTTTCTTTTTTTATTAAATATTTTTTTTATTGACATTATCCTTTACAACCGTCAGATTATTCCATTTAATTTCGCAACAAGACAATCTGATAGTCTATTTTTAAGAAAGGAGAAACGTATTATAAAAAGTGATAAAAATGAATCCACAACGCCATTATCCCTTTCGTGCATCGCGTGCATCATAGAAGACGCAGAGACCCACCCAGGAGAAATTGATGAAAATTGAAATGCCAGTAGAAACGCGAGCGGAGGGAAAAATAGCTACCTACATACCGTTCACCATATCCAAGAGGATTACCGACGTATTGCCTAAATTCAATTTCGAATTGAAGCAATTTTCTGGCAGATTAAAGATAGGTAAGTAGGTACTTGCAACGCACAACCGCAAATTTAGCTACCCAATTTCATGGCTCGAAGGTACAATTTAATAAGAAAATACGGGCTGACTTGGACGTGAAAAAAAAAAGAAATTAAAATTTCCGTTGTAAAAGGTACCTCTCTGAAAATGGCATTTCATTGTTTTCCACGTGCAATGGATATAATGGCAAAGACTGGGTAAGACGGAAGTGAAACCAGATTCTGCCATCCGCAGGATTCCCCATCATTTTCTTTCGCTAGTTTCTGCCTAGCTACCCTTTTTATCAGACAGGGTTGGCAACTCCCGGAAGAAAAGGGGATGCAGCGACAACACCGTAGGAATTCAGGGGTGCCAGAGACAATAGGCAAAATAGGGTCGGGAACTTCTTCGTACGGTATTTTGCACTGTTTAGGTACCCACTGACATTGGCATGCGCCACTTGTCAGTTCCATTTTTCTTCTTTATTTCATGCTCGAGTAAGTCCATCAAATATGAAAGGAGCGATAATATCGCGTGCGCCTACTACCGCGTCTGCGCTTTTACTTAAACGTATAACGATCAAGATAAAAAGAGATACTAAAAGAGAATAAACGTATAGAGAGACTTTTCGCGTCTTGCCTCTTAGCGACTGAAACTCTTGCTTGGCTTATCGCGGCGCCGCATCGCTACTGCTTTATATGTACGCCGAGTATAATGGCAGGGCCGAGTGCCACTTTTTAAACGGCCTATAAACTTCCTAATCGTCCTGTACACTTGCCAACGAGGAATCGTCGTGATTGCTAAGAGCCATAGTAAGCATTACAGTTAATTGATAAAAACTGCCTTAAGCAAAACTGTGTTCAAATTCATTTTTCCACAAGCAGTTACTATTACGAGAAGAAACTACAGTAACGCATATACCTCGTTTTCAAGATCCAAAACAGTGTCTATTTCTCTTTCGTAATCCGACCAGATCCAATTGCCATAATTCACTTACTTTATTTTACCGCTATACGAATCAACATTTCTCTCAACTGGTCAATGGAAAATCGAGCTTTTCCACAGAACACCAATTTCAACGATAAACAAAAGCAAATGGCGGATGCCAAGTTTACAGAAAGCTTTCCAAGAAAATGTTTCTGACGTGGCTTTTTGCTTTTCTCCTGGCTATTTTCCTCGGCCTACCCCACTCTCCCAACCTACCCACTGTCGCCTAGTAATTAGTCGACTGTAACTAGCGCACTGTCGAGGACCTGACTTTTAATTGCAAACAGTATCCCGTTCCAGGTCGAGGGGAGCTTCAACTGTAAATGCCCGTTGCAAGTCAACCTTGCGAATTAAACAAAATGAAATCCACGTCAAACCATATCGTCAGCTGATTTTTCTTGTGCACAAAAATTATAGATTATATGGACATGCGTTTAAGGTACACGTGTACATGTATAAGCATATACGATAGCGAATTGCGTGAAGAACGTAGTCCAGTTTCGCAATTCGTCAGGATTTAGCGACACCTACCGTCGTATAAAATATCATATATTTGCAGCTTTGTGAATTTCCCTGTCGTCAACGTGTCACATTCAGAGATATAAATTTCTCCCTTTCCTTCCTTCTCCCCCGTGATACCTGCCTGCCCATCGACCTACTACCTCCCTATATTATTATACTCGCTAGACAATGATAACGATGCGACAACACGAAACTCGCTAGACTTTAGGAAATATCCTGATGGCAGCCATCTCAAGTCTCTGGACAGGCCGGACGTTTTCATTGCGCGACAGAAAGCTATTTCACATCCCAACAGAAAGTGTCCGAGTATTTTCATCGGGGAATAGTATATTGGTAGGAAGGTAGGTAGGTAAGGCAAGCACTTTCGCAGCTAGTAACCTAGGACCGTTTTCATTGCAGCTACGGACGAATAGTATTTTCATGGCGGTGGAAGGACATGAAAAGTCCTACTAACGAAGTTGCGGATTGCCAAGGAAAACAACGAAAGCTATAGGGAATATAAGACATATAAACAGAGAGGAAGAAATTGTTCAATTTTTACACGAAATAAATATTTTATGGCTTCGAAGTCTGATACTAGTCTACCGGCTTTTGATATAGCAATATTACCTCAACGGTAAAAGGATCGCATCTCGGTTATTTGAGAAGTAGCCCCTATACTTTGCAGTATTCCTTAATCGATATTACACTCCTTAGTACATCCGTTAAGCTCTTTTACATTGAAGTACGCGTTGCTAGTCGCAATTCGCAAATTTCATTCTTTATAAAGCTCCTTCAAAATTATTCCCACGTGAACTATACAAAAAAGACGATCTGGTAGTTGGGTATTTTATTCAGTACCGCAAATGCTGAGAAAAAATACGCGCTAAGACAAGGAAAAACGAAAAAAACGATGAAGTCTGAGCTTTGCATTCGTTGTCACGATTTATCTTAAGTTTTCCACGATGAATATGTATAGAAGTTTTAAGGGGCGTCGTTTGCAAAAATTTTCTTCGCCGCTTGGAAAAACCTCTGAATTCATGGAAACGGAATTGATATTAGAATATGAAGACTTTGATAAATTCTTGAAGGTAGATAAAGCAAAAAAAGAGTTGCAGTTCCAAGCAAAAAAAGCGTTGCAGTTCCAAGCAAAAAAATTCGTACAGGTGGCTAGCCCAGTGATACAGGAAACTTGTCGATAAAGTCCTCAAATGTTTATATATAACACCAGCACCCAGGAAATTGCAATCTCTAATATTACATTTCGTTGACATTAAAGGAAAGCATCGTTATATTTATAAGCTTGCTTTTTTAAATCATTACCGTTTTTCATACTGCAAAAATAAAGTTACATTCAAATGAAATACTTTAAACGTGTACGGCGAATCCTCTAGGGTGAAAAAAAATATCATATTCCACAAAACACAAAATGTCCGTGAAACGTCCAGACGGCATCTGCACGTCCATAGGACGTGCCAGGAACACCGTTGAAATGTTTGTATCGTGTGGGCTGTTACGCAAGAGTGGAAAAGGCAGAGCATGAGAATGATCAACGTACTATGAAAAATTTTGCAAACATAACCGGAAGTAGATATGTGGAATATGTAGGCAAAAGTAGCGAAAGGAAATAATCGAAGGATTTTTTCAGTCGGAAACATAATTATTCCAAACTTTCTTAAACCAGTCAGGAACCGCATTGGCGTATAATGACTTTTTTTCACCTCACAAAATAAAATGGCAAATCCACTAGACTCTATCAGAACAAGAATAACTTCATTCCTGTTAGTTTTATAACTTCTCTTGTAACGAACTTAGTTATACGCTTGAATAGACTGAGGCACTTCAGAGAAAATTCGCCCTGACGTCGTGATAAAAGGTGCCCGAATATTCAATTAGAGGATACGGTACTGTAAAAATTCCAAAATTTCCCAGCGTTGCCGCTCAAAAAGTATAACATCCATGAAAATTCTTTGGAAAAATTTTCTTTGGAATCTTAGAAAAAAATGAAATTTCACATAAATGTTCTATGTAACCTATAAAGACGCGAGAAGCCATTAATACAATATTTTTCAACCAATTCTGCAGTCCATACTGACCTGACATTTAGCCATCGTCAAAGCTAGGACTTTCAAGCTTTAAACGAAAGCAGCCCAGCTATTTAAGGATCAATTAATGGCGCCACGACCTTTTACTCGTTTAAGAATTTAAGCAGCGAAGTTAACTTTGCACTTACAATTAGTTATATGTAGCGGATTATGTACTGTTAGTGTAAATAATTATTAAAAAAAAAACCAAACATCGATAGCTCAAGTGACAATAACTAAAGACATTTGCAATGCCGACGCGAATAAGACTGCGTGCAAATATTTTTACGTGATTGGCATACAGGAAAGAGAATTTGCAAACTCGTCGAAAAATTCAAGTCGGGTTTCCAGTGAAACAATTTCGCATCGACTTTATACCTTCTCCATGTGTAAACTCTACCATAGTAGCAAGCCCTATCCAACAATCAAGTGTTAACTCAATTCGAAAGTTAACTTTGCACTCAGTTGTTTTCCAAAATGGAATTAATTTATCCTCTCTGTTTCTCTGTTTCCCTTTCACGTCCTATTCTCCAGCATGCAGCATTTTTTATAAAAAAAATTCTTTAGATACACAAAAATTGCACCAATGGATCGCTCTGCTTGCCATACCCCATGATCAGAAATTATGTTGACTTGTCAAAACGTGAAAAACAATTTCAAAACGTCAGTTTCCATCGTCCATATTCGAGACAAGACAGACCAAGTGCACTGCTACGATTTTTCAAAAAAAAAGAAAAACTTTAACAAACAGATCTTAGCCGCAATTGTACACACTTGTAAAAAACAAACACGCAAGACTCACCGGACAGCAGTATGAGGAAAATGTGCCCGGAAACAAGGAAATTGTGCACGTGGTGTCTTCTTCCGCCAGTGCGTTTCCTTTTGAATCTGGACCACAGTCTGGGTAAAGTCCTCCGCATCTTGAGGAAGCTCTTTCTCTCTCTCTCAGAAGTTTAGCAAAATTCGTGTCTAAGAAAAGGAAAATTTCACCTTCCTCCTCTTCTTCTTTTTCTTCTTCCAAAAAAAGAAATCAAGTCCAGTATGACGCGCGACGCGTCACGATACGACAACACGAATCGGTCGATCCTAAAAGGGATCACCGTAACACCCGACCTCGCACTCTAAGCGGCAAAGAGAGACTGCCGCTCAAATCGCGAACTTGCCATCCTTTCGCACAGTTCCGCCGCTCATCGGCCATCATCGCCACGCTCTCGAGCTTGCAAGCTCCAAACCACAGACCACGAGGAACCACTACTATTACCTGCGCAACCACTTCTGATACTATTACTACCACCAGCGCCTCTACTACGTATTAGTCCTAGCTAGTACACACTACTACCTACTACTCCTAATACCTCCAATACGCTTCCTTCGTCCTCCTTGCCACCCAGAGCAGCGCTGAATCCTCTTCACACGGTAGTACGTACATGTACTGCACTAGGTGACCTGCTCCATCCTTATGAGCTCTGCTCATTTACTTTATAATAGTGTGCAACTACTATATATTGGTATTGAAGCATCTAATATCAAGCTGTCAGTCTTAATACAACACACAGAGCTGAAAGCTTTATTTAGCCAACGAATGAAATATCGAAATACTATTTAGCAAAGGAAATGCTACTTGCAGTTTATTTCACCTTTTTTTTTATTCTTCCAGCATAGCTCAAACTTTTTTCGATGCATTCAATTTACTGCGGACGACGGTCCACTTACTAAATCAAGAATTCAATTTGTGTTTCGTGATATCGCATTCTTTATCTTTTGATTCATTTAAGAAATGGAGTTTGTGAAATATACGAGCAACAGTTTTTGGTTTAACTGCAGTTTAATGGTAAAAATAGTCAGAGAAAAATACCCGTTGTAGAGAGATATGTCGGTATATATCAAAACGCGTCACAATTTCCTCACTACAAGCTGTCAACCATTTGAACCTTTACGGGGATTTGATCAAAGTAGTTCGCTTCCTATTGTACGCTTACTAGTGCGTAATGCAATGCTATAGCGTAAATCACCATAGGGAGGATTCGTAAAATGAATTCTACGAGTAAATATTAATTAAATCGATAATTACAAAGGTTACGTCAACCGATTCGTCGCTGAATAAAGATTATTTACTTTAGTTGTAAATTGCCGCGGTTTCGGTCCTCGTGGTTTTCATTCTGAGCTCCTGTCGTCTACGATGTATCTATCACGAAAATAACTTTAATGAACGTAAATAGAATTATGTACACCCGACTTGGGTCTTTTGCGCAAGCAACGCTTCAGCGATTTGCTAAAGTCAAGACAATCTTTTTTTTTCACCGATTACCCTGCTCACGTTTTACATGTTAACAAATATTTTTCGTCGTTTTAGGATGCTATGAAAGCTTTTAATATTTTTTAAATTAAAGTTAACGGTAATACTCTCCGCATTTAATTGAACTGCCGGTATACATATGGTTGTGCGCTCTTATTTATTATTCTGCTTATGCCCGCACTTTGTTACATATATTTACCCACGATGAAATATTTAATGTATACTACGAAATAAACAGCGAAATTGCTGTGTCAATCTATATTAAACTAGTTAGGTACATTGACCGACTTATCCATGGTATTTATTTATATATACGAACACCCACTATTATACTGAAGTAGAAAGTTATTATGCATGAATAAGGGGCAAAATAAAACAATGTATAAGCATTTATTTCGCTACGTAACTCAAGCTGAAAAATGTATTGAACTACTGAATTAACCCTTTAAAGCAACATTTTTCTGTTGGTTCGATTTGCATAAATATTGATTTCTGCAAGTTTTTTGGGTTACTGATTTCGAATCCGTGGTCAGAATTTGTCAATCAAAATGGTAAATCCAATATGGCGGATAAAAATTTGTAAAAATCACAACCACATAACAACAGGTTTCTATATATAGCATCATGTATCATGTAATCATATTATATATCTTATAAAAGCAAATACATAAAAAATACAAAAATAGAAAATGTAAAAAATTTTTTAACTCTCTAACTAACATATTTTCAAGATCACCTCAGGACCACTGGGGTGGTATACACCCCCATTTGTTTTTCTGCTGTCATTTGGTTTCTAACCAGTGAATCTTAACTATCAATTGAAACATTAGACTCTACAGAATCGATATATATTAATAAAATGGATCTGTAAATTAAAGTTTGCATGTAATCGTTGAAAATAACGAACCGTGCGCCAAAAAACGGCAAAAATGCAAGATTTCCTTCAACCCCCAATAACTTTCAGAAATTTATCATTAATGATAAAATGAATGATACATTTCTTGAAGGGAAGCTTCAAGCTACTTAACTCTATAAATGAAAAATTGCTGCGACCTAAAAAATATAATTATTTTCGCGAGTAAAAATTGAAAAATTTCAAAACGTAGCGTTTCGAACTTCGTCGGTTTTTCACTAGCAATTTTGTTTCTACTAAATGTTTGGCAGCTTACTTATATAGGGTGATTCACGAGAAGTTACGGATTCGGGTGTGGCTTAGCCTGAAGAATGATCAAGCTCATTAACCAATGACAACGACGTTCCTTACAGTTTTGACTTTGTTTTGACTTGGTCTAGTTCGTATATTATTGTCATTGGTCTTGTCGTCTTCAATCACTGACCCATCCCAATCACCGTCGCTCAAGTTAACTCACACCCAAATCCGTACCTTCCCGTGAATCACCTTGTATATGGTTATTCACGACAAATACACCACCTGAAGGTGGTTCTACCATAGAAATCAAATGAGCAGGCTAACTTCAGGTGGTGCGTTTGCCGTGAATAAAACTGTATATATATAATGAAGACGTTAGACAGATAACATAAAAGAAGATAAAAATGCAGGATCTCACTTGCATTTTTTTAACCTCGAGTACTCACGTAGGGTCGACAGAGACCCCAAAAGTCTTTATTACTTATAGATACAAATTTGACGCCATCACTTAAAAGTTAATTCTTACAGTCAAAAACGAAATAAATTTTCACCTGTAGTTAGAAAATAGATTCCATCATTAGTAATGGGAATACATTGATTATAAAATGAAATAATTCAATGCTATAAAATATAAATTTTATTTTTGACTCTTTTATAATTACGTCACAAGGAATGAAATGTTACAAGTCGTGCTACTCCTCTACGCATTCACTGCAGATAAGCCGTCTGTGCGCTGCACATATTAGTCCACTGCAAACGATGCAACGAGATGCAGTTTTTCTGTCCTGCTGTCGTGGACACAATGCACATCTACTTTGAGCACACCTGTCGCTCCTATCCTTGGATTCCGGAGGATTTAAGTCTAATATTTCTCGAATAATGCATTTCAAGTTCGAATGTAGCGTAGCCGTAGCTACTGTAGTCGTAAAATTCGGTTTGAGCAACAGGATAGCTAGGGCAAGTAAAAATATTCGATCGTTCAGATTTCTGTTTTCAGAATTCATATTGTACAGAATTAGGAAGTTAATAGCTTGGTCCATCATAGCATAAAACATGCGCATTGGCCACCAATTAATTTTTCAGGCAGTCGTGTACCGTTGGCATAACATGTCGAAAAGATCTGTACCTCCCTTAGTACTATTATAAACTTCTCTTAGTTCCAGCTTTTTGGTTTCTTTATTTACTTCTGCGTCATGGTTTTATGTTGACAGCATCAGTATTACCTTTTTTTTCCGAAGCATAGGAGAGATGTGTCTTCGTTTTATCGAACGCTAATCATCCTGTGTTTGCAGGTACCGCCGTTGCAAGTTGAGGAGGTATTTCGAGTTCGTTCTTTATCATGGTGCCTATCACGGTTAGAGAATACTTCAAAAACATTTCTTCTGCACGAGGTACCGACATGAAAATATCATCAATTGTGACAGCACGATTCGTGCCATGTATCGACTTAGACAGTCGTCTAACATAATACAACAGCAAAGATTCTCCAGGCTCCGTCCTTACTGCATCAACTTATGATTCTGCTTCCATCATGTAGCCGCTTCTTGCATCATTCGTCATGATGAACTTCAGCCCATACTTAATCGGCTTGTTCTTCATACACAAGCGAAAAGCATATTTTTCCTTGAATGAAACTAGTTGTTCGTCGATTGTACAATGTTGAGACAGAACATGATAAGATTGACAATTTTGTATGCATACAGTCCATACGTCTCGTATCGAGGCAAATTTATCTGCAGTTATTCATTTTGCCTTGTCTCCTTTCCCTCGAAACGAATGCAAGAGCATAGAAATTTAAAACGATTATACGGCAGTGTGGCTCTATATAAAGTCAGACCGTTCCTATTCGACCAAAAGTCTAATATGTTTGTCTTGGCAGTTTTTAACAAACCTGAGAAATAGTACAGGCTGAGGAAAGCCTTAAACTCGGGCAGACTAGTTTCTCGGTGGAAAATATGTCTACTTAATTTCTCTTGCTTCCGTCGAATTTCTTCGTTCGTGTATTGTAGGATAGGCTAAAGCAACTCATCCGGTAATAATATAGTCCAGGCTTCAATAGGGTCTGTGATATCCCCGGCTTTACAGACAACCGCAGGTAAATGGATGACCGAGCTTAAACATATGTGCCCTTGTCTTTCGGGTGTCAGCATCGACCATTTAAACTTGTTGCTAGACTTGCAAGTGGATCGTGAGTTACGTCCAAGACATGTGCTCGTGGATAAACACGAATGCAATCCATTTATTATTGTCACACGGTTCACGTCCATGCTTAGATCCTAGTAGGATCTAAGTCAAACTAAGAGCCACAAATCTTACCACTTGCTACGTACTGCATGATAGTTGATGCAATATTTTTGCTAGGAGTTGAACTACAAAAAAAATACGATTTCTTAAGGTCATATTTATTTTACTCAATTCTACTTTGAAAGAATGTGACAATTATTGACAAACTTACTTCTGAACACAGAACACAAAAGCCAGCTTACCTTTGACATGAAACTGTAATTCACCTTTTCCATGCATCAACATCATACATATAGAGTCATTGAGGAGTATTGCACTAACTGAAGTTAGCATGTCCAATTTGATTTCTATGGCCATCTTCAGGTGCTGCAGTACTTCTGAATAGCTCTAGATACTATGGGTAGATTTCAAAATTCACTGGCAGCACTGTGAGCATAATTGTGTCTCACTCTGTTGCATGTAAGTAAACAGGGACACATAGATACTCGTAGTACTGGCAATGAATTTCGGAAAGTACCCTATGTCGAAGGTCCAATACTGGTTCAGATTTAGAAAAGAAGCAACTGTTAAGACATAATAATATCTCAAAAAAGTGTAATGAATTTTTACAACATGGAATGCACTATACCTTTGTGTATCTATAGCCTGATTAACAGTCATACTACAATTTTAATGTATTTGTAAAATAATTCAGTCTGATTGTCTCTAATCCAGGTACTTCTAATTCTGAATAATCTTTTTTTATTTTAGACAACATTATATGGAACAGATAAAAACGATTTTACCCCAATCCGGATCACGTGAGCTACCTAGGGCTCAATAGAGATGCAAAAATAACTAATACCGTTGCATGCCTGCCAGGCGCTCCTACCTTTTCCCACTCACTACTTTTCACGCGATGAAATCCAGAGCTATGTGAAAGGGTCTCTAACGATCCGAAATAATCGTACACGTATAAGCTATGTATAAATATACGTAATATATTGTAACCAATACATCGAATAAGTATTCATACCGCGTTAATAATAATATCCTGCTAGTCCGAATAACCTTAGCTATCAAGTAACAACAATTCAGAGGCATCGCGACGCCTAAATATTCCGTACCC